>CM041724.1:24562427-25062427 GCA_023373845.1 Nibea coibor | reverse complement strand
CCCGCTGAGCCGGCAGCAGACGGAGCGCATCCAGCGGGACGTGTCGTTCCAGAAGGCGGCGGCGGAGGTGAGCCGCTGGAAGGCCGTCATCAAGCAGAACCAGCGGGCCGAGCAGCTCGTCTTCCCCCTGAACCAGGAGCCCGCCGGACCCAGGCCCGTGGACCGGGTGGCCAGCGGCTGGACGGCGCGGACCCCCCTGGAGGAGGAGATCTTCAGCCTGCTGTCCGCCAACAAGCAGCCCATCCACGACCCCGTCCTGACCCCGGCCGAGGAGGCGTCGCTCCGGGCGATGAGCCTGGAGGAGGCCAAGCAGCGCCGGGCCGAGCTGCAGAAGGCCCGGGCCCTGCAGTCCTACTACGAGGCCCGGGCCCGCAGGGAGAGGAAGATCAAGAGCAAGAAGTACCACAAGGTCCACAACAAGGCCAAGAGGAAGGAGCTGCTGAAGCAGTTCGACGACATGGTGAAGGAGGACCCCGCCTCCGCCCTGCAGGAGCTCCACAGGATGGAGCTGGCCCGCATGCAGGAGCGCATGTCGCTCAAGCACCAGAACAGCGGCAAGTGGGCCAAGTCCAAGGCCATCATGGCCAAGTACGACCAGGGCGCACGCAGGGCCATGATGCAGCAGCTGGAGGTGAACAAGGAGCTGACGGAGAAGGTGGTGACGGCGCTCAACGAGGAGGAGGAGGAGGAGCAGGAGGAGGAGGTGCTGCCGGACTTTGTGAACGACGCAGAGCGAGGAGTCGATCCGTCCAACCCGTGGATGAGAGGACGACTGACGGAGGAGCCGACGGAGAAGGAGGCGAGCGACGGCGCAGAGGTGACAGTGGAGGAGGCTGCAGCACCCGAGGAGGAGGAGGAGGAGGAGGAAGAGGTGGAGGAGGAGACAGAGGAGGAGAAACTCCTCAGAGAGTTTGACAGCAGGAGGAAGAGACGTCAGGAGCAGCAGCAGGAGGAGGAGGAGGAGGAGGAGGAGGAGCAGCAGCAGCAGCAGCAGGAGGAGGAGGAGGAGGAGGAGGAGGAGGAGGAGCAGCTCTCAAAGTTCACGACTCTCCTCCGAGGACTCGTTGACGTCCGTCAGGAGGTGGAGGAGGAGAACCTCGAGGCAGCAGACAGACCGGACTCCTCGGCGCCGCTGCAGGAGAGTCTGATCCGGGTCAGGACTCTGGAGAACGTGGAGGACCTCCGTCAGCTCCAAGATGAAGCTCCTCCAGCTCCTCCGCCTCCTCCGCCCGCCGAGCAGCCCCCGCCTGCAGCCGGGAAGGCGGGAAAGAAGAGGAAGAGGAAGCGCGGCATCGAGCTGCAGGAAGTCCTCACCAAGGGGACGAAGGAGATCCGAGCGCCCGTCGCTGCGACCGTGGAGGACGCCAGCGAGGAGGCGGAGGAGGAGCCGGACCAGCGCCGGCTCATCAGGGAGGCGTTCGCCGGAGACGACGTCGTCTCGGACTTCCTGAAGGACAAGAGGAAACGGGAAGCGGCGGGCAGGCCTCAGGTGGTCGACCTGACGCTGCCCGGTTGGGGCGACTGGGGCGGGACGGGCCTGAAGCCGTCACGCAGCAAACGCCGGAGGTTCCGGGTCAAGGTGGCACCGCCTCCGCCCAGGAAGGACCGGCGCCTGCCCGCCGTCATCATCTCCGAGAAGAGGGACGGCGCCGTCGCCCTCCATCAGGTCAGCTCGCTGCCGCTCCCCTTCCAGACGCACGGCCAGTTCGAGGGCGCCATCCGCACGCCGCTGGGCCGGACCTGGAACACGGAGCGCACCCTGAAGAAGGTCAGCCGACCCAGAGTGGTGACGCAGCTCGGCGCCATCATCGAACCCATGACCCGCGACGAGCTGATGAAGGGCAGGAAGAGAGGGGCTGATGGGAAAACACCTTAGACTGTGTGTGTGTGTGTGTGTGTGTGTGTGTGTTCAATAAATTCAACATTTTGATTCAAAAGTTTGACTTTTTTATTTTAGTTTTGACGTTAACGAGGAAATCTGCTGATTTGATTCAAAACCAGTAAAATTAAAAACAAACTTTAGTTTCATGTTTAAATAAACTTTATTGATCTGGTTTGTTGAACGTTGTGAAGTTTTGTCGTTAGAAGAAACACGCAGAGCAGAAATCAGTTTATTAATAATCAACAGACGCTTCAACATGTTTCAGGCTCAGATTCTATTCACTGAATATAAACATTTAAATATAACACACACATACGTGTGTGTGTGTGTGTGTGTGTGTGTGTGTGTCTAATAACCAGCTGGCTGTGAAGTTCTGGCGGCCTCTGCTGGCAGTGGACAAAATAACAGAAACACTGATGAGCTGCAGACTGTCAGCACGATCACACTCAGTCTTTGTCTCAAAGACAGTTTTCAAAACTTCAACTTTCTCTCAAAAATCTCAAGAGTCTCAAAAATGAAACTCGATGTCAGATTTTCTGCAGTCTTAATGTCGTCTTAATGCAGTCTTAATGTAGTCTTAATGCAGTCTTAATGTAGTCTTAATGCAGTCTTCTTGAAGTCTCAGTGTTTACATATTTGATCTTCGTGTGTGTGTGTGTGTGTGTGTGTGTGCAGCTCTTCATGAAGCAGAAATAAATGAATAAGTTTGAACATCCAGTAAATAATTAACACATGAATTATTCATGAATTAATGCAGATCACATTTAAATATTAAAGATTTTAAAACATGTTGAAGTTTCATTAAACCACCAGAGGGAGCTGTGTGTGTGTGTGTGTGTGTGTCTTCATGTTTTATTTTATTTTTTATTCTCAGACTTTTATTTTGGTGATCTTCTCTTATTTTCACTTCCTCTCCGGATCAAAGCGGAGAGCGCGGAGCGCGAGCCAGGATGACGTCAGAGGAGAGGAGGGGCGCGTGCCAGCTGTGTGTGTGTGTGTGTGTGTGTGTCTCACAGAGCAGGAAGTGTCGGGGACGTGTCGTGGCTCTGACTAAACACCGAACCGTCCGTCGACCGTCCGGCGGGCAGAGGTAAGCTCATCAGCGGGGATGTGTGACATTCTGAGCGGGCATGGCACCGCGCGGCGGCCGGCGGTCTGACCGTGTGATCCGGGGCCGCGCGGTGCCTCCGGCGGTCGTTAAGCGGAGGAAGCTCGGCGTGAGCCTCCGCATTGTGTCCGGAGCCTCCGGAGCCTCCGCGCGCCGATCGACTCTGATCGATTAATTATTGACACGTGACCGATGACTTTCCATCACGCGCTCCGTTGGACGTCGGTGGACGGTCCGGACGGTCCGAACAGGATCTCCGGTTCCGTCCACGTCTGAAGTTTCGGATGCTCCGTCAGCCTCACACACACACACACACACACACACAGCGGACCGGTCGTGTTGAAAAGGTTCGTCCGGGCTCGGTACCGGGAAGCTGAGTGTGATCACCGACGTGCACTGATTTACCTCAGCGGGCGTGTCTACCTGAGCTCAGGTGAGGGCAGGTAGATGATCCTGAGCCCCGGAGCATTCCACCTCCACCTCCTCCACCTCCACGAGGAGGGCGAGTTTACAGGAGGAGGTGGAGGAGCTGCTGCACTGTAAAACAGCTGGTCAGCAGATTTACCTGAGTGACTGAGAACACCTGACTTACAGGTTGGATGCATAACTTTAAGCCTTAATATAATGTGAACAGGTGAGTTGTATATAAATTCACCCTCAGTACAGTTGTCATGAACGGGGAAATTAGCTACAGAGACCAAAACTGTTTTTGTACCAGGCTGTAAACATGTTTATTTCTGCTGTCTAACATGGGGACTTATGGAGACTGACTCACTTCTGGAACCAGCCTCAGGTGGACGTTAGAGGAACTGCAGTTTGAGTTCTCTTCGGTGTGGCGTGTCGCTCTGATCAGGCGTGTCCGTCACAGCGTCGTGTAAACATGAACCAGGACTCGAACACGTGACGACGGTCGACTCTCTCTCTGTTTCCAGCTCCGTCATGAACGCTGCAGCAGCTTCCTGTGAGACCGACATGAGCCGAGACGCCTCCATCGCCTCCATCGCCTCCATCGCCTCCATCACCTCCACACCTCCATCAGCAGCAGCCTCCGCCTGAGCCCTCGTCCTCCACCCGTCACTGCCTTTGTCAATATTTGCGTCCAAACATGGCGGCGGTTCCTCCCGGGGTCCGGCTGCTGGTGTCCTTCGACAGGGACCAATGGTGAGTGACTGCTCTGTGTGTCACGTGACCTCTGCACAGGTAGCCTCTGAGGACAGGTAACACCTGACGGTGCCTCATTGTTGCACATTGTTATGAAACCAGTTTGTTCTGTTTGTTCTGGCTCCGTCACACAAACACCGAGCCGGGTTTGGCTCCTGGCATCCTGCGACTGATCTCTGTTCCATCATGGAGTCTGTAAATCACCTCAGTACTCGCTGTGCTTCAACCCGGTCCGGTCCGGCTTCTGAGCCCGGTTCTGTTAGCATGCTAACGGCAGCTGGAGTTAGCGGTTTAGCTTCTTTAACTTCCTGTGTGACCTGATACCTGTGCTCACCTTCGGAGCATCACAAAGCTCTTCTATACTGCGCGAGCCGCCTGCAGCCTGCAGTAAATAAATCAGAGTCGGACTCTTGAATAGCGTCTTTATGTTCTGGGCGGTTCTGTGGATTAGTCGACTCGCCTGGGAAACCACCCGTGAGCTGTGACCCGAGTTCTGCTCGGGCTTTCACGCCTCGCTCGGGTTTCACGCCGCCTTCCTCCGTCAGCTTGTGGAGGTCCAGTTTGACTTGATTAACTTCCTTTGTGTGCTCGGACTGGTCCTTGAAATCCTTGAAAGTTTGTGGGTTTGAGGGTGACAGAGTCATTCTTTAGTGAACAGGCTGTCTGCATGTGTGGTTCCCGAGTGAAGCAGGTAAAGATCAAAGGTAATCCTCCAAACCTTGAGCCAAATTCCAGGACAGTGACTGAAGCCTGTCTTTAAGCTCGTTAGCCCTGATTGTTAAAGCCTGCAGTGTTTCACAGTAATTAACCGTAATCTGTGTCTCAAACGACGCCGTGTTGGTCCCTGATTTTGAAATACTAGGCCTGGAAATTCCTTGAATTTGAGACTGTGATTCTGACACCTCCCAGGCATAAATCAAAACTGATGTATTCATGTAAATGGGAAATTCCACCTTCTGTTTGTGAGTCAGCTCTCGGGTATTTAAACCTGAATTACCTGTCGGAACAAGACGTGCGCCGTCAGTCACGTCTGTTTTTAGCTTTCCACACAAGTACAGCAGCTAACGTGGCCCATGATGCTAATCTATGCATTGCCCAGCTCCGGTTCTGGCACGACACCGAGCAGCAGCTAACAGACTGAGCTAACAGCAGCTAACAGACTGAGCTAACAGCAGCTAACAGCTACAGTTGTTATCAGTTTACTTCACTGTCCATGATAAACTCTGTAAATCTCAGCGTTGAGGCGGAGCAGCGTGAACAGAGTTTATTTTGTCAGCTGTCTGACCGCCTGATGTTTCAGTTCAAACCGTTCCAGGATCAGCTGCAGACGAGTCACCAAGACTAGAAGACTTCAGACTCAGACAGTCTCAGCTCCTTCCTAATGTTCATGTACGTGTTCGTACGCACACACACGTCGTCATCGGACTACATGAATATAAACGTTATGTAAACGTCACGGTGCGTTACGTGTTCTGGCGGTCTCTGACGATTGTTTGACTTGTTATTTAGAAGAATCTGTCCTGATGTTTTTAGCATGTACAGATTGTCACTGATGGGTCTTATAAGACTGATCAGACAGATCTGTGTAAAGAGACGAGGCGTGAGGACGCAGGACGTCCTGGATGGACGGATGTTTGTCCGGTCACGCCTCACGACTCTCTGACGTCTGTTCTTATCTCAGCTGTCAGTCTACATCTGTGTTTGAACAGGGAGAGGCACCACACACACACACACACACACACACACACACACACACCTGAGTGTGTAAATGTTACACAAATATCACTAAAGACTGTCTGTTGTCTCTGAGACTGAAGGTCAACATGTGTGAGTTCAGAGGGTGGTGGTCTCAGTCTCAGTCTTTGGTCTCAGTCTCAGTCTTTGGTCTCAGTCTCAGTCTTTGGTCTCAGTGCTGCCCTCTTGTGTCTCCCCCCTGCAGGTACAGAGCTCTCACCTTCGTCCTCACCTTCCTGCTCTACACGAGCTTCCACCTGTCCAGGAAACCAATCAGCATCGTCAAGGTAACAGGACACACTGACGAGCAGACGAGCGTCCAAACGAGCTCATGAAGTGAAGGAAAGGAGCTTCAATGCTTCCTTTGTTATCTCCTTTAGCATAGGATACACGGAGCATCCTTTAGGAAAGGATTTAGGAGCTAATTTTTTTGACTTTTGGTCCGTACCCAGAGTCAGTCTCATCTTCTTCTTCTTTAACCCTTTCCTGTTTCCTGTTTCCTGTCAGAGCGAGCTCCATAAGAACTGCTCATCGGTCGCCGAGCTCGCCACCGTCGTGTCGGGCAGCGGCGGCAGCGGCCTGCAGCCTCCGTCCCTGCAGCCCGTCCACGTCGACGTGGACTGCAGCTGGAAGCCGTTCGGTTTGTCTCCGCTCGTGTTTCAGTCGTTACGATGCTCAGAGCTCAGACGGAGTCAGCAGCACGAACTCTTCTTCTTGTTTCAGATAAGACGAACTACAAACAGCTGCTGGGCGCCATGGACTACTCCTTCCTGTGCGCGTACGCCATTGGGATGTACCTCAGGTGAGACCACGAAGACACAACGATGAGATGTAATCTGGATACATTCTGCTGCGCTAACAGCAGCTATCAGACTGAGCTAGCATCAGCTAACAAACTGAGGATCAGACGTCATATTTAACACGAGCTCAGCTGAGGGAGCAACAACGTTTACGTCAAAGACGCGAAGAAGCAACACGTTAGCTTCTTACATTAGCGTATGTTGCTAATATTAGCTTGTGCTAGCATGCAGATCAGCTAACAATGGCGTCGGCTATCTAAAGGAACCTCGCTAGCTTTCACGTGCTAGCCGTGTGGTTGTAATAACTTCTGACGGACTGTTAGCGAACACCGCTAAGTGATGTCATCACTGTGCTCCCACGCAGCGGCATCATCGGGGAGCGCCTGCCGATCCGGCTGTACCTCACGGTGGGCATGCTGACCAGCGGCCTGTTCACCTGCCTGTTCGGGCTGGGCTACGTCTACAACATCCACAGCCTGGGCTTCTACGTGTCCGTCCAGGTGAGTCGCCGAGCCGAGTGAACACGCGGAGCACAGGTGAGGTTCTGAACTCACCTGGTCTGTCTTCGTCCCTTCAGGTGGCTAACGGCCTCGTGCAGACCACCGGCTGGCCCAGCGTGGTCACCTGCATCAGCAACTGGTTTGGAAAAGGAAGGTAAAGGCCGACCAATGGCGAGGCTTGATGGTTGATGATGTAACCATGTGATGATGTCACAGATCAGCTGACAGGTGTGCTGACTCGTGTCCTGTAGGCGTGGCCTCATCATGGGCTTGTGGAACTCGCACACCTCTGTGGGGAACATCCTGGGCTCTCTGATCGCGGGTTACTGGGTCTCGTCTAACTGGGGTCTGTCCTTCATCGTGCCGGGCCTCATCATCGCCGCCATGGGCGTCGTCTGCTTCCTGTTCCTCATCGAGCGTGAGTGCTGCCTCCTGATTGGCTGATCCGTCGGCGTGTCGGCGAGCAGCCGTTCACCTGTCGTCTGATTTTCTGTCTGCAGATCCGAACGACCTGAAGAGTGTGTACGCTGCGACGAGTCCTGCAGACACGAGCGTGAGTCTCTGAGACTGAGATCAGTCTTAGAGATCGAACATGACCTGACGTGATCTTTGTTTGTTCTGACAGCTTCACACCAAAAACTGGAGCGGAGCCAACGGACACACCGAGCTGAGCCTGCAGTACAAGGACGGCAAGGCTCAGGTGTGTCACTGTGTGTGTCACTGTGTGTGTGTCACTGTGTGTGTCACTGTGTGTGTGTCACTGTGTGTGTCACTGTGTGTGTGTCACTGTGTGTGTCACTGTGTGTGTGTCACAAAGTTTAAAGAACGTAAAACATAAAAACAGGCTTCAGGTCACTCAGGTGTGTGTCAGGTGTGTGTCAGGTGTGTGTGGGTTCACCTGTCCGACACTACGGTTCAGTTCACGTGTCATTGTCCACTCAGGTGTACTACTGGTACGAAGATAGTGTTCAGAACAGGAAGGTCAGTCGCTTCAGACGCTCTGTCAGACTTTGTGGGGACGCTGGACGGAAAGTGAGGCTGAACCCAAATGTCCAAACGTCCTCTGCCCTCTGACCTCTGCCCTGTGTCCTCTGTCCTGTGTCCTCTGTCCTGTGTCCTCTGTCCTGTATCCTCTGTCCTCTGCCCTGTGTCCTCTGACCTGTGTCCTCTGTCCTGTGTCCTCTGTCCTGTGTCCTCTGTCCTCTGCCCTGTGTCCTCTGTCCTGTGTCCTCTGACCTGTGTCCTCTGTCCTGTGTCCTCTGTCCTGTATCCTCTGTCCTCTGCCCTGTGTCCTCTGTCCTGTGTCCTCTGACCTGTGTCCTCTGTCCTCTGTCCTCTGTCCTGTGTCCTCTGTCCTGTGTCCTCTGTCCTCTGTCCTGTATCCTCTGTCCTGTGTCCTGTATCCTCTGTCCTCTGTCCTGTGTCCTCTGTCCTGTCCCCTCCATCAGTAACTCATCACACTCTGACCTGTATATTGATGCGTTCAGGGACGTCGGGACGTTTGGATCCAGCCTCTCTGTTTCTTGATTGTTGGGTCGGTTTGTTAAACTGCGCCTCTTCTCTCTGTACGACAGAGCTGCAACAACAATAATCTGAATGTATTTTAATATAATATAATATAATTTAATATAATATAATTTGACCTGAAGTGATTTTCTTCATGTGCTGTGTTCTGCGTCTGTCGATCCTCTGACGTTTGATCGATCGTCACTCATCAATAATAAACGTCTGAATCAGTTGCAGCTCTGCTAAACGTGCCGTCTGTGAGACGTCTCTGACGCTTGCATTGATAGTTTGTGGGTAAATGGTGGTGTGTTCAGGGACTCTGTCACTCTGTGCTCCAATCACACAACGTTGATATGCTACGTGCTACATGCTAACTCATCAATGTTGAAAAGACAAAATATATTTTTATATAAAAGCTCAAAACATCAAGCTAGCTAATGTTAGCAAAACACTAGCTTACTCGCTAGTTATCTAATGTTTTGTTAACATTAGCTAACATGAGATGGTCAATAGTTAGCGACACATCAGTCATTAGTTAGCCATTTACATCTGATAGTTAGCAAAATGCTACTTAACTAGCTAGCTTTGTTACATTCATTTTTACTTAGCTTGTTAGCTAATGTTGTTAGCTAACTGACATTGAACTAATTTAACATGTTGCTTTGACGAGCTAACACGTAGCTAACACGTAGCTAACATGTAGCATATCTAAGTACAGGAAACAAGGAAGTTGACCGAGGTCTTGCTCAACTGTGATTGGAGCTCAGAGTTAAAAGAGGCGGGGCTTAAGATTGGTTAATCATTCATTTGATTATTTTTATGATTTGTTGTTTTTTTTTTATTTATTGTGACGCAATTTGTAAGAAGTCGCTGTGACAACAATCTTCAAAAAAACATAAATCTAAGATCTGACTTCTGTCTCTCCTCCTCCTTCTCCTCCTCCTCCTCCTGCTCCTCCAGAGTTACGACACTGAGCTGTTGTTGCCCAGAGACAGTGTGTGTGTCCCCGTTCAGCCGGTCGTCGTGGTGAGGAGAGAATCGGAGCCGTCGCCCATCAGCTTCATGGGAGCTCTGCGCATCCCGGTCAGTGACAGACCAGCTGGCTAACAGTTAGCTAATGATTGATGTAAATCAGTTTGCTATAGCTTAGCTTGTGCTAAAATGAGCTAACTGAAGATGTGGCATGTCAGTCATTAGCTAACTAGTTAGCTAGGTAATCTAAATTAATCATTAGCAAGCTATTTAGCTCTGATAGCTAATGTTAACGAAATGCTAGCTGGTTATGTCCCTCGTTAGGTTAGCATAGTGCTAGCTGGTTATGTCCCTCGTTAGGTTAGCATAGTGCTAGCTGGTTATGTCCCTCGTTAGGTTAGCATAGTGCTAGCTGACTGTGTGTGTGTGTGTGTGCAGGGCGTGGTGGAGTTCTCGCTGTGTTTGCTGTTTGCTAAGCTCGTCAGCTACACCTTCCTGTTCTGGCTGCCGCTCTACATCACCAAAGCAGGTGAGGACGGAGCCGACCACACGAGGCAGTTCGCTGAGTGTTGAAGGTGTAGTTCTGTTGGAGGTGCTCCACCTGTCTCTTGTTGAACCGCCTCTGTTGTTGTTTGTGTGTCAGCTCACCTGGATGCTAAGAAAGCCGGAGACCTGTCCACGCTGTTTGACGTGGGAGGCATTGTGGGTAAGTGTTTCTGTTGTTCAGCGTCTTTCAGTTTGCGTTGCCGTTGCCGGTGAGTCTAAAAGTTGCTGCCGTTGCTCGTTGCCTCCGACAGGTGGGATCCTGGCAGGTGTGATCTCTGATAAACTCGGGAAGAGAGCCTCCACCTGTGCGGTCATGCTGCTGCTGGCTGCTCCGACGGTGAGTGTCACCTCAGACGAGGTCACATGATGAAGACGATCCAGATTTTAACGTGTGTGTGTGTGTGTGTGTGTGTGTGTGTGTGTCCTGCAGCTGTACGGGTTCTCCATGATCAGTGAGCTCGGTTTCGGTCCGACTGTCGGTGAGTGTCCAGGTTCAGTCTGTGCTGCAGTGTTGACGCCGACCAGCAGGCGGCGCCGTCGCAGCACTGAGTGTGTCGGTGATGTTTGTTTGATGTGTTCGTGTGTTCAGGGATGCTGTTGGTGTGCGGAGGCCTCGTCAATGGGCCGTACTCCCTCATCACGACGGCCGTGTCAGCTGACCTGGTAAGTGACCGGCGTGATTTCTGGTCATGTGATGGTGACATCAGCTGCTGACTCGCCCTCCTCTCTCTCCCCTGTGACCTCTGACCTCAGGGGACGCACAAGAGCCTGAAAGGAAACGCCCGAGCTTTGTCCACCGTCACCGCCATCATCGACGGGACGGGATCTGTCGGTCAGTGTCATGACGGACGCTCAGACGCCGTGAAAACAGAATCCATGAAAGGAGGAGAAGGAGGAGACGTCTGTCCAAGGAGGAGATAGACGGACAGACGTCTCCTTCAGAAATGTTTAAATTTCGCAAACATTTTTTTCCACACACACACACTCTCTCACACTCACACACACTGACGGAGGTGGTGTTGCCTTCAGGTGCAGCGCTGGGCCCCCTGCTGGCTGGCCTGTTGTCTGCAGGCGGCTGGGATCGGGTGTTCTACATGCTGATGGCTGCAGACTTCCTCGCTCTGCTGGTGAGTTTTAATGAGAGATGCTCGTTAACGAGTTTCACTGAACGGTGTTTTTAATGTGTGTGTGTGTGTGTGTGTGTGTGTGTGCGCGCGCAGCTTTTACTACGACTCGTGATGAAGGAGCTGACCTCGAACAAAGCCCGACCGATCTCCGCCGTAGAGTAAGTTTAATTTATGAAATACACGAGAGTGTGTGTGTGTGTGTGTGTGTTATGATGTCAGTGGGCCAGTAGAGAAAAACAAAAACTGTCTCTGAGTCTGCAGACTGTTTCAGCTCTTCACTTCAGAAATAAATACCAATAATTAATAATTAAAGATGTCAGCAGACTCAGACAGTCTGGGACAGTCTGGGACAGTCTGAGACAGTCTGCAGCAGTCTGAGACAGTCTGAGACAGTCTGAGACAGTCTGGGACAGTCTGCAGCGTGTTGGATTATTGAAGCTGAGCTGCAGCCTCAGTTGGTGTCTGTCTCTGCTCCGCAGGCTGAAGGAGCACTGACCTCCTGCTCCTCCTCCATGAGGAGCACCGAGGAGCACCGACTGCAACCAACCAACCACTGAAGCCTGAAACGGACTGAGACCACGACTGGAACCAGAAACATGCACATGAAACGTGTGTGTGTGTGTGTAGCTGCAGTAGTGTATTTTCTGTACTCGTGCACACTTCCTGGTGTCCTTTCTCGCCTCCTTCTCTTGTGACCTGTTTCCTACAGACGTAGCCTTACTTTGATTTTACATGGACGAGCAGTGAAATCTTTGAAACAGCAGCTTCCACGTTCACATAGATCCCTACGGACAAACTCCCCCTGCAGCACTGAAGGGGCCATTTTAAACTCCTCGCTCTCCTGTAGCTTCATGAAGAACGTCGTCAAACCTGTGGAAACATTTAATGACCTTTTACACGTTTGTCCGTCGTCACGTGAACGATCGGCGTCCAGCGTCTTTGAGATTTCTGCCTCCGCCCGACGTCGACAGGTGAAGCAGCAACGCCCAGAAAACTTCTCGTGTCGGGTCCAGGTTCTGATCCACGGGCGGTCTGCGTCACCTCGATGTCGGACGGACTTCTCACGTCCAGCAGACTCGATTTTTATTCAGTCACAAACGATTCAAACTTTAAATATTACGAGCGCAGAGCGTCTGCACGGAGCTGCTTCCGTTAACGTCGACGAAGCGAGGCGAGTACAGAGCGACAGACACAGATCGATCGCGTTCTGTTCAGCCCACGTCGATCTGCACAGAGCAGCTCGAGCTGACAGGAAGTCAGACACTGCAAAGATTTTCAAAATAAAACAGACACGAGTCGGTTGCGAACTGTGAAACTCCACCGAGCTGCTCAAACCACTACACGCCGCCCTCTGCTGGGTGGAGGCTGCTGTTTCAGTTGCGTCACCGTTGCCTTAAAGAACCAAAGAGATTATCGTTAATTTAAAATATTGGAAGGCACCAAAGTCGTATTTTTATAAGATGTTTTTCTGGTGGGCGGGGCGAGTAACGATGAATGTGAAGATGATTAATTTATTCTGCAGTGCAATGTTAACGAGGTCGGTGTGATCATGTGATTCATATTTATACTTCTGTTAATTTAACGTTCGTTAACGTTCTGCAAACCTTTAACTCTGGGATCATTTCCTGTAGCGGCGCTAACGTTGTGACAACGTTGAGACAGCGTTCGGCCTTCTTCTACAACAGAGCACATGTTGTGTATTTATTGTGTACTTGAAGCATTGTGTGCCTTGAACATATCAAAACGTTTCCTTTTGGTTGGGTGAGCGTTTGCTCCCAAAGCATTCTGGGATGGGGATAATAAACGTCCGTGACTCTCAGGCTCGTGTTTTTGATGTCCCGTGTCTGCAGGGCGGCTAAATTTGGTCCGGCCCGTGGCGTGGAGTGGTCTTCAGGTCTTCAGGCTCAGCTGGACGTGGCAGCTGGTGACACTCAGTGACACGGGCAGACCGGAGATCACACACACGTGTGCACACACCCACACACATGAACACACACCGCCGAGGACGTTCAGGTTACACCAGATACTGAAACACTGACCTCTGACTCCAGCTCCACCGCGATGACCACGGTCCGATAAAGATAAATATTCAGCCGCCGAGGAAAAAAGAAAATCTACAGACGCCATGTTCACACAAACTAACACTGACTTTAGTCAAACAGCAACCGCAGCCTCCGTGAAGTGAAACACAAACTGCAGTTCCTCAAACGTCCACTTGAGGCTGGTTCCAGAAGTGAGTCAAGTGTCCATAAGTCCCCATGTTAGACAGCAGAAATAAACATGTTTACAGCCTGGTACAAAAACAGTTTTGGTCTCTGTAGCTAATTTCCCCGTTCATGACAACTGTACTGAGCTAACAAGCTAACATCAAGTTAAACTGAGACCCCCTCGCCTCACACTCTCTGATGGTGTGAAGGAGAAACTAAGGTGGCTTCAAAATACACGTGACAGTCTCCGCTTGGAGTCAGTGTTTTCAATTTGTCCTTTCTGGGCTCCTGTAGAAACAGGTGACATGTAGACGTGAAAGTTTCACTCAGAGAACAAAAATAATTTCAACACTGAAAACATGAAGATTATATTCTGTGCACCGAGCTCCTTAAATCACCGTCCACCTCCAGCTTCCTGGTTCAGTTCCTGTATCCTAACCCCTAACACCTAAACCCTAACACCTAACCTTCCTGACCACTCACCACACTCGGCTACAGATTTATTGTTTATCAAATATAAACTAATGAATTCAGGTGTTATCATAGACAATAAGAGTTACCGAGCAGTACATGAGTAATCAAACATTAAAGGTTCGTGTGTGTGTGTGTGTGTGTGTGTGTGTGTGAGTGAGTGAGTGAGTGAGCACGCGCAGCAGGTCTGTAGTGAATGAGGGAGGCGGGGACGCGCGTGGACAGGCTTTATTTGATGCGGTGAGACAGCGGGGTGTCAGAGCGGACAGAGGCCGGGAGACAGACCGTGTGTACCGGTGTGTGGCAGACAGACAGGCCGGCAGACAGACAGGCAGGTGGGATGTTGTTGGGCCGCTGACTCCGCTCTCACGCCCCCTCTAAGGTTTGTTTCACGGCGGCGGGAGTCCGGAGCGGAGCGGCGACACGGAGCCCGGAGCAGGAACCGCACAGCGACGCACCGACGCCGGGCACAGGAGAGCGGACCATGGGCTCTGCTTCGTCCTCTTATCGGGTGATTTACCTGGACGTGGACGGCAGGATCCAGAAGGTAACACGAGGGGTTTAATGTCAGGAAACACAAATAAAAACTTACAAAACAAAAGATTTAATAAACCGATCAGAACTCATGTTGAATTATATTTAATGATATTTAAATGATATTCATTATTCATAATCTAATCAAGTTAATCAGAAACTTTAATTGACAAGCAGGTTCTCACGTGCATCTGGTGTTAAAAACATGTTTTTATACTGCATGTAAGACTTTATACAGAATAAAGTACTTTATATCAGAGTGTTATATAAAACATTTATTTTATATTCATGTGGCGCTGTATTTATAAACTATGGAATAAATCAGATCAGCAGTACTGACATCCTTTAATATTAGAATAAGTTATATTGCATTGGTTATGGTGAACTTTGCCATCCACTGTGAGGACGTACAGAGCTGCTTGTGTTGAAGTTAAAATGACTTCAGATATAAAAACTTAAAGATTCACAGTGAAGTTTAAATAAATAACTAACATAAAGTCACTTCATATTCTTATCACGGAGACAGACTGAAGAAACGTGTTAAATGTCATAAAACATCATAAAGTTGTTATAAATTCACACAGTCAGTGTCCAAATATAGATTTTATAGAAAGTAGTTTACGATCGTTACCTGAGCTCAACCAGTTTTCTGCTTTTCTTTAATCTGACACATTAGTTACTTTAAGATTTAATATTTACTAATAAAAAAATAAAAACCAACTCATGAGTTTTGATTTAATAAGAGTTACCGAGCAGGGCATGAGTAATTCAAACTTTATCAAGTGCAACATTAAAGTGATTAACTCTGATTATAATCAAATAATTTAATATATTTTCATCTGAAATTGATACAAACATGATTACAGACAACTAATCAAAATATTAATAAACATTAAATCACAGGAGCTGAAGTGTCTTAATAAATATAAAACGTGTTTATAAAGAGCCTTTGTGCTGTAAATCAAACCAACAAAAATCAGTTTCATATTTTCATTAAACATCTCAAAATAATCTCAGCCTGACTCATTTTGTTTGTGACTGCCGATCGATACACGATCGTCTGCATGGGTCAGGATCAGACGGATTCTCAGCGATCACAGAGACTTTACACTGGATTCATGGTTCTTGTCATTAACAGAACATCTTCAGGTCCATGTGACGCAGAGATGCGACAGATCTGAGCCGGGATCAGCTTTATACATAAACGCCTGAATGTCAGGTCTGCTCGTCGCAGTGATGCTGAGCACAGGTTCAGATACTGTTAGAGGCTGTAACTTTACTTGAGACTGTCAGGCTGGATAATCTCACCAGTTTGTTGGTGGACGTTGTTTCTGTTCTGCTGGTCGCTCTGAGCTCTGCACAGCTGTGAGGAGTAGTACATGAGTACAGCTGCTGGCTTCACAGATCAGAGACTGATAAATGGAATAAATCGTGCAAATGTTGACACAAGTAGAAAGTTTCTGCAGAATCATCAGGACTCAGACCCAGGTCCATGTAAGAGACCCGGTATTTGTAAAACTGACTCCTGATCGTCTGTTGAAGACTTCAGAGCGTCCAAATTATCAGAGAATATTATTCTTTAGTCCTGCGTGGATCCATCCATCCATCGTCTTTCTATCCAGCAACAGTCCAGCTCCTCCTGAAGCATCTCGAGGTGTTTCCAGGCTAGATGGGCTATGTCGTCCCTCCAGCAGGTTCTGGGTCTGGCCCGGGGTCTCCTCCCAGTTGGACGTGTCTTGAACACCTCCAAAGGATGGAGGGCAGGATGCCGAACCACCTCAGCTGGCTCCTTTCTACTCCGAGTACGTAGAACGAGTCCGGGGTCTCGTTCATGAGTCACATGGACTGACAGGTTGGAGAACCATGGAGAACCATGGCTGGCAGAGAAGGATGAACTCAAGTCAGCACAACAGGCTGTAACTCTACAAGCTGCATTCAGCATCAAACGCTAAAGGAGTGTCATATTCGACCATGACCTTACAGGTAAATTCTGTTGTCAGGTCCGAGTTCTACCAACACAGCCTGATCTACAGACAGTCATCCACACACTAACACCATCCAGACTGGATCTACCTCATGAGACCATTTCCTGTTTACAACAGAGTCCAGGAAACGAGACCACATCACCCTGATCCTGGATCAGTTTCAGAATCCTGATTGTCTATAAATCTCTGCACGGTCAGCTCTCAGAACCACCAGACGCCTCAGATCATCCCATGGTGGCGTGTTGGCTGAGTCCGGTTAGCAGCTCGTCATCTGAAGACCTTTTTAACTTTTCTTCTCTGAATGTTAAATTGACAGACGACGTTCTTTCTTCATCCTTTCATCCGCCTGTTTCCTGAAGCTGTTTATCGTCCTTCAGGGTCGGTTCGACTTTAAATCACTCGTCAGCCTCGACCACAGAATCATCAGCATGCCGTCCAGATTTACGACGACGTGACCCACAGTGAAAATTAAAAACATGAATCATCGCCGCTGACGGGAAACAACGTCACATCTTCAGAGAAGAATCCAGAAAAACCCAAAACACACTGGAGTCATGATAAATCTTCAGATTTCAGATGATTTGTGGCAAAAAAAATTAAGTTTGTTTGAGTCTGTCGGATTCTTCAGTTTCACTTCGTCTGTTTGTGTCTGCAGATTTCACCAAAACTTTAAAAGTCTAAACGTCACGAGCTCGAGCTGCGTTTGATGAGTTTAATGTTTAGTGTCTCTGACCGAGGCTCCGTTTACATTGACAAACCGACAGAGGAGCTCATAAAAGGCCGTATAACGAGCTTTATGTTGTCTTCTTTATGGAGCTCACACACACACACACACACACACACTCACACACACTGGATTCATACATGTTAATCATTTATTTGAAGGTTGTTTCTGTATTGATCGTCAGTATTATTGGTCTGTTTGCTGGTGGGATGCTCGTCAAACCAATTCAGTTTGATTATTTGTAGTTTTTCCATGTTTCACATACAGGCACCACAAGCCGTCCTCTTCGCTCTCTTCTCCTCTGCCATTATGTCCGTGGACGCTGCTGAGCCTTTGCTAATGGACAGTGTGCAACAAGAGCTAACGTTAGCTTAGAAATGGAGTCCATTAACAGCTAACATCCACTAATGTTTGAAAATCCTTCTTTGGTGGATAACATCAAGGAATTCATCCAGACTCCCGGTTTTCTTGCTAAAGTGAAACACTGTGAGTGGATGTGTTGTTTCTAGCTCTCCAGAGGAGTTTAGCAGCTAACGTGATCCATGATGCTAACTTATGTACGGCATATCTCCGGTTCTGGCACGACACGAGCTCCACTCTCTGTCCCCGGGCCTAAAAACCTCTTCTTCTTCTTCTTCTTCTTCTTCTTCTTCTTCTTCTTCTTCTTCTTCTTCTTCTTGAGGCGGAGCAGCTGGTGGACACTGCTACTTCACGACACACACACACGTATTTAAATGCTGGGTTGTGTTTATGTAACAAATCTGTTGAATATTCAGCAGCTCGTGTTGTTTCTTTTTGTTTCCTCGACTCTTCATTCAGCTTTCTGTCTGTTTGCATGACAGTGGACGGCGGCTGGTTTACGGCGCGCTGATCGCCATCCTGGGCGGCGTGTGCAGCGTCGACAGTGGGGGAGGAGGGACAATTATGATAAAGTGTGGTTTGTTATTGAAATGAGTCGTGGCGTCTTAAAAGGAGAACATGAATTTATGCAGCTGTGATTAACAATAACGTGTAAAGTGCTGCTGCATGAACAAAAACACCTCGTCATGGTCGCCTCTTCTTTTCATACGGACGCTCTGAGCGGTCATACATTCATTTCCATATTTCACTGAAGTGTTAGTTTCATTTGTTTAACCTCCAGTTATTCATGTCATCATGTCGGAATAACAGGTGATGCCGAGATATCTGCATCATTTCCTGCATCTCAACTAGAGATAAACTTTTTTAGATGTTGTTAAGTTATGAGGAAATGATTCTGTTATCTCTGTATAACGTTTGTTATTTTAACGTAAATATCAGTAAAATGTTCACACCAAAGTGCCACAAACTGCAGTTCCTCTAACGTCCACCTGAGGCTGGCTCCAGAAGTGAGTCAGTCTCCATAAGTCCCCATGTTCAAATGTCCAACTTCACAGCAGGAATGTTTACAGCCTGTACAAAAACAGATGAGGACACCTGTACAAACTGAGCTAACAGCAGCTAACAGACTGAGCTAACGTGAGCTAACAGCAGCTAACAGACTGAGCTAACGTGAGCTACAGCTGGCAGCAGTTTGTGCTTCATGCTGCAGACTCGTCATGTTTCATCATAAATGTGGAATCTTGTAGCATTAAATCAAAGACTGAAACACTGAAGCAAACAGCAGTTGGAGGTGTGCTGATTCTGAAGTGCTGACCTCCGTCAGTCCCTGTCTGCTCCACCTGTGACAGGCTGCCACTGCCAGACTGCTGAAGTGCTCTTTGACCTGCCTCCTCCTCCACAATCACGTCTTCATCCGCCCTCCTGACAGCACTCGTTAACCCAGCCTGCCTCTCCACAGCCTCCCCTAACACCGCCGGGCCTCCCCCTCTGCACGTCGGCCCTCGGTGCCATCTCATCCAAACGCCTCCGCTATCTATGTGGGTCATCCTCCTCGCTCGCCAATCGTCTGTCATGTTCAGTGACGGTGTTCGACCTCGTTTATGAAGCGCGAGGAAGACGAGCAAGCAGCAAATATTTACAGCCGCTGAGCTGAGAACGCGTTTAATCAGGAGAAGAGCCGGAGCGCTCGGATGGACCGCTCCACTTTCACATCTCAGAGGAGGCAGACCACCACAGTATATACATGATTATATACATGATTATATATTATTTATATACATTATATTATGTATATGATCCTGCTGCAGGGCGCCTGTGTGTCCGCTCAGGTTTCAGTAGAAATATTAAAGTCACACAAACACTATACGGTACAACACTTCATTTAATGACACTAATACAGTAGATGTTGCAGCAAAGTGCCAACTGTAGCTGCTGTTAGCTCAGGTTAGCTCAGTTAGCTGGACTGTGAGCACCGTAGGCAATTTAACTGTGGACACGATGGCAGAGGAGAAGAGACGAAGTTAGAAATTACTGTGACTATGACAACATTACTTCTGATCAGAAACTAGCGACAGCTAACAGCTAACAGCTAACATCAACAAGGTGACCAGCAGCAGCTAATTACTGAGTGTGTTTGTCTCCGTCAGGTGGTGTTCAGCAGATTCTGCAGCCCGTGTGACATTAAAGAGCTTTTCTGCACAGCGCTGGGTGTGCCGAGGTAAACACACACACACACACACACACACACACTTTAACACCATGTGATATTAATGATGTGTGATTAATCCAGACCACACTGCTGCTTTATATTTAATTATCACTGCTGTCTGTTTTGATTTATTATATGAGTATATATATATATATGTGTGTGTGTGTGTGTGTGTGTGTGTGTTCTTTATATATAGAGCAGGACGTTCTTAATGGTCACGTAGCTGCAGGTGACTCTGTGTTTGTCTCTCAGGAACACTAATCTGTCCTTGCTGGACTCATCTGGAGCGATGGTGTCCATCGACCCGACCATGCCACACAACACAGAGAGGTACTGATGTCTTTATTGATTCATTGATCGTTCAGCCCAGCAGCCGGCTGTTTGATTGAATGACACATTCACTGATTGACTGTAAATCCCAGAGTCACCTGCTCATTCCTCTGCGGCTGGCAACATATGAGCAACACGCCTTCAGGGAACATAACATAACATAACATAACATAACATAACATATATGATATGAACACAGCAACAACATCAATGTAACATAAACAAAGTGATGTTGGGCGGGTTCTCTGGTTTCTTGGGTGAAGTAGTTACCGTGACCCGGACGGTTTGCTCCACCTTTTCATCGCTGCTCTGATTCTCAGAAACTTCATCTACAAACATTTCAGCAGCGTTCCCACACAGAGGATTCCCGGCAGTGTTCTCATTCCTCATTTCCTGGTGGTGTTTTACATTTTTCCGCTCAGTATCCTGGATTATTGAATCATTCTCGGGCGTCACGTGTGTCCTCTGGAGACGTTACGGAGAATCAGAAATATTAACTTACCTTTGAATGTTCTGCGTGTTGAATGTGCTCGTCTTTAAATACCACGTAAGTGGTGTTTTATTAAGAAGCGTGCTAAACATTGACCATGTGCTAAACTTTAAGACGTGCAGCTCGTCAGGTTAGCTACTGATTTACCCGCCGAGCAGCAGAGGCCCTGCTGTCGACCCGGACCGCCTGTTTGGACCGCGCTAAGGCAAAGAACCAGTTTGATGACGGCCTGTGTCTCGTCCTGACAGTGAAATCAAACGTTTAATATTAATAGAAGGTCGCTGCACCAGCATCAAAGAGGAAGCAGGAAGCCGGGTTGTTACCATGAGACAGCTAACATAGCTAAAAGAGCTAACAGGGAGCTAACGTTACTATAGCAGCTCTGGTGTTCAGTGTTAGCTTTAAGGCTAACGGGAGCTAACATTAGCATAGGCTAGTCGCTTTGTAGCCGTTCACCTCATTCCTATGTTGGTCTAACGTTAAAATAATGTTGGTCTAACGTTAAAATAACATTGGTCATGTGACGTCCTTTATCTCATGGTTACGGACACGTAATGTCTCCATTATCCACGTCTCTCCGTATTTCCTTAAAGAATTTAGCAGCAGAGATGATGAGTCATCTGATGGACAGCATGATCGTGTTTACCAGAGAAGAAGACGAACTACAGCGGCCATAAAAGAAAAGTCTTTGTTACTCCTCCGTGTTTGCACAGCTCTGTGGATGAGCTCTAATCCCGCAGACTGACCGTCACAGCAGTACAGCAACACGAGAGATAAGTCACCATGACCCACCGACTCTTTGGCAAACTCTCCCCCAGTAAACAGCCTCGTGTGGGCCGTGCGAGCCGGTGAATCCTGCTGTTTAACAGCGATGTAGTAGTAGGTCATGTTGTGGCCAACTGAGATAAGGAAAGATCTTTAAATTCACGTGTAGAAGCCAACGCGACGCGGTCAGTCCTCCCTGCCGACTCTTCGGTGAACCACCCTGTCTGTTTATTGATGCTGATGACGTGACAGTGAACTGAGGCTGGAAATCATCTGGATACGACGTAATGACGAATATTTATATTTCTGGTTGTTGATGACAACTTAACCTGTCTTCAGCACAAAGGTCAGGACTTTACTTACCGGGTTTAAAATGGCGGCGCTGTGGGGTCTCAGGTTTACGGCTCATCCAGTTTAACAAACTGACTAAAACCTGACATGACTTTGCTCTGTGCTCCTTCAACAAAACACTCAACACGCTAATCCCAAGGCTGCACACACACACTGATTAGAGAGGACACAGTGTTCGCTCGTGTGTGTGTGTGTGTGTGTGTGTGTGATTGTTATCTTATCTCAGGGTAAAATCTGAAACGTTTTATTTGACAAACATCATCTGAGTGTTGGTAATCTTCCATGTAAACAGGGTGTGTGTGTGCCAGCATGTGTGTGTGCTCCCACTTCCTAATTAAGCGTCACATGACCACTGCTCTCAAGACTAACCCGTGTGTGTGTGTGTGTGTGTGTGTGTGTTGGGTTGAAGGTCGCCGTACAGAGTGGTGCCGATGACCGGAGGACAGCTCGCTGGTGAGTTTCAAGCATTTTTTGAGCTTCTTTGGTCGTCGCCTGGACGAGCCGTCCTCGGGCCTTCATCCTGAAACACGTCACTAAACTGCTACACGTTACTCGAGGTCTGTTCTGCTGAGCAGACTGTGTCAGTGTTCCTTTGTTCATTTTCATGTCTGAAGGTCGCTGAGCCGACGGCATGAAGGAGGTTTGGGAGCCGTTTGAACCTGACGGGATGAAACGTTTGTCTTCAGGCTCAGTACAAAGAAACTGACTGAATTCAAGCATTAACAGTCACGGCAGCTCTTGGCCTTTGACTGACTCAGTTCAAACCACTTTTCCACTGAGTCAGTCATATGCAGTTACTTATAAAATAATAACAAATAATAAATTATTAGTATTTAAATTAGGTGATTAGACCAAACACTGCACAAACTTTATTAAACACCAGGTAAGAATAAAAGTTCAGCTGCTGACGAGCAGGCAGAAGTATTCTGTTCATGTACAGTCTGCTCACAGTGAACAGTCATCGTGTTTAAGAGGGTTCGTTAAAACGTGCACACACACTTTCACACACACACTTTCACACACACATTTTCACAAACATCTATAAAACAGAAAGGCTCCTGATCTCGTAAGCGCTTCGCTCCAATCGCTCCAGTTTAAAGTCATATAACTGGTTTTATGGAAACTTAACATCACATCAGTAGCAGCGCTGAACTCCGGGCACTGACCTCCTATCAGCCACAACAGGTCTATATAAAGAGAAGTAAACATCTGTCAGAGCTCATCAGGAGCCTCGCTCATAAAACAAGTTCGATGGTGTAAAAATACTCTGAATTCCTATCGAATCACTCGAGCGTGAGACTTTCAGCTGCTGGGTTTGTGCTTCAGGTGTCACCTGTTGTTACGGTTAGTGTAAAAATCAAACCGTGTGCAGCTTTTCCAGATTTTACAGGCTTAGCTCTCAGACTGAAGATGCTTTCCAGGTCCTTGAACCACCCTTGCCTGGTTTTCCTTCAATGCGTGAAGGTCCTCCACAGAAAGCTCCTCTCCTGCTGGAGGACCTTCACCCATGTGCTTCCTCCACGCACTCCGCCTCGCTATCATCGCTGGAGCTTCCTGGATCATCGTAAACTCGTTTTAAAGGAACAATAAATCAGTTTATTTAGACACGCCACGGCCTCGCTTCCGCTTCAGTATTACATGTCTGTTTTTACCAGGTTGGCTGTTTACACTGACGCCGCTCATACGGAGACATCCAGCATGTACAGCTGAACGCTCCCGTCTTCACTTCTTCAGTTATTTTTGCATTAAATATTAATAATCTACACTTGAACTCACAAATTATCTTTGTTAGTATCACTTAAATTGTTCATTGTTATTTATAACTAAGAATAAAAGAATAAGAACATGAATAAAACCCAGCAGACTCAAACTAGCAAGTTATTCACCTCCAATAACAGAAACAAAATAAAACTCTACCATCAAGTTACACCTGGAAATATTGGCAAAGTTTGGCAGCGGTGTCCACGGCGTAAGCTAACCCTTCAAGGTGCAGTGTGTAGAATGTAGTGACACCTAGTGGTGAAGTTCCAGATTGTGCCCGACTGAATAACGTCAACAATAACGTAACTCGTCGAGCCAGCGTTCAGTTTGTCCTTTCTGGGCTGAAACATGGCGGACTCCGTGGAAGAGGACCCGCTCCCTGTGTAGATACAAAGTCTCATTCTAGTAACAAAAACACACAATTTCAAATGAAAACAGAGTTATGAATATTATATTCCGCTCCTGTCAATAGACCCTTATGTGAAAACATCTCGGGGTTGGTTTGCCATAAACGTCTCCATCTGTCTACGCCTGTGACGTCGTCCTCTCCTTCTACATTGTTTTAAAGCTGTCGGTAATCTCTGCATGCACGCGCAGTAAAACACACTGAACAGAGTATTTGTACACGCTGGTATTAGAGCTGGACGCTCCGGCCTGCTCGTCCAGCTGAACTCGGCTTAATTAATCACAGAGTGGAATTTTTTAGCCGCGCCGCTCTGACCTGCGACCTCGCGTCAAACATGGAATGTGAGTAACACGATGTACAAACTACGAGCGGCTGACAATGACTTTTTTTTTTTTTTACAGTTTCTCGTAGCCATTAGTTTATTGGCCTGTGACGCTGTTGAACTTTGCCCACAACAGTGAGCGCTCTCAGCCAATGGGCAGGCAGGGCTGGTGTTTATGTGTCCAGCCTGTTCTCGCTGTGTGTATACGTGTGTGTGTTGGAGTGAGTGTGTGGGAAGAGGAATCAGAAGTGGCTTGTTAACACGTCAAGCTGTCAGCTCGGTTCCTGCTCGCCGCTTCAGACGCTCTGCTGGTCACCGATGGTGAGACCGGAGGGGACGGCTGCTCACTCTCCTGCCTCTGCCGTCTGTTGACGCCGTCTGATTGGCTTATATAATCTGTGCGTGGATACATATGTGTGTGTTTATCAGGTCTGCTGATGCTCTGAACTCCTCTGCCTGTGTGTGTGTTGTACATGTAACGCAGCTTCACGCTTGTTTTCTCTGCAGATAAAGAGGAACTCTTCCAGAATGTACTGACGCAAGTAGCAGAGCAGTTTTCAAGGTAAGTCGGTCTGGACTCGTTAAACTGTAGCTGCTAATTAAAGATGTGTCATGGTCACTGTGGATCATCTGTTCAGCTTCATAATGTTCAGCTGCCTTCAAGGTTTTCCTCTGTGACGGCTGCTGCTGTCTTTCTTTATCGCTTCATTCATATCTGCCTCTTGACTTTGTCTTCCACTGATCTCAGGCCTGATTTCACCGCAGCTCTTATCAATTGTTTCTTTTTTTTCAATCGTACTTGAATGCAGCGCTGCATCAGGAGTCCAAAGGGAACAATGCAGCAGGACATTAGACTGAAGATACCGTGTTGTTGTTAATGGAGTGCAGAAGTTGTATAACATGATCTGATAAAAGAGTTGGCACTAATAGAGAATTAGATAAACGACAGAGGTGCAAGAAGCATTTACGGCGCTGAGCGATCAACAGATTATTTATGATTACCACGTTAAAGTCACTGAGTGTGACTCACTGCAGTTCAGCTGTATTTGAGGTTTGAGAATAAAAAAGTGTAAATATATAATATATAAAAGATAACTGTGATGTTTAAATGTTACACACTGTGTTCATGGTTACAGATTCTCGCCTCGCTTCACTTGTAATTTATTTGTAACAAACATTTTGTTAAAAAGTGTCGAAGAAAACCAAACTTTTGCTAAAAACACACAATGAAAGAATTTAACGTTGAACACAAAGTGTCCGCTATCACGCTGACATTGTGTCACATGCTCGGCCAAGAGAGCTGATCAGTTTATTCAGGTTTATTTATAGATGTCGTGACTCTCCGTCATATTATTTACAGACACTCCAGCGTTCTGGAAGTTTTGGAAGTATTAATGCACGGACTAGTTTCTCTGCACGCGTTAATAAAAGTGTGTGTCAGATTTCTGTTGCACAATGATGCAGATCTCGGCCCTGTGCTAACTCATCTGTCTCCCGTCGGTCCGCAGGGCGTTCAAGATCAACGAGCTGAAGACCGAGGTCACCAACCGCCTCGCCATGTTGGAGAAAAGAGTGGAGCGTAAGTCTGATCACGCACATATTTATATTATAACACACCTGTCATCAGGTTCACCTCAGCCTCTTTACACCTGCACACAGTCTGTACAGTAGTGCGTACATCAGAGATAGCTGCATGCCTTCAGTGCATGTTGTCTGAACTCGTGTTCCTCCACTTTATGAGCCGTGATTAGATAAAGTGAAGCTGCAGAAGTTGTGTGGTCTGCTGACCCACCTCCTGAGGCTGTTGACCTTGTGCTGTTACTCGGATCTCCTGAACATTGACCACACGCCGGCCCGTTTAGAGCCGCGAGGAATGTGTCGTCTTCACGCTTACACAACGTCGACCGGCGCTGAGGTCACGCTCGGTGCCCTCTTCAGCTCCGCTCGTTTTTTTTTTTTTTTTATGAAGCGCGAGGAGGAAGTTTGTCCTTCTGAGGACGCCGACTCACTCCGCCGCCATAGTTTACGTAGTTTTCTTGTCTGATGCCATCTTGGCTCTCACTCGAGATAAAAGGCAACAATAAAATCTGATCAATAAAGCTGTTGTGATATCTAGTCCTTCTTTTTTATAACGCAGGCCTCAGCGTTCTCGTCAGGCCAGCTGTTAGAACAATTATCCACAGGAACATTTAATCAGCGATCGCTCTGCAGTGATTACATCCTTCCGGGTTCGACTGCGGTTTAAGATAAAGGTCAGGCTGAATGTGCGAGCTGGACGTCCAGTCAAAGAAATCTGAGTCTCAGATTTAATTATGAATCATCATCGATTTGATGCTGAGCACGGCCGCAACTCAAGATAAATGAATGAATAATTGACTTTGTCATAATGCAAAATATTTTATCTGCAGGCAGGAGCCGATTTTTAATCATAATATTGAAACATTTTGTGGAAAATCAATTGAGGAACTATTTATTGCTGACGGGGATGTTTTCGGCTACGACTAAAGATGTTGAAAAAATCTGAAGAGAATTTTGGATCAATAAAAAAATCAAATATTTCTTCTCACGAGGACGCCACACCTTTGTTCTGTTAACACGAGGCTCCATCAGTCGTCTACACGAGCGGCTCACGATAACTCGTCGTGGAGTCTCCAGTTGGACGTCACGTCTCGATGCTGTCCTCTAAAAAGGTCGAACTTGAACATCGACACGAGAAACCGGCGTCGGCCTGTCGAGGTGTGACGTGACATAACGCCGCTGTGTGTTTCTTGTGAAAGCTCGCAGTGTGTGTAGGTGTGTAGTATGTCGTGTCATGTGTGTGGGCCGTGTGTAATGCATCATATGTGTGTGTGTGTGTCTGACCCCTCCCCCATCACGCATTAACAAACACCAGATTGCGTTGACGTGTTCCCCTACATCTTCTGACTGTGTGTGTGTGTGTGTGTGTGCGTCGACGCGTGGTGCGGCTGCGATTTCATAACAGTCCCCTTCTTTGCGCCGACCCTTGCAGTCACCATGACGACGCGACCTCAGTTTGCTTCTGTCACCATGGCGATTTCCCAAACTCTGCTGTCGACGGCTTGATTCTGACGCGATCGACAGGTTTGGACTTCAGTCCGAGGCGTTGACGTTGGATCAGCGTCCCAACAGAACGGAACACGAGCAACATAACTGACAGAAACTGAGACACAATTGAGCGTGACAGTTCATCCTCAGGGGAACATGAACATCTGAATCTGAATCATCACAATTTACCTGATAGTTGTCGAGACAAAGCACAAAAATGAACCTGAAGATGGCGCTATAGTTAAAGTCGGGAGATTATAAAGTCAGAGGCTTCATCCTCTGGGGATCATGAATGTTATAAACTGACAGATGCATTAAGGATAATAACAGTGACTCCGTGCAGACTGAAACTGATCTCAGACGCCCGGCGCTCTGACTCACTGTGCTGTAGTAGTTTCACATCTGACGTACACGGCCACTTCACACAAGCATGCCAATTGCCTGGATACCTGGTCGCTACGGCAACAGCATTGGCGCCCACACAGATCTCCATCCTCTCGTCACTTTGGTCGCCATGGTCACCTGTTTTTATCGGGAGCTGGAGTGTTGTCGGAGGCGACCTTTCATCAGCAGCAGCAGCAGGAGGAGGATGAGGAGGAGGAGGAGGAGGAGGATGGTGATGAGTCCGACACCATCAGATAACTGATGGAGTTATAATGCTGCTGGACTTCATACAGGCTGCAGGGTCAGTGAGGGCAACTACATGTATATTTAAATTAACTTTAAGTGTTCGACAAGAGGGTTCTGTTGGATCGTAGCCCGCCTCAGCTCCACCCACCAGCATCACAGAGACTACGTCCAGGTTTTAGACAGTCTGCAGGGACGCCGGGCTTTCTGTCTCTGCCATCATGTCCAGAGAGGTTGCTGAGCCCGGTTACATTGCCCGTTCACCTGGCTCCAGTTCTGGCACAACACCGGCTCCACTCCTCTGTCAGCATTCCCTCAGGCCTGAAAACCTCCTCTTCTCAGCGCTAACAGCAGCTAACAGACTGAGCTAACATGAGCTAACAGCAGCTAACAGACTGAGCTAACATGAGCTAACATGAGCTAACAGACTGAGCTAGCATGAGCTAACAGCAGCTAACAGACTGAGCTAACATGAGCTAACAGCAGCTAACAGACTGAGCTAACATGAGCTAACAGCAGCTCCAGCTGTCAGCAGTTTACTTCACTGTCCATCATAAACTCTGTAAATCACAGAGAGTTGAGGCGGAGCAGCCGGAGGACATCAGAGGGAAAACCAGGAAACATTTTCTCCATAAAATCTGATCCAGTTTCACCAGAATCAGTGAAATAGTTGGTGTGTGTGACTTAGTGCCGTAAAGCGTTACGTACTTCTCCCGACAGTCATCGGTTGTGTGTTAACAGATGACTGTGTGTGTGTGTGTGTGTGTGTGTGTGCAGTGGAGGGCATGAAGGTGGTGGAGATCGAGAAATGTCGCAACGACATCAAGAAGCTCCGTGAGGAGATGGCATCCAGAAACAACAGGTGAGGACAACAACAGTCTACCTGCACTGGTCCTTTAATGTCAGTTAGCTACACACACACACACACACACACACACACACACTTGTGGACTGAAGCTGTTTTTTTTCCAGTAATTTCCTGGAAGACAACAAGAAGCTAACTCCTCGCAGAGACGTGCCCTCCTATCCAAAGGTAAGGCTGGTTAGCTGGTGTTTGTTAGCCAGGTGAGCGTGCAGGTGTCAGGTGCAGTAATGAGAACAGCTCCTCTGTGTTCCAGGAACCAGAGAGAACAAATGTTTGTTCCCAAACGTGGTTCCACATACACAAACATGATGTGATTAATGTTTGAACACAGTGGAGCTGATGTGACGTGTGATTGTTTTATGGATGTTCAGGTGTAATGAGGTCAGGTCAGTGTGAGGTCATCTCACCTGTGGGACGAATGTTGATTAAATGTGTCAAATAACGGTAAAAGTTATAGCCACTTTAGCCGCTAATTGCTAATGCTAATTGCTGAACTCTCAGTCCAGGCAGTGTTAGCTCATAGGGCTGCTAGCTGCACAGCTAACAGCTATTTTTAGCTGCACAGCTAATGGCTAGTAGCTGTTAGCTGTGCAGCTACAGGCAGTAACAGGGGGACTCAGGGGCTCCCTGTACCTGCATGAACTTTACAGTAAAAGTAAAAGGTAAAGGTGTGTAAAGGTGTGTAGAGGTGTGCAGAGGTGTGCAGAGGTGTGTAAAGGTGTGTGCAAAGGTGTGTAGAGGTGTGTAAAGGTGTGTAAAGGTGTGTAGAGGTGTGCAGAGGTGTGTAAAGGTGTGTAGAGGTGTGCAGAGGTGTGTAAAGGTGTGTGTAGAGGTGTATAGAGGTGTGTGTAGGTGTGCCCCCGAGCCAGGCGCAGGTGGACAGGGTTAACTGCGCTCTGTTGCCTGCAGTACATGCTGTCACAACAGACCATAGACGCCCTGAAAAAGCCCGCCTTCGACGTCTGGCTGTGGGAGGCCAACGAGGTAAGACTGACACAGCCTGGCCTCACCTGTCTCACCCCTCTCTTCTCTCCCCGTCTGTCTGCCTGTGTGCCCTGCTGCCCTCTGTGTGTGTGTGTGTGTGTGTGTGTGTAGTACCACCTGTCTAAGGAGACAATAGAAGCTCTTAGATTGTCCACATTCGATGCTTGGCAGTGGGAGCCCAATGAGGTGAGACTCATGCCCTGATTAATCCACTGATTAACTCCTCATCAAGGTCAGGGTAATAGCTGTTAATTATTACTGCTTAATCAACTCAAGCTGCACATTATCAGTGAACATGCTATTAATAATTTCCTAATTATGTCATTAAGATAAAGTCTTTGCTTACAGTAGAAACCAAAAGCTAACTACAGTAGCAGTGCGCTCTGAAACCTGACTTTTAATGGCTGGTTGCTTTCCAAATTAGCTACTTTAGCTGCTAATTGCTAACTTGCAATGGAGATTCTCCAAGTACGTTGAGCTCTAAATTCAAATTCAGCTAATAGGGCAGCTAGCTGCACGGCTAACAGCATTTCACCTGTTCTTATGTTGTCACCTCAGGAGAGAAAACACTGTCCTCGTCCTCACTTTCCTTCAGGGCTTCCGTAGAATCACAACATTTCTTTGATGCCACATATTCTTCTGCCTACATTACCCACAATGCAGCTCCACCTCCGACAGTTTGCTCAGAGATTTGGGTTTGTGTTTTGCTAAAGTAGCTGCTAATGTAGCCTAGCACCTTTTATCCATTCAGACGTGATGCTTCGTTCTGACAGATGCTGAGCTGTCTGGAGCACATGTACCACGACCTGGGCCTGGTCAAAGACTTCAACATCAACCCCATCACGCTCAAGAGATGGCTGGTGAGACCTGCACCGGCGTCTGTTTCCTGCTACGTTATTCATGTGATTAAAACCGTGATGACCTGTCTGTCTTCCTGTCTGTGCAGCTTTGTATCCATGACAACTACAAGAACAACCCCTTCCACAACTTCCGCCACTGTTTCTGCGTCACCCAGATGATGTACAGCATGATCTGCCTCTGCAGCCTGCAGGTAACCAGCTAGCCCATGCTAGCACCAAACGTCTAATCCATTAAAGCAACATCAACTCTTCACTCTCTTCACCTCTGCCATCATGTCCACAGAGGCTGCTGAGCCATTGCTAACAGACAGTGCAAACTGAGCTAACGTAACGTAAGCGTAGAAATGGACTACATTATTACAACACGGTCCAAAGCCAAAGCTAACGTCACCAGCTAACAGACTGAGCTAACAGCAGCTAACAGACTGAGCTAACAGCAGCTAACAGACTGAGCTAACATAACTAGACGACCTCTTCTTCTTCTTCGTCCTCTCAGCGTCTCCCTCTCTTCACTCCGTCGTTAGGGGCGACCGTTCGTTTAATTAACACAGGCCTAATGACTGATTATGAAGCGTCTGCACCACTGATGTGCTAACGAGGTCACACACATACTTAATGAGCTCACACACACACACTGATGAATCTGATTGCTTGTTTTCCAGGAGAAGTTCACTCAGGTCGACATCTTGATTCTCATGACAGCCGCCGTGTGTCACGACCTCGACCACCCCGGATTCAACAACACGTAAGACGCCTCCAGAGTTCATCCCTCTGTCTTCCTTCCTCGTCTCCTCGTCTCCTTCACCTCTCTTATCCTTCCTTCCTTGCCTGCAGGTACCAGATCAACGCCCGAACAGAGCTGGCTGTTCGCTACAACGACATCTCCCCTCTGGAGAACCATCACTGTGCCGTGGCCTTCCAGATCTTCTCTCAGCCCGACTGCAACATCTTCTCCAACTTTGACCCAGAGGCCTTCAAACAGATACGACAGGTGGGACTGTTGACCTTATACAACAGGTAGCTCAGACTGAGCGACCTCCACAGGTGATCTAACTGTTTATGTTTGATTAAACAACTCTCTACCAATGTTATTTTAATGTTAGACCAATGTTATTTTACTGTTTGCCTGTGCTCTGAAACAGGTTAAAGCTCCTGTTAGCCCCCATTAGGTACCGTTAGCCTCTGTTAGCTCCTGTTAGCCTTTAGCTTGTAGACCTGGGCACTGAGCAGGGTGTGGTTACTGATGAGTTATTTTAACGTTCAGGGAACCATCACGCTGATCCTGGCCACCGACATGGCTCGACACGGCGAGATCCTCGACTCCTTCAAGCAGAAAGTCGACAGTTTCGACTACACCGACGAAGAGCACGTCACCTGTGTAAGCACACCTTCACTTCCTGTTTATAAAAATTTATCTTAAAGGTCCGCTGTGTCGGGTTGAGTGACATCTCATGTGACGTCTCCATAGCTGAAGATGGTGCTCATCAAGTGCTGCGACATCTCCAACGAGGTGCGGCCCATGGAGGTGGCCGAGCCGTGGGTTGACTGCCTGCTGGAGGAGTACTTCATGCAGGTGAGTCCGCAGAAACATGCGTTTACATATGAAGTCACCCATATATTAGATATATATTATTAATTATGACGTCTGTCTGCGGTTCTCAGAGCGACCGGGAGAAGTCCGAGGGACTTCCTGTGGCTCCGTTCATGGACAGAGAAAAGGTCACCAAGCCGACGGCTCAGATCGGCTTCATCAAGTTCGTCCTCATCCCGATGTTTGAGACGGTGATGAAGGTGAGCGTGAAGGACGACGATGAAGGTCAAAGCACCAGAGCGCCACGTGAAGTCAAACATGTGGACGCTTCTAAATTAGCTTCTAGCTAACTGCATGCAAAGTATCTGACAGCAGCTACGACAGTTAAACGATGTTCTGACATCATCAGCCCAAGCGGTCCGGACTGGATTAGCTAACGTTAGCCGCCCATGACAAATTGTAGCAATTAGCTTGTGTTAGCTGGTTAACGTTAGCTTTAACGTTAGCTTTGACCGTGGACTGTGTTATAGCTGTCGTTTGTTACCGTTAGCAGACACGTCTAAGCTGACGTTAGCTTGTGTTGCTCGCGTGATATCAGAAATCTGCTCAGTCACTTTAACAGTTACCGTTATATAAACAGTGTGTGTGTGTGTGTGTGTGTGTTAGCTGTTCCCACAGATCGAGGAGGCGATGGTGCAGCCACTCAGAGAGTCAAGAGACCGATACGAGGAGCTCAAACAGATCGATGACGCCATGAACGAGGTTGGAGGATTTGTGTGTGGATGAGTTAAATTTGTCCTCGCTGCCGACTGACAGCACATAAACGTTGTGTAAACGTTGTGTTCAGGTGCAGAAGAAGAAAAGCGAGAACTTGACCATGGGAGGGAAGAAGAAGTAAAACGTTTTGAAAGGTACGACGCAGCTGAACTTCTTGTCGTTTGCCGCCTTCCCATCAAACGTCTTTAAACGCCATCTGTCTGTTTCCTGTCTGTCCCGGCAGCAGTGAGCGTAGACACACGAGAGTGAAGTGACGTGAAGTAAGTTGAAGTCAGACACGTTGTCCGTGACGGCCTCACCTCCTCCTCCTCCTCGCTTCGGCCCGTCGAGGAGCAGAGGAGCGGCGGGATGTGTGATCTGGATCTCCGGTCCGTCGTCGGTGGAGCTGATGGTTTGAGACGCGTTACAGACGACTGATGGACTCAAAGACGGACGATCCAAACGTCGACGTTTGTACAGCACAGACTGCTTCAGTCAGAAGTTTAGATACATCCTGTTTTTTATGTGACATGTGTTGTTTTTTACAGATTGTACAGATTTTTAGTGACCTTTGTTCTTTCCTATAAAAAAATAAAAGGATTACTTTAATTACAAAAACATCCGTCTGCACGGCTCATTTCTAACGTTAGCTTTGATTTAACGTTAGCTTTGGGCTCCGTTATAACAGGTGCATATAATGATGTAAGCGGAGTCCATTTTTAAGCTAACGTTAGCTAGTGGATGTCCACAGTCTGGACTCTGTTGTAGCAGCTGCCAGTCATTTGTTAACGTTAGCAGACTCCATTTGTAAGCTAACATTAGCTGAAATCACAACATCACAATGTATTTCAGGTTTTGCAGTGTTAAAGGTATTTGGTCTTTAGCCCAAATAATGTTGTTTTGTCTTGTCTATTTTTAAATGTATTAATTTCTGTGTTTCTGTGTTACTAATGCTAATGCTAATTGAGGAGGCGGTGCTAAACCAGTCAGAAACAGGACAAAAGCTAACTAGCTAACCGTAGTTTTAATGGTTCAGATATAAATAAACCATCCCTAGCTAGCTTGTGTTGTTCATTTGATGGAGGACACAGAAACGTGTTTATTTACAGTTTATTCAATAAAAAAAATCATAAATCCGATCAAACATAAAAATCAATAAACTCGTCACTCGTTCCTCGTCGCTCACGATGTTTCAGCTTCAGACTTCTTGGCCTTCTTGCTGCCGTTAGCTTCCTGCGCCCTGGTCCTCTTCAGCTGCTGTTCCTCCAGCCTCTGCTGCTTCTTCTGCAGGTACGCCGTCACGTTGTCGTACGTCACCTTGTACAGGTGATCGAAGCGGCTGCTGCTCCTCGCCGAGGCTGAGGTGAGGCGAGGGGACATCAAAAGGTTAGCGCTCTGTTCTCACGCTACGTAACCTGATTAGCCGTCTGCTACGTCTGATCAAAAGTAATTGAGTGTCGTTCCACCTCTGAACAAACATTCAGGATTCGTCCTCCGTCAACATGTTTGAAGAGGTCATGTGACACTGCAGGGTGTGTGTGTGTGTGTGTGTGTGTGTGTGACTCACCTTCCAGTGTGTCCCAGTGAGGCCTGAAGGTTTCACAGACCCGCTTCAGTTCTGGACTCTCAGCGTCGGGCTGGAACACAAAACAAACAAACCACATCATTCGCTGAGTGGTTACCACGGCAACCACAAGAGTACAGCGTCGTCAGGGGGTTTTTGATGAATTCAACCTTTATTTACACTCGATCGAGAGCACTCGACGTCACGACAATGAGCCAGCGCTCACATTAGAATACTGAACGGTTACCAAATGTTCCTTAAGCGTTGACAGAACGTTAGCTCTATTAGCTAGCTCCCATTAGCGCCTGTTCGCCTCCGTTAGCGTGGCTGTGGAGTCACCGTACCTCCCAGCGGTCTCCTCTGTGTGAGTAGATCCTGATTGGCTCGTCGTCACAGTCCATCAGCGCCCACAGCCGACCCTCGGGGTCAAAGGTCACGTCCAGGGGACAGTGTGGCAGGACGAGCCTGCTGTGTGGGACCAGCCGGTCCTCGCTGTCCTCGTCCACGGCGAAGAACTGAAGCGTGGACACTCTGAGGACACACAGCAAACATCTGGGTTCAAGACATCCACCCAGACCTCCACCAAGACCTCCACCCAGACCTCCACCCGTCCAAAAATACATTCAAAGGTCACGACAGAAATAATCTTCAGCCAGCAAACAAGTCATCGTCATGTGACAGTTAAAAACAGCAACAGAGGAACCTGAGTCCCACCACCAGAGGGCAGCACTGACCACAGACTGTCTAAAACTGGACGTAGTCTCTGAGACAGTCTTTTCTCTGCTGGTTCTCACCTTTCACACTGCACGGTTATGTGACGGGCGTCTGGTGAGCTGATGATCTTGCACACTGTGGGTTTCTGGGAAATCAAACAGAGACAGTCACAGTCAGATTTGTCTTTACGGTCTTATGGTAATCTTCTGACAGTCTTAGTCTGTGAGCAGACAGATGACGCGAATGTCTGAATCTGAATCAGTGATCTGATCAATATGAACTCTGTGCTCTGTGTGTGAAAGGGTTAAACTGAGCAGCTGATGTTTCTATGAATACACTGCTGGAGAATGTCAGACATCCACCCAGAAGACAGACAGAGGACAGACAGAGGACAGAGGACAGACTGAGGACAGAGGACAGACAGAGGACAGACAGAGGACAGAGGACACTGTTAAACAGGTTTGACATTTTTATCAGTGTGAACATAACGTACAGATTTTGACCCGCCCTTTGTTTCATTTTGTATAAATAAAGTTTGATTGCATGTTTTTGTCACCACACTGATGACATCATGAGTGTGATGACATCATGCGTGTGATGTCAGTGTCACCTTCTGTGTGTCGGCCTCCTCGAGCTCCTTCAGCTCACAGCTCTGCAGCTTACGGCCCGACTCGTACTCCCACAGCTTCACGGTGCCGTCCTGACACACACACACACACACACACACACACACACACACACACACACGGTTCAGTCAAAGGTCTGACAGAGTTCTGATGCAAACAGCTGACCGGGTTCTGTCCTCTGTGGACACGTACCCCTGATCCAGACAGCAGCCAGCGTGGACGACCTGACGGGATGAGCAGCGAGCTGACAAACCTGAGAGGAAACACACACACTCATAAACACACACACTCATAAACACACACACACTCCGATCTGAGGACTCACTGTTGGTGTCCCAGGCAGAAGGACTGGATGTTGTACGGCGACCTGAGGTGACTCACTCTGATCTTCTCGTCGCGGTCGGCCGTGATCACGTACCTGTCGTCAGGTGACATCGCCTGAGGACAGAGAGGGAGGACACAGAGACACCTTCAGAGAGGACGAACGCGTGGACAGGCTGAGGGCGTGTCTATCGTCAGGTGTGGACCGATGGCGTTCCTCACCACGGCCAGCAGCATGGACAGGTGACCCATCTTCAGCTCGCCATCCGCCTGCGGCTCCGCCACCGAGAACGAGTAAACGTCTCCGGATTTATCCGCCACCAGCAGCTCGTCTTCAGCCCGGCTGAACAGCAGAGAGGTGCACCTCCTCACCACACACCTGTCCAACACACACAGCTGTTACCCACACACACACACACCTGTCTGCTCTGTGATTGGACGGGCTGAAGTCGTACCTGATGCTGATGCACCTCCACGCCGGCTCACACTCAAACAGCACCAGCCTCTTGTTGTCGTCCGTCAGCGCCACCAGTTTCCCAGACGGAGACGCGGCGAAGGCGAGGATTTTGTCACTTCCTGTTTCCTCTGAGGCGCCGCCATCACTGCTGATAGGTGAATCATTAACGCCCCTGTTTTTACAGGTGTTCTACACCTTGATGACATCACCAGCTGACATCACATGACTTTACCTGTTTGTGTTTACCTGTTGTTATCGTCCTTCGTGCTCCTCGGCCTCTTCTCCGCCGTGCTGCAGTCGAACACGAACGGATCTCTGAAATAAAACACGGAGCGTTCACTCAGAGTTCACTGGAGACCACCTGCAGCACACACACCTGTCCAGCAGGTGGCTGTCAGGGACTCAGGAGAGAGAGAACGCTTCGTAGAGTACGGTCAAATAGTCAGCAAGATGAGCTCCTAAGTCCTTTCCTAACCACGAGGTGATGAGGAAAGGTGTGAAGGAGAGGTGATGAGGAGTTAGGAGAAGTGGACGGCTCTTAGACTCCGTCATGAAGCGACATGTTATTGACGTGATCTGTGGTAAAACTACAAAGTCCAGAGGACGGACTACAAACTCATCCTGAGTGCATGATGACGTCATCCTCTCACTAAACCTCAGTGGTCCTTTAACTTGAGAAAACGCGCTCAAACACTGCTAATGCTAATGCTAATGATGCTAATGAAGGTCACACTGTGTCACAGCGTCGCAAACGTTTCAACAACTAAATACAAACGTTTAAAAAACATTAAATTAACATGTTTTCCTCCACAGAGCTAACAGCTAGCACACAGTGACAGTAACACGGCGCATGCGCACATCACCCCTCTAACAGGTAACGGCCGTTAGCCCGGGTCACACCTGTTCCGTCCCGTGTCAGCTGCTCCCAGTTTGGAGCCGCAGGTGAAAATAAACCAGGATCCACTGAAGCCCACGGCGGCCATGTCACCTGTGTGTGTGTGTGTGTGTGTAAACCATGCGACGGGCGCACGCGGAGAGCGGCTTTTTTGTCGCTGACAATTGACGTCACACATGTATGGAAGGCCAATCAGCTCAAAATAACACCACGTGATCTCACACACGAGTTCCTATTGGCTGATAAACGGGTCATGTATGGAAGGCCAACCAGGACAAAAACACCACACGTTGTTTAAACGTTGTTTATGCGTTGTTTATAGGTTGATATGTTGTTTACACGTCCAGACTGGACAGAAGACCCCAAGACTGAGACCACCCCAAGACTGAGACCACCCCAAGACTGAAACCACCTGAAGACATATTTAACATACTGATGATCGTCTTATATGTGTGTGGCCAAGCAGTGAAAAATAATAAACCACAGAAATAAAACTGTCTGACATGTTGGAGTGTTGTTGTTATTTTAACACATCATCAGGATGAGCAGTGTATTCTAATGCGCCCCCTGCTGGTCATAACTATGAGTGACAATAACATGCACAAAAAGTTCATGTTTTCCAAATGTTTAATAAAATCATCTGTATGCAGCCCAGTTAACACGCTGTCAACACGTGAACTGTGCTGATTTGATGAAGAGTCCTGAGATGGTCTCAGTCTTGGTCTCAGTCTTGAGGTCTTTTGTCCAGTCATAAACGACGTGTTGTCGAGTCGTGTATTTTTGTCCCGGCCGGCCTTCCATAGCACAGACACGCCCCCTCCAGAAAGTACAGAATGTACACAGAGGAGAGATGATCAGAGTTTGAATGTGAAGAAACATGAAACATTTAAACATTTTCTCTGTTTAAAGACAAAAATAACTTTAAAACAAGAAACATGAAATAAAGTCTGACAGCTGAGTCCGTCACGTGACTGTTTGTTTGACTACAGACGATAAAAACACGGAATAAATCAGATAAAAGAGGAAAAGACGCAGAGACAGAGAGCTCATGTTAAACACATTCACCTCATGTGTCACGTGCTCTTATTAAAGGCAGGTAACGTGTTGACAGACTGAGTGAGGAGGGGGCGGAACTGTCACTTCACGTGTTACATAAAAGGTTTGGACCGAGCTGAGAGCATGCTGCTGCTGTGAGAGTCCGAGCACTCAGAGCAACTCCACCCGAACCGCAACTACTGACAGGTAACCATCAGGTAACTCATCTAATTCACTTTATAACTGCTGTGTGTGTGTGTGTGTGTGTGTGTGTGTGTGCGTGTGCTCACACTGAGCTGGTTTAACGCACGCGGCTCCTCTGCGCGTGTATCTGCGTGTTTTTGTCACTTTGTTGTCATTGTGTTTATTGTTTTGATTTATTTCTCGTGTGTGTGCGTGTGTGTGTGTGTGTGTGTGTGTGTGTTTTGATGCACAGCAGAGGGACACACACACACACTGTGCAGAAAGATGGCGGCTTCCCTGCTGAGGATAGGACGGCTGGGCTGTGTCAAGGTAAAATCTGCTGCACTTCATCATACAGAGCTTTTATTTTGAAAGATCCACGCAGTGGGACTTGTGGTTCTGGTTCTGGTTCGTGGACGCTGTGTCACCTTTATGGCTGCAGCCAGGCAGTCTTTAATATTGAAAGTGATGAAGTGTTTTCATCTGAGTGATGGGCAGAGTTATTTCAGGCTGTGCAGGCCTCAGTGCAGATCAGGCTCAAACCAGCTTCACAGCCTTCACTGAGCAGCTGTGGCTGATTTTCATATGAAGATAGGTTTATATGTGCACGGGCATGTTTGTGCACTGAGGCTGCAGGAGCCTGCAGGAGGCTCGGCGTTAAACACGGCGCAGTCGGCTGGATTAAAGTATAATTAAATCTTTTACATGCCACAAACTCAAAGTGTGAACATGTCCGTTAAATCAAACGAAAGTAACTGAAAGTATAAATACACTGATCGTTCACGTACAGCACCGAAAAAAAACAACAAGAAACTTCTTGTTTGGTCTGGCTCCAAGAGGCCGCCATGTTTGTAGTCTTCTTCTAATCTAAAAATGGGGACATCACAGAGACTACGTCCAGGTTTTAGACACTCTTATAGTTTCATATGACACTGAGGACAAACAGGAAGTAGAACACGTCCACCTGTCGAGTCATTTAAAGAACCACCTGGGGGGTCTGCTGCTCTCTGATTGGCTTACCAGCAGATTAAGGTGGTTTGTGTTGTCTGGAACAAACAGCATTTGGGCTCTTCAGCCCTCTGCAGCGTCTTCAGGCGCCTTCCTGATGCCTGAGCCCGCCTGCTGTGAGGTCAGCTTAACGCCACCAGAGGGCCTCACAGAGAGCTTTAATGGACCTGCTGCAGCAACAAGGCTGCTCAGATCCAGACTGACTCACTGTCATCACGTTTGACACATGAGCGCCACCTCCTGTCGAGTCAGTGCAAGTTCCAAGTTAAATTAAGTTTTAATCCACATTTCTGTTTGTGACTTCACTTTGTGTGTTTGTCTATGATGCCTCATTTGCATATTTAAAGATCAAACTTCATTAAACGTGTGTGCGTGTGTGTGTGTGTGTGTTCAGTGTCTGCAGGCTGAGAGCTGGTGCTCTCTGAGTCGAGCTCCTGCAGCCTTCAGCACAAAATCAGGAGGTTCTAAGAAGTCGTCCAAAAAGACATCAGGTAGGTTCCAGAGTCGCTGCTGCTGATCCTGAATCAGCTGTTTGCCGTCAGAAATGTGGCATTTGTGTCACATGATGAAAAATGTTCAACTTACAAATGCAACAAGTCAAATCTGGAGCCAAAAACTGAAAAGACCAAAGTGTTTGTAAGTGTGACAAGTTTCGGGAAGAAGTTCATGATGTGACAGAAATTCAGGGTCATGACTGTATGTGGAGGAACTGTGGAGCAAATGTCATCGATCTGCTCAGAGAACAAACACGGGTCGTGTTTCCGTTCATCAGCTCGTCTTTGCTGTGTATGTAACGTCTCCTTTGTCGTATTCTTTCTGTTTGTGCTTTGGAAAAACCTTCCAGACAATCAGGATGAGCTAAAGATAAAATACACTACTGATCCATGTCAGGGAAATTCACATTACAGCAGCTCACAGACGACAGGGTGCAGAAGGAAATAATGATGGCACAGAAAAAGAGAGGCTGAAGCCATTTTTGATAATCTTATATTTGCATTTGGGCTTTTATTCAAATGGGAAACAATCGAGGTACAGTTCAACGAGGACATGTTAGTGCAGCAATAAGTTCTACTCACAGAGAATCAATTAATCAATCAATCAATCAGCTGCAGATGTGTCATGTCCAGCAGGAGGTAACATATGTCTGTATGAGGGGGCTCAAGAACTGCTGACTGCTTTGAAGTCAGAGATTTGAATTTAATGTGGGCTGCTTCAGGTAGACAGCTGAGCTTGATGAGCAGCGGGGTGACACGTGACCTTTTGGGTTAGTTGAAGTCCAGGCAGATCATCTGAAGGTGTTGGGAGGCTGGGCAGCACGTTGAGTCAGGTAAGGCCTCATTGTTGTGACCTCCTGAAGACTTCCAACAAGTCCTGCAACATGACCAACACCTGGACCTTGATTCCCTGTGAGCAGCACTAACACGTCCTCGTCACACTGTGTCCTCGTTGTTTCCCACATGCCGCGGTGGCATGCTAAAAACACACAACATGGCAGCAGCAGCTGCTCGTGGCTGCAGGCAGCAGTTGTGTCAATAAAAAAAATCCTTTTTAACCTGTTGATAGCAGAACCAGCTGCTCCGGGTACGACGTGATGTTTGCACCACAGTTCTTCATCGTCACTTTAGTTTTTCCCTCCACAGGCTCAGCTGCAGTTCACTGTAATTATGTTTATTTCAGTATAAAGCTACTGATGTTCCACGTTACAGTTGTTTGTTTTCGATAGCGGCTAACTCACAGGCCTTCCCTGTAAACCTGTACATGTTCCAGTATTTTGGGGTTTTCTCTCTTAATGTTGCTGTTTCTATTCATTCAACCATTTACAGTATTTTTTTTTTTTTAAAGCAAACAAATAATGCATTTTGTCTGCTTACCCTCCTCCATCCTAGACAAAGACCAGGCTAAAACATACTTCGATTTAGAGAAATTTGTCCAGCACAAGTCATATGACCTTCCCAAGAAAGTTTCACCTCTAGCAACTGCTGCCGCAGCAGAGGCTGCCGTTAAACCGACTGCTGCACCCGAGGCCGTGGTAGAAGCTGCCGCCCCGGTGGTAGAAGCCACTCCAGCTGCTGAAGCTGCACCTGTAGTCGAGGCCGTTGCCGAAGCCGCACCTGTAGTCGAGGCCGTTGCCGAAGCCGCACCTGTTGTTGAGGCCGCTGCCGAAGCCGCACCTGTAGTCGAGGCCGCTGCCGAAGCCGCACCTGTAGTCGAGGCTGTTGCCGAAGCCGCACCTGTAGTCGAGGCTGTTGCCGAAGCCGCACCTGTAGTCGAGGCCGTTGCCGAAGCCGCACCGGTTGTTGAGGCCGCTGCCGAAGCCGCACCTGTAGTCGAGGCCGTTGCCGAAGCCGCACCTGTAGTCGAGGCCGTTGCCGAAGCCGCACCGGTTGTCGAGGCCGTTGCCGAAGCCGCACCGGTTGTCGAGGCCGTTGCCGAAGCCGCACCGGTTGTTGAGGCCGCTGCCGAAGCCGCACCGGTTGTTGAGGCCGCTGCCGAAGCCGCACCTGTAGTCGAGGCCGTTGCCGAAGCTGCACCGGTTGTCGAGGCCGTTGCTGAAGCCGCACCGGTTGTCGAGGCCGTTGCCGAAGCCGCACCGGTTGTCGAGGCCGCTGCACCTGTTGTTGAAGCCATTGCCGAAGCCGCACCTGTGGATGAGGCCGTTGTGGAAGAGGTACCTCCGGTTGAAGCCACGCCTGCAGTTGAAGCTGCTGCAGAAGCTGCACCTGTAATTGAAGCTGTTGCCGAAGTGATTGCCGAAGCCGCACCTGTGGTTGAAGCCGTTGCTGAAGTGGTCGGCGAAGCTGCTCCTGTGGTTGAAGTTGTCGCTAAAGCTGCAGCATCTATAGCCGAAGCCGCTGCCCCAATTGCTGAGGCTGCTTCAGCAGAACCTGTTGTTGAAGCGGCTGCAGAAGCTGCACCAGTTGTAGAAGAGGCCCCAGCTGAAGCCCCGGTAGAAGCAGCCCCCGTGGAGAGCGCAGAGGAGCTGGTGGATCCCGCTCCGGTCGTAGCTGAAGCTGCAGGAGAGGAGCTGCAGGCGCCAACTGAACCAGTTGAACCAATTGAGGGTACACACCACAACCTCTACCTCCCCCTCCCCCACAGTCCTTCTCTTTCTCCTCTGTGGACCTGCAGTCTACCAGCAGTCATATCATCACATTTCTATGAACACAGTTTGTGATGTGCGTAAAGATAAACTGTAACGATACTCGACATCACAAACACACGTTTGTTTCTTTTGTTCTAGACTTTGTACAGCTGATTTTTAGTCCATCACCCTCAAACACTCTCCCCTTTTCTTTGTGTCATACCTGTCTCCATGTGGCTAACGTGTTTGTGCTGCTTCAGCCATCTTTTCTTCCACGCTTGTCTCTGCACGCATTTCATTCTTCACTTCCAGGGCTGGCCCTCGGCTTCTGGTGGCCCCAAAGCACTGAGTGCAGGCAACAAACAAAGCACAGACATGAGACAGGTGGTTAAATATGTTTAAGAAAGTCAGCAGCAACTCTACAGTGTCCTGCTTACCCCTTTCCAAGTATGTAGAAGTAAGATTGCAGAGGATCTACGGTGGCCTTCATGTGCCAAAAGAGGTCATTGTTCGAACACACGAGTAGCTTGTTGAGGCTGTTGGGGTTCCTTTTAGATTTGTTTTATTCACTTTCTGCCAACAGACTGCCATAAAAGTTACACTGGACTTTAACACCGCACAAAGTAGACTGTTCACGCCAGTGGCCGGCCCTGTTCACTTCTTACTAACGTCCGCCTGCAAACTGCATCGTTTCCTTTGTTTTCTAGACTTTCTTCTCTGTGTCGCTCTAATCTGTTCTTCAAACCTCTTCATGCTTTCTTAGATGTTTGCTTTGGTTTTAAAGATTCACGCTTTGTTCTTAGAAAATAACTCTGAGCACTTGGTTTGTACAGTTAAAGATAACGTTAAAGGTTTCCTGGTGAAGGAGAACGTAAAGTTCATCATGGTTTTGTTTTCTACCTCAAACTTCTCTCCTTCCTTCTTTCCTTCCTCCCTCGCTCCCTCACACTTACCTCAGAGTCATGAGCTTGGTAAAGTCTGATTGTTGTTAACAGATAAAGTGTAAGTTTAAACTTTCCTTCCCTTCTTTCCTTCGTGGTAAATGGTGACGTTGCACCCCTGGTTGCTGCGAGTTGAAGTTTCTTTGGACTTGACTGTTAAACCTGCGAGCTTGCAGCAGATCTGTAAAGTCTAGCATGACCTCACAGCAACCTTTTAACCTTTCTCACGTTCTTTCCTGTCCAACCTGATCTGTAGCCGGTGGTGGACAGCCACCACTCCCCGGTGCTGTTTGTGCATGAGGGTTCTGTTTATTTTATATATTTGTTGGAGCCTAAAGGACAGGTGGTATCCAAACGCATGATCCTGGTTAATGAGTTCATTCCAGAGAAGAGGAATTCATTTATTCTTTCTGATCTCAGCTCCGATGGACCCGGTTCAGAAGCTCTTCTTGGACTCCATACGCGCGTACTCCACGAAAAGCCAGTAAGTCGGTGCATTGGTTGGACTGTTTCCAGTGTTTGTTGCTTTAGGATGGTGTAAACTCCTGATTCTTGTAAATTCCATCTTTGCTTTGTTTGTTCTGATAAATCTATCAAACACTTGAGAGATTTGACGTCCATGAAATCAATAAACCTGCTGATGGTGGATCTTCGTCCTGCCGCAGGGCTACAGGAGGGCTGGTGGACGCAGGCTCAGAGTATGAGAAGGCCTTAGCAGAGGAGATTGCAAAGCTTCAGAGACTCTACGGTGGTGGAGACCTCACATCTTTCCCAGAGTTCAAATTCGCAGGTGAGTCGAGGTGATCAGGTTTGATGTTCAGGATAACGACCTCCAGCATGATCTTTAATATCAGCAAGTGTCTTTTTTAATAATCTTTGTTTTGTTGTTTTCAGAGCCGAAGTTTGACGAAGTCTCCCCGAAGTGAAACCTCAGAACTTTACAACTTTTCTACTGTCGCCTTCTGCCTGTCCTCCATCTCCTCCAACAGTCTGCTTCAGCGTCAAACTTTTACAGCGAGCCTTTCTTTGCCTCTAGCTTCATGTGTGAGAATCGAGTCTGTGAACTTAGAGCTGTGAAATATTAAGCTTTGTGTAGATCGAGCTGAATATGTGGAAAACAATAAAGTTCATATTTGTCGTGTCTTTATGATGAATCAGTTTTGTTTCTAACAGGTCAGTCATGATGGATAGAGTACGACTGTTGTCACTCGGTGCTGAACCTTCATAACTGTTCAACAATGAGCCTGTTGTATAAAACAAATAACACACTTGAGGTCGTGCTGTTACGCTGAATATCAGCACTGTGCAGTCAGAGGGAGTCAGTCACACCTGTGCTGATATTCAGGATAACAGCACGACCTCGAGTGTGTCGATCTAAGATGGACGACTGCCGTTAACAGACGTTAGACCATGTGTACCGTTATTCTGTATATCAGCATGCAACGACTGTCGTCCAATCAGTATGATCAGGTTCAGTTCCCGCCACTTTCCTGTCTGCCTTCAGCTGTTCAGACCTCTTTAACATGCCGATAGATGGCGCTCTAAACTCACCTGAATCACCTGAGATGAACGTGAAAGACAGCCAATCAGACTTCATGTTATTCAAACTCTGTTATTCTAATTCTCTTTTAAGATTTTAGGCCAGAAACATTTAAAATCCACATTTTTGTTTATTTGATTAATTGATAACGCCTCATTTGCATATTTAAACAACAAGTACACAATAAATGCCTTGATGTGAGTGATGAACTGATGACGTTCATTATGTTTGATACTGTTTATTATTTAATCACATTTATTGACATGAGCGGGAAAAGGCGGAGGGCAGCGCCCGTGGTCGAACCCTCCGGCCCGGAGGTCGGAGAGCGAGGCAGCACGTTGATGTGAGAAGTAACCACTGAACTAAACCACCGCCCGGCACAGCTGCGGCAGAGGAAGCTTATGAAGCTCAACGCGAGGGAGTAACGTGTCAAAGGTGTTTCGGTGTGATGAGTTACCGTGTTAACTGGTGACGTTACGACGTGAATAGTGGAAACAAAGTTGACAAACAAAAGAAACACACCTTATTTTAAATATTGTAACGTTAATGAAAAGGATAACTAAACAAAGAAGCGTCACGAGGACAGCTACATGTCGTAACCACGACAACCACAGACACATTCAGCTAGCGGTCACCGGTTAACACGGTCACTCGTCAGACCGAAACACCATAAAGTGAAAACAGCGGTCAACATCCGACAACTTAATTACACCTAACGCTCATATAATGTTTGTGAAACGTCTAGAGAACGTTCAAAAACAAACATATTATCAGTTTTTATCAGTCTCAGTTTATTCAGTAACTTCCTGGTTTCCTGCTCGAGTTTTGGGAACCTTCGTATCTACATCACTGTTTCCACCCGGAGCATAACACTGTGGGGACACAAAATGGCGACCTCCCTGCTGCGGTTAGGGCGACTGGCTTCCCTCAAGGTAAGATCACCTGAATTACGTCACAAACGTTTCATACCTGTTCTGCTGAGATACTCAGCATCACCGCAGAGGTCAGCGGGTCTGTCTGAGGCAGCCTGGCCGGTAAACGGTCGACTGCAGGTGGGTGTGTGTGTGGACGGACCGAGCAGAAGGACACACACACACACACACACACACACACACTAACCTCCAACACAGCTGACTCAGAGCTCACGAGATATGATACAAGAGAAAAACATTATTATATGTTTCACGAGGGTGTTAAATAAAAAAACAGTAACAATAATTTTAAACTGTCTAAATAAACAGAGTGTGTCTGACATACATTATCACTGACCCTGCAGCAGCACACAGACTTCAACAAAGTCAGTCAAAGGCAGGCTTGAGGTTGCCAAGCAACCAGGGTCAGCTGCAGGTCAGAGTAATGAACTGCAGCTGTGCTCTGTCTGTGTGTGAGTGACTGCTGAGAGACACAGAAAGTCTCTAAATGAACCCCCTCCAACTAGTGGACACTAATGCCAAACGGTAGGTGGTATCAAAAAGCCCAAATGACCGTGAGCATCCTCATCTTGTCGACCATGTGAATGCCCAATTTCAGTGTGTGAAGTTAAAACATGTGACCTGGGGAGAGAGAGAAAGAACAGGTGCCCCGTGCTCCTCTCCAGGTTACATGGGAGTAGATGGGGCTGTCGGTGGGTGATCCTGGTGCATCAGTGCGTCTCCCGCCAAAACTAGAAGTCTGACAGCTTCAGCAGTGATATCGCTGCGGAGCCCACCAATTTTCCTACGTTTCGATGTAGAAATTATTTATGTGGAGTGACATTTGTGGCCATGAGAGCCGTTTGCAAATGTATTTTTTGACAAATGTTTCTCTCCCTCTCCACTCTAGCTCTGGAACTTTCTACCAATACACACCCATTGTAAACTCTGGCGGTGTATATACTGTAAATATATTTTTTAAATGTTGTAACGTTAATGAGAAGGAAGGCGTTCACGAGTCGTAACCACAACAACCACAGACACATTCAGCTATAACAGATCATGGTCACCGGTTTACACGGTCACTCGTTAAACTGAAACACCGGAAAATGGAGGGAAAGCGAGAGAGTGAGAATTGAAGCCGAGCCGCTACATTTATATCAGAGTTTACAATAACTGTAACTGATGTAAACTGATGTAACATGTAAATGTAACTGCCACATTTTGAAGATGGTTGCCGTGGGAACGTGTAAAAGTTGTCACTGCCACATAAAGCGTACGTGAATATGTTTATTAAGTTGACGGGTGAACACTGAAAGGATGTTATTATTATATAGATTTGTTTAAAGGTAATGTGTGTGTTCCCCTGCAGTGTCTGCGGTCGGAGAGCTGCGGCGTCCTGAGGAGTCGCTCGGCTGCTTCGTTCTGCACTCAGGCCGACGAGCCCGCCAAGCCCGCGAAGAAGACGAAGGCTGCGAGCAAGAGTAAGGACGCTGGACTGTGTTTAAAATGGACATTTACAGCTGTGCCTCTGATGTTTGACCCGATTCTGTCCAGTTAAAAGTTAACGTGTAACTTTTCTTTCAGTGCCTTTACGTGTCGGTTTGTGTTGTATAGTTTAAAGTTTAAGTTTAACTTAACTAGTTTTTTTTAAGGTTAATGGAGTCCAGATAAAGTTTGATGGATCTTCACGTCACTCTTTGTTTGTGATGATTTAACCGCTCTCTGTCCCATGTGCCATTTTCCTCAGCAGCAGATGACAGAGCCGCCTTGCTAGCCTACAAGACCGCAGTTGCCTTCCCAGTTAAACTTTCAGAGTCGTTAGGTCCAACAGAACCGGCGGTTACTGAATCTACCGTAGCCTCTGCTGAAACAGCCGTAGCTGCTGCAGCAACTACAGTGCCCAATGCTGCTGCCGTTGAAGCGGCTGAAGCCGAGGCTCCGGCTCCAGATGTTGCTCCAGTTGTTGCAGACCCAGCTCCAGCAGTAGCTGATGCCGCTCCACCTGTAGCTGATGCCGCTCCACCTGTAGCTGATGCCGCTCCACCTGTAGCTGATGCCGCTCCACCTGTAGCTGATACAGCTCCACCTGTAGTTGATACAGCTCTACCTGTAATAGAGGAAGCTCCATCAGCAGCTGATGCAAGCAGTAAAACCTTGACACCAGATGACACTCCAGTTGCAGCCACCACCTCAGACGATGCAGTTCCAGCCGCCGCAGCCTCCACTGAGCCCAGCGAACCGGCAGCCGATGGATCGTCCTCTTCCTCGTCTAGTGACTCGGATTCGGACTCGGACTCTGACTCTGACTCTGAGGACGAGAAACCAGAAGTGAAGACCTCGGCGCCAGAGGAGAAAGAAGAAGTTGTCCAGGAGGTTGCATCAGAAGATGCTCATGAAGCCAAGAAGGAGCCAAAACCTGAAGCTACCCTCGCCTCTGCTGCCGAGGCCGTGCAGGAGGCACCCAGCGTTAGCTCTGAGGAGTTGGTAGACTCCGCTCCTGAGATCTGCACTGCCACTGAAGACACTCCGGAGGGTGCAGCAAGTGGCCCAGAAGATTTGGCTGAAGCTGTCGTGGATCCCGCTCCAGAAATAATAGAATCTGCAACTTCAGAAAAAGCTCCTGATGCTCCTGTAGAGACCGCAGAGGCTGCACCTACAGAAGCTACCGAAGAGGTCGCTGTAGAAGCTAGCGAAGCTGCACCTGCGGAAGCTGCAGCAGAGCCTGTAGAGGCTGAAGCCCCCACAGAAGCTGCACCTGTAGAAGCCGCTGCAGAGCCTGTAGTAGAAGCCGAAGCCGCCCCTGTAGAAGCTGCAGAAGTTGCCACCACAGAAGTTGCTGAAGCCCCTGTAGAAGTTGCTGCTGAGCCTGTAGTACAAGCTGAAGCCACCCCAGCTGAAGCGGCCGTAGAGGCTGCACCTGAAGCGGCTGGGGCTGCAGCTGCAGCGGTGGAGAGCACCGAGGAGCTGGTGGATCCTGCTCCGGTCATAGCTGAGGCTGCCGGAGAGGAGCTGCAGGCAGAGGCTCCAGTTGAAGCATCTGAGGGTACACACTACACCACCCTATACCCCTCCCCACCCCCACCTACCTGTCCCTTTTCTTCTTTGTGGGTCTTTGAGCCTCCACAGATGACCACACCTTTCTCTCTTTCTATAACATCCTGTAAAGAGTTCAGGTGTTGAGCAGTTCTCTGGATTCTTGTTTTAACTTTTGCTCCATCACTGTGACCTCTAACCTCTCACCCGGGGTTGCTTTGCATGAGGTTGGTGCTTGCAGGGCTTTTTTTTCACTTAAGGCATCTAACATCTTACCTTAAATTAGCCTTATCTTATCCTTAATGACACATGAGCCAAAGCTTAGAGTTAGCCTAATGTTAGCCTTATCTTAAATTTGCCTTAGCTAATCTTTATCCTTAATGTTAGCCTTGGCTTAGCTTTATCTTAATGTTAGATGTCTTATCACGTCTTACTTGCATCCTGTGAATTAAAGTTTATTTTCGACCCGTCCACGCGGCTGTGGTGCCGTGTCATCAAAGCATGATTGTAGCTGCTTGCTGCTAACTGCTAACTCTCCCTGCTCACCTCTTGCTGTGGCCAAATCCATCTTCACTCCCAGAATATTTACTTTTTTCAACATATCGTTCATTCATATTGTGTCTTTCTGTATAAAATACAGGTTTTCTGAGTTAATGTTACAGTTTGGTTTCAGTGTGCCAGGTAATGCTATTGCTAACAGTAATGTTAGAGTGCACATGTGAAGCCTCCTGTCCCCCCCCGACAGCAGCCGGACGATCTGACACCGGGAGTGTTTGGAGTCGGCTGTCGTGTTTCAGGAAGCAGAATATGAAATCTGATTGGTGTTTGGCTGATGATGTCACATTTTTTTCACACTTTCACACAACTGGGTAATTCTGTTTCCTCACAGCCTCCTCGGCCACGCCCACCAGCTGATGGAGAGACCAGCTTTAACTCACCTAAATTAGCCTTAGCTTAGCAATAGTTATCTTTAGCATTAACGTTTCTGTCATTCTTTAGTTTATCTTTATTTTAAATTTGTCCTAAGCTAGCACACCAGTAGCCTCAATGTTACCTTAGTTTTCCTAGCTTTAGATTTACCATTTGCCTTAACTTCAGATTTAGCTTAAATGAGCTTAGTGCTGCTGTAACTTAAGTTTACAGTTAGCCCTATCTTGAAGTTTAATTTAAATTAGCCATAGCTTTCCTTTCTCCTTAATGTTAGCCTACACTTACAGCTTAAGTGTAGCTTACGGTTAGCCTTAACTTAAAATTTAGCCTTATCTTAAGTTGGCCTTAATTTTAGCCTTGTCTTAAATTAGCCTTAGCTTAGCATTAGCCTTAACTGTGTTACTTTCTCAGACAGTGACAATGAAGCTAAGCGTCTCCTCCCTGAACTTTCAGTGATTCTGCTTCCTGGAAGCGAGCCGGTCCTCAGCGTGTTCTTTCTTTCTGTTTTTGGGGTTTAATAATAAAAACTGTGAATGTGTCTTTAATGTTCCTCTCTGTGATTTCTGGATGTTTCAGATTGACTTCTCTTGTTGTCTCATGTTGTTCGTAACCTCCCGTCACAGCATGCTCGGACTCAGATTTTAGACGTCAGAGTAAATTTGAAAGTTTCCGGCACGCTCCTCATTTCACGCCTAGTTTATCTCCACCTTCAAACACCTCCGTCCTCCGGGCTTTTCACACCAGCGTGTCTCCACACTCTGTTGGGGGTAACGCGGCTTGCCGCTGTAGGAAATGCCCCCCACCATAAACCACCTTTGTCAGCATGTGTGAATATGTAAATGTGCTTTCCCCTCAAAAGAAAAAAAAACAGCCACATTTTGTTTTTTGGTTTCATCAGGAATGTTTAAGATCGAGTCCCAGTTTTTTTGCTTGTGGCTCTAACCTCTCTCTGTTTTAATGCACGAGCAGCAGGAAGGTGTAGCTCAGCTCTCTGAAGTGTTTCTTTCTGTGTTGCTCCTGCAGAGGCTGCACCGGCGGCGGCGGCACCTCCAGAGCCCGAGGAGCCGTTTGATAACAGCACTTATAAAAACTACCAGCACCACGGCTACAACACCTTCACCTTCTCAGACATGGAAGTGGAGCTGTCCAAGTTTCGTCTCCCTCAGCCGTCCTCAATCAAACCCTAAAAGAGCTTTATGATGGCGGATCGCCCCCCTCCACCCTTCCTACACCTGTCATGTCTGCATGAAACTCTGCTGTTAAATGTTATTAAAGTCCAGATACAAGAACTCTTTGTACCTGCTTTGATTCTTCTCATAAAAATGCGTATAAAGGGAAGATCAAACGCTTCTTTTGTGCTGCTCGCCTGCCTTAGGGGGTCATTTGAATAGAGCTGAGTGTGCATGTGGTTTCTATTTTAATGATTACAATTTTTAACTCCCCTGCCTTGCACATAACGCTCCAATTATCCCAGCTACATGCGCTCTTTTAGGAGGGAAGCGATCAGCTTTTGTTGTTATATTTGTGCATATGATGAGAGTGTGTGTGTATACATGGAGAGTGTGTAAATGAGGGCAGTGCGGAGCTCACAAACAGCCCAGCAGGGTGCAGAGGGACTCCGAGGCAAAGCGAGGACGTCATGTCTCCGCCCACCTCATAAATATTCATGAGCCGAGCGCCCCTGCGTGCCCTTACGCGATGACGCAACGCGACAACTGCGGGTCCCGATTGCTGCAGCCGCTTGTCAGTGTGACGAAGATTGGCACTCAGGTAAGCTGTCACTCAAAATCCCTCTTTTTCCGTTCCCTATCAATCAAACTATCTGGGCCGCACGCGAAAATGCCCCGGGGCGAGCAGCGCGGACCTAGTCAGGGCAGCGGAGGGTTGTTTTTGGATGGGAAGCAAGAAGCGGCAGAGCTCCGGGAAGATATAAAAAAAATGTATACAGGAGGAGGAAGGAAGAAGGAGGAGGAGGGGGGTGAAAAAAAATATGTCGGCGTTTTTTGGGGGAGCAGAGGAGGAGGACGGTGGAGAAGGAGAAAGGGCGAGAGCTAGAAACGAGGCCCGGCAGTTGTAACGTTAGCGCGGCGGCGGAGGGGAGGAGAGAGGGCAGCTGTCCCCGCCGCCGCTTGATTGATTGACTGATGTGGGGAGGATTTTTAAGGATCGACCGGGGGGGAGCTAGGCTGGCGGCGCGGAGCCAGTGATTTATTTATTTAACCGCCATTACAGCCAAGCGAGCCGACAATGAACGTCGGTTTACAAAGGCGAGCCGAGCCGTGCTATTTAAGGGCAAAACGGCTCGCTTCGTATCAATCCGCAGCGGGGTCTTTTTTTATACCTGGGGCTAGGCTAGGCTAGGCTAGCCGTGTGTTAGCTTGTGTTTTTTGGCACGGGTTCGCCCCCCTGTGCTAAATATGGCGCTCCCAGCGCGAGAGACACTTTAAACTTAACGGCTAGCCGCCGATGCTAACGTCAGCTAGCCGCAGCGCGAGCTTCTTTTGGAGTTTCGCGGCTGGTGGAGCTAAGCTAACACGAATGTGGCTAAGCTAAATATTGTGTTTAAACAAACGAGGCCGAGCCGAGCCGAGCCGTGCCTCTTTGTTTTAACAGTTATCCCAGTTAAGAGGACAGTTAGCTTGTTGTTAGCCTCACTAAACTTTTATCTCCCCTTACCGCCACAAATAGTGTGTGTGTGTGTGTGCGCGCGAGCTAAATGCTAACTTCACCGTGGTGGGTGTGTGTGTGTGTGAGAGTTATTATCACAACAAACTGACCTCAGCTCGGTTTATCCACATTTTTCGTCTTAATATTGACGAAATGTATCAAAATAAATAATTAAAGAAGTTTATTCACATACTCTGACTCATTGTTTTGCCACAGTTGAGAGTTTATAGCAGCACAACACCCTTCATATTTAGTATTAGTGCTTTTAATCACTTGCTGTCCAATAATACACGTTCAAGATGATAAATCAGCATTAAAGTTCTTTATTGTCACTAATGACCAGCTTCATGTTACTCACATAGAGTTCATAAACCAGCATCAGAGCTGTAATATTTAGGTGTTTTATGATATTAGTGTGTTTTTAATCACTTCCACTGCCGTCCAAACAATACATGTTCACTTTATATCAGGTTTATGTTTTTTTGCCCTAACATGCCCTTTTCCACATTTGAGGATCATATAATGTCAGTTAATGCTGAAGTTCAATAAATCAGCATTAAAGATGGTTAATAAGCAGCTTCTTTATGTATCTCACTGTCTTGCCCACATTAGAGTCCATAATAATATTTGTCTGTTTTCAATCACTTCACGTCCTCCAAACAATACGTGTTGACTTTAAGTTTAATGAACCATTGAAGCTCTTTTTATTGTCATAAATAAGCTTGTTCATGCTCCCTGAATCACTCCAGCTCAGTTCACAAAGTTCATAATCACATGACACTCTGACATGAAGGCTGTTCTAATATTAATGAAGCCGCTCTGTAACTGTGTGATGTGTGTGTCGTGCAGGTCGGCCGCCTGTCCCTGCTCCCTATAATGCCCCAGTGTTTGCAGCATCTGCAGTGAACGTGATGGCAGCCCAGTCGGTTTCCATAGACAAGTACCCAAAGGGAGAGCAGCAGGTGGGTGACCTGCAGCACCGCCCACGCCGGACGAACTTTCTGAATGTTTCAGTCTTCTGCATCCTCTGCTCGCTTTATTTATAGCAGCGTTAATGCCGTTACATCAGTTTTAGTAATCACCGTATGAGAGCTGCAGCATAAAGCCTATTTCTGTGTCTGCTTATGTAAATTGCTTATAAAACATCCACATTCAGGCGCCAAATTTGGGGGTGTCGAGAGCCGAGAAGGATCTATGACTAATGAGAAATTTTCCACCCCAAGCGAGTGATTATTTTTAGCTTGTTTGCGCTCAATCTAAGTCATTGTTGGTCTCAGTCACATGGTGGAGGAGGGGGGATAGGGTTTATACTCTGGAAGGGATCCTGGATGGATTTCAATGTGTGAGAGGAGAGGAGAGGAGAGGAGAGGAGAGGAGAGGAAAGGAAGCTGGCTGCTAATCTGCGAATGCAGCCTGTTTTAATGCGTGCTCTTATTGTGGCAGGTGTTTGACGCAGCGCGCTCAGATAAACGTGAAATCACGCAGACGCGATGCTGAAGCAGCTCCTCGTAGCTCGTAACGTAAAGTTTTCCCATGACTCTTCAGAGAGTTGACGTCTGAAGTGAAGCTCTGTGTGAAGCTTTGCCCTGCAGCTCCTCTCGCTCTTCACATGATGTCTTCATGTCTCTCTCTCTCTCTCTCAGCTGCTGTCACTCTTTCTCCTCACCACTTCTTGCTCTTTGTTTTCTCCGCAGATGCAAGGTGTGGCGTCGGTAGACAGCGACTCGGAGCAGAAGTTCATCGAGGGGACGTTGGCGGAGGTGCCGAGCCCGGCGCCCACGGAGCCGCAGACACCCATGGACGCAGACAAAGCCTCCATATATCGGTATCTTCTCCTCCTTCTTCTCTGTTTGAAGCTCCAGTCTGATGTGGATGAAGCGTCTTCACACCTTCAGCTGATGATTTTTGTTGTTGCTGTTTTGTTTGTTCACACCTCCCACTCACAGTCTAATCAGGGCCGACAAACACGTCACATGGCCTCAGACAAAGCTCGTTTATTGGACGCTGTCCGTCCGCCCGAACACCGTCTCTCTCCTCTGAAGTCGTGCTCTGTTTTTACCCAGACACCCCCTGTTCCCGCTCCTCGCTCTGCTGTTCGAGAAGTGTGAGCAGTCGACGATGAGCTCCGAATGCATCACCTCGGCCAGCTTCGACGTCGACATTGAGAACTTTGTCCGCAATCAGGAGAAGGAAGGCAAACCGTTCTTCAGCGAGGACCCCGAGCTCGACAGCCTGGTGAGACGCCTCTGACCTCTGACCTCTGACTGTCTTCTTCTGTGGTGCTCAGAGCGACGTTACCACCACTGTCACGTGGTGATAAATCATGTGAGACTCAGGGACAGTTCTCAGGGTGTGTGTGTGTCCTGGAAAACCTTGAAAACACACACACACACACAGCTGATGTAAACTTATTCATAACATTAAACAACGTTAAACAAACCTTCTTCTAACGTTGTTTGTGTTCAGTGAAGACTGAACCAAAACAGGTACGTGAGGTATTTCACAGAGAAATACAAAATGGAACGCCCCCCAACCACCAGTGACCTTTGACCTCGGCAGCAGTGAGACGCCGTCCAGTCTCTGAGAGAGAACTCTGTCTCTGACTCTGACCCGTTCTCGTGTCTCTGACCCGTCCAGATGGTGAAGGCCATCCAGGTTCTGCGGATCCACCTGCTGGAGCTGGAGAAGGTGAGCGACCTGTGTAAGGACTTCTGCAGTCGGTACATCGCGTGTCTGAAGACGAAGATGAACAGTGAGACTCTGCTGAGCGGCGACCCGGGCAGCCCGTACTCACCTGTACAGGGTCAGGTCCAGAACTTCTCACCCACCAAGACGCAGGTACAGATCCACGAGCACAGGTAGCTCAGCACTGTGTGACATCAGCAGGTTAAACCAATCACATCCTGTGTGTGTGTGTGTGTGTGCGTGCGTGCGTGCGTGCGTGCGTGCAGACGCCCAGCTCCATCTCGGGGGCCATCAGTCCTCAGGGTCAGATCGTGGTGCCGGCGTCGGCCCTGCAGCAGGGCAACGTTACCGTGACAGCCGTCAACCCCACCCAGGTGGTCGCAGGTATGTCACCATGGCATACAACCGCTCCCTCAGGTACTGTGTGTGTGTGCGTGTGTGTGCGCGCACACATGTCTGCAGCTCAGATACTGTCACGCTCTGATCAGAGCTTCTTCTTTCCAGCGTGCACGCTGCAGCTCAACAGATTATAATAATCTGTGTGTGTGTGTGTGTTACAGGTGGCACAGTGTACCAGCCTGTTACAGTCGTCACTCCTCAGGGTCAGGTGGTCACACAGGCTCTGTCTCCGGGGACGATACGCGTCCAAAACAATCAGGTACGTCGAGCCGACACACAGAACACACCCTGACAGGTGAGTGTAGGAGTCTGCAAAACTGCTGGGAAACTGCTCACAGGGAGAGTTTCTGATTGAAAAAGTTTGGATGCTTAAAAATAACATTCAGGTTCATACAAAGTCTGTAAAAGTGTGTGTGTGTGTGTGTGTGTGTGTGTGTGTGTGTGTGCAGCTCCAGCTGCAGTTCCATCAGGACTTGAATCTCTTCAATCACGACGACAACTCAACCAAGAACAAACGCGGCGTTCTACCCAAACACGCCACCAACGTGATGCGCTCGTGGCTCTTCCAGCACATCGGGGTGAGTGTGTGTGTGTGTGTGTGTGTGTGTGTGTGTGTGTGTGTGTGTGTGTGTGTGATCACTTCTGTTCAACAGTGAGAACACACACTGAAGCAGTTTATCTCCTGCAGCACCCGTATCCAACAGAGGACGAGAAGAAACAGATCGCCACTCAGACAAACCTGACGCTGCTGCAGGTCAACAACTGGTGAGTCATGTGACTGCTTTACAGCACAAACTGAGTCATGTGACTGCTTTACAGCACAAACTGCCTCGAGGTTTGAACTCTTCCACACTTTGTCTAGGTGCATAAACAATGGCTGTCCTGAGCTCATGACTGTCTCTGCTACATTTATTATCCATCTCAGACTGAGTGAGCCGCGTTGTCGTCCCGCGTTGTCGTCACGTGCTGTCTTCTCGTGTCTCCAGGTTTATAAATGCACGGAGGCGGATCCTGCAGCCCATGTTGGACGCCAGCTCCTCAGAGACACCGAAAGCCAAGAAGAAGACGCCTCAGAACCGGCCACTGCAGCGCTTCTGGCCCGACTCCATCGCCGCGGGAGGAGGGACTCACCAGCAGGTTACCATGCCAGACGGTACGCAGCAGAACCTCTTCATGAAGTCAGAATTTAAGAGTCTTTAACCTGCTGATAACAGAACCGGGGTGCTGTGTTCCTGTTGATGCCGCTGGTTCAGAGGTTCTGTTCAGTCACCAGCTCTTAGAAGTGAAACAGAATTAGAGAGTAACCGGCTGAGTAACGTGTCTTTTAACCCCCGCTCCTCCTCAGGTACGATGGTGACCATGAACATGGAGGGCCTGCAGAGCCTGACGTCAGACGGCGCCACGCTGGCAGTGCAGCAGGTGATGCTGGGAGGCCACAGTGAGGACGAGTCGGGGGACAGCGGAGACGAGGACGACGACGCAGACATGGCCGGGCTGGGCCTGGACAACAGCGACTCATTGCAGTAGAGGACACACTCCTTCCTTCCTTCACACACACACACACACACACACACACACACACACACACACACACACACACACACTCTGATCTACACACATTAGGTTTACATAGAGCACAAAAAGTCCAGGACGCCGTCCCCGCGATGATGACGGGGCGATCACGGTCCTGCTCTCTTCCAAACCCTCCTCCACCTGCTGAACGGCGGTTTGTGCTGCGCGTGAGTTTCATTTCAGAAACCGTTTTATAATTATTTAGTTGACGTATGCGAGTGCACTTTTTGTATATTTAAGCTCGAAAAGATTCAAACAAACAAACGGACGAAGAAGAAACAAAAAAAAAAGTGTTAAAACACGCGAAGCTCCGTTACTAAATGTTGACTGATTTAATGTTTCTGTTCCCCCGTCCTCCCTCGGTTGAATCTCATTTTTTTTGGATGCCAACACTCTTTAAAGTCGTACCTGTGCGAGGTTTGTCTTCACTTTTTTGCATGCTTGTGTTTTGAGTAGATGTGCGCACTCTTTACGACTCGACTCAAACGTGGAGAGAACGAAAACTTAAAAAAAACAAAAAAATAAAAGAGGAGAGATGCTTATTTTTATATACGAACATATGAAAAAAATAGTGTTTCATTTTTTTGTGTTCTCCTGTTTTGTAAGAATATTTATGTACAGATTCATAATTAAAGCTAGCCGCCCTGTTTTTTTCAGGGCTCTTTGAAGTTTTCTAAAAAACAGAAATTGAATGCTGACGATAAAAAAAGATTTAAAATTGGTTTTAAACTCACGAATACTAACAAGGCCTTACTGTTCTTTAATAAAGAATCTTTGCCAAGAAGCACAAAAACAAAAAAAATTGGTCCAAAAGACACTAAAGCGGAGACGCTCCGCGACGCCGATACTCACGCGGAGTGACGTGTTTTTTTAGTCCGGCTCATTGTGTATAACATACGTACATTATGTCTTTTTAATCATTTTACAGTAGTAACGTAGGCGTCACGTTCTTCAAATGCACAATCCAGAACACTATGCTAACCACACAATCACAGAGAGGTGACATGAACTCCACCACAAGAAGAAGAAGAAGACTTTGTTTGCACGCATTAAAACTTTTTATTTATGTACATGCTACTGCGATGAAAAAACAAAGAGCAGTTGGAAATGTTCGTTGCCTGCCTGAAGGACTGGGAAGCGCTGCCGCCCTCGCCGCTCGCCACTACATCCACGTGTAGCAAAAGATTTCTCAACACGTTGATGCGACTGCACAGACTGCGGTGCCTCTTTGTTTGAATATCTGTATTGTCAATAGTTGCTGGTTGGTTTGTATCCCTCTTTGCAGCCTGAAGGGGGCGTAGTGACTGTCGGGTGGGTGGGTGGGTCGTCGCTGAGCTCTCGGTTCCTCACTTGTCTTGCTTTTTATGAAGCGTTCTTCACTTTTCTCTCGTCTGTTTTGCCTTAGAGCTTTCTATTTTGGAATAAACGATGCCTAACTCTCTCTCCGCTGCACCGACTCTTTTCTCTGCTCCGTCACATTGACGTGGAATCAAAAGGCCTCGTGGACGTTTGGGTTTACTGGTTGGTTCGGTTGTCGCTGCTTGTGATCGGAGGTGCCTCTCCTCTCTGAAAGAGACAACGAACACATGGAAGGTTAACGTGGTTGTTACCTTTCAAAATAAAGTGTCAAACATTACTTTGAAATATGTAGTTTTGTGACACGTCTGAAGGTTGTCGAGGTTTCTCGTCAGGATGTCTCTTGAAGAAGACGACTTTCAACCAAAGACGTCTGAGAAGTTTCAATAAAAACGTCCGTGGACTTAAAAGTCTCCTTTGTTTAACCAGAAACTCAGCAGACTGTCTGAAACCTGGACGTAGTCCTACAAATTAGCTACAGAGAGTTTTTTGTACCAGGCTGTAAACGTTCTCCTTTCACACAGCTGTAAAAGTTTCTTCACATATCATTTCAAAGCTTCAAACCGTATGAAGGCAGCTGAAATCAGGCCAATCGAAGAGCCTCGCCAGCTGCTGTGGTCAGATTCCTCAGAGGAGGACGAGGACCAGCTGTCGGTCCAGCATCGCCCGGCGAGCTCACCAACAGCTGGTGCTGAGCAGCATTAGTCAAGGTTCAACTGAAGAAATGGACGACTGTTCGACTGCTGCTGCTCTGATGCTCTGAACGTGACCGCGTTAAACTGACGTAGCAGGATTCACGTACCAGCAGCTCGTCAGACTGACCTCCATCTGTTGGCGGATCCAGCTGAGTGCCGCCGTGACGCGAGTGTAAACGCCCGGTTTGTTCTTCAGAGCGCAGCCGATCCCCCAGCTCGTCGCTCCGACCAGCTTCCACGCCGACGAGTCGTCACAGCCCAGAGGACCTCCGCTGTCACCCTTCAGAGAGAGAGAGACAGGTACAGGTGAACCACACCGACACAGACAGGTAAATCATCAGTATCATAGTATATCAATTACAGTATAAAATTCACGCTTACCCAGCTAACAGTAGCTAACAAACTGAGCTAACATGAGCTAACAGTAGCTACACTTGTCAGCAGTTTACTTCACTGTCCATCAGGAAACTCTGTAAATCAGAGTTGTGTACCTGACAGGAGTCGGTTCCTCCCTCCAGGTATCCTGCACAGATCATCCAGGGGGAGATGTGTCCGTTGTAAACCTCGGGCCGGTTGCAGGTCTCCGTGGAGATGAGCGGCACCTTGGCAGAGCGCAGGACGATGCTGGCCTCACCTGGAATAAACACATCATGTCAGGCATGTTCGTGTCACCCGATTTTAAATCAGCTGCTCCAGGTTCAGGCTCACCGTCAGTCTCAGTTGCTCCCCATCCAGAGATCCAGCACATGGTGCCCTCCTCGAACTCCTCCCCATGGTTGGGCAGACAGATGGGCTGCACAGAGGCTACAGAGGAGAGCTTTAATGAACTACATTACCCAGAATTACTCAGTCAGTCAGATCATGTGGATCATATTTTATGGAGAAAATGTTTCCTGGTTTTCCCTCTGATGTCCTCCGGCTGCTCCGCCTCAACTCTCTGTGATTTACAGAGTTTATGATGGACAGTGAAGTAAACTGCTGACAGCTGGAGCTGCTGTTAGCTCATGTTAGCTCAGTTTGTTAGCTGAAGAAGAGGAGGTTACAGGGAGCGGAGCCAATGTCGTGCCAGAACTGGAGCTGGGCAATACATAAGTTAGCTTCATGGGTCACATTAGCTGCTAACCTCATTCAGAAAGCTACAAAAAACACATCCACTCACAGTGTTAGTGCTAGAAATACCGTTAGCAAGCATGAAGCTAACGTTAACCAGCCAACAAAGTAACCTGGAGCGAGAGAGAATTTACAGTGTGTTTACGTTAGTGGACTTCATTTCTAAGCTAACGTTAGCTCGGCTAGTCTGTTAGCAAAGTCTTAGCAACCTCTATGGACATGATGGCAGAGGAGCAGAGAGTGAAGAGGACGCTGACGGAGGAAGCTAAGAAGAGAAAAGGAGAGAGTGAGCGAGCAAGAAGCCGCCGGACAAGAGTAAATCTGGGACTGACTTTTAGTGGTTGGTGAGAGCTTGGTGAAATAAAAGGCTGAAAGACAGACGCCGAGCTGGGCTGACTGCTGCTGGACTAGTCAGTGATATTAGCTGCTGCTGTGTGTTGTGTTGTTTTAGCTGTTAATGAATGAATGAAAGTGGAGCAGGGTGTTTGGTGTGAAAGTAAAAAGACACCGTTACCATTGAAAACAAGTGACGTGGTCAGTTTCATCAGCGCTATGTCGTAGTCTCCTACTTTGGGCCTGTAGCGGGCGTGGTATATGATCTGCTCCACAGCCAGAGACTGAGCGCCGTGAAGCTGCTGCTCCGTCAGCCCCACGTGGACTCCCCACATCACGGGGTCCGCAAACCTGCCGACATTTCAAACCCAACACTTAGCTCCTCTGAGTGACGCAGTCGGCTGATGGAGGATGACGTGACTCACCCGTAGACGCAGTGTGCTGCGGTGAGGATCCAACGTGACGTGATGATGGAGCCTCCGCACAGGTGTTCTGTCCTGAAGTGGAGGCTGACCTGCCAGGGGAACTGACCCGGCTTGGAGAGGTTTCCCCCGACGATACGACTGCTGAAGAGAGGCCTGGAGCCGCACTCTGAGGACAGACAGGTGGGGGGGTCGTAGCTCACTTTGGAAACACGGATCAAGCTTCACAGACCCGTCAAACCGTTCATGCACAAACACACACTGTTTCCACATCAATGATTATGATACTTGGACAACAAAACGGCACCACTCGTCTCTGTGCTGACTCACGAGACCTGTTAACTGGTGACTGTTAGCCGAATCTGTCTGTGGTTGGTGGTTACTAATCAGGTATGTTTAATGATGTAACGTTAACGTCGTAACTACGACAACCACAAGCGAATTCGGCTGTCACCAGTTAACATGGTCACTTGTTAAACTGTAACATCTGTGTGTAATATATCTGTGTCTAAACTTTACGTTAGCTTAGAAATGATACAGACAAATAGCAGGTGATGCTGGTTTAGCTGGATAACGTTAGCTAATTCGTCGTTACTCCCAAGGCTGATCTGGCTGTAAATTGTCTGTCTTGTTATTTACAGGTGGCAGGTTAACGTTAGCTTTCTTCGTAACGTTAGCGCTAGCCAAACGCCATCTGAGTGGATGTGTTGCAGCTCTGAACTTTTCTCTTTTTTTTTTTGTTTATTTTAAGACATTTGTGTGCAAACATGTATTTCTTCATGATACATCAGGTGACGACATACAGCAAAGGAAGCGTCCGTGGACCCGAGACCTGAGGCCCGGGGCGACAGTAACAACACATACACAGAGAAGAAACACACTTTCATGCACATGCAGGAAGCACACATGCTCCTCTCGACTCCATCTTAAACCCTCGTAGAACAAAGTTTTCTCACCCAGACATTTCAGAGTGGTCACCTTCCCTGAGCTGCACTGAGCTTTACTGTGGCGACACAGGAAGTGGAGGTCAGACCACGAGAAACTCAGCAAACATGGAGCAACAAATCTTCCTCTAAGAGGCAGTGTTGATCTACTGATCATGTTTTATTGCTAATGTGTGAACAGGTTGGAACAAAAGAGTTCCTATAACAGCCTGTGGACGGATTTATACACAAAGGACCCAACAGTTCCCACCATGAGCAAACCATGAGGCAGAGGTTATCTGACAGTTACTGTCCCGTTATACATCGCTGAGCACTTTGTTAGCACCTGGACGTGCTTCCTACCTGAAGAAGGTGGCGTTCTGGAGCTTAATTATCTGTGGTTTGTTCAGGTAGAGGGACTCCAGGTTGGTCTGGAGGTCCTGCTCGATGGACGTCAGAGAGACGAAGAACGACTCCACATACCTGACAACAGGAAGTACAGCTAATGTTTAAAGGTGCCACATGTAAGATTACGGAGCGTTTTATGTTCGAATCACTTTACTGTGTGAACAGGTTGTAAAAAAAATGGTGGTAGATGCTATGTAAACTTTTGAGATCAAGATCTAGGACAGGATGTGGATCTTCAATCAGACCAAGACATGACAAGAACAGTGGAAACCTGGAGTAACCCAGCTGTTTGCAGGCTGACATCCCCAACCAGTTGTTCCAGTCCTCGGAGCAGACCGTCCTCCATACGCTTCCTCTGCGGACCTGCAGGACAGAGCTCCTCCCACTCAGACGCACTGACAGGTGGACAGACAGAATTACATATAAACAGGTGTCAGGGCATACCAAACAAATTTTAGAAAACATTTCCAGTGGAAGTCCACAGGAAGGTGAAGCCCTGTTCCCATGACCAAGTGCTTGTTCTGGCTACAGGAGTGTGTTTCTGTGTGTGTGTTCATGTGTGTGTCTCACCACAGCCGAGCTCGTCCTCTCCGTTTTCACAGTCCACCTCTCCGTCACACTGAGCCGACCTGCTGATGCATTTAGACGAAGAACCACATCGAAACTTCCCTGCACAGCTCAGGCCCACTGAAACACACACATGAACACACACACATGAACACACACACACAGCATGTCTGGTTTTACGTTACTTTCCGACATGAGCCAGATTGTAACAAGTATCAAATGTACTTCCTGAATGTCAGTCGGCATAGACGTCATCTGATATTAAAACATTTCATGCTTTTCACAGAACATAATAAAGACAAAGATGAATTTTGTTCCATTTACAGAGCACATAAACTTTAAAATATTCTGCTTTCATGACATCTTTCTTTGTCTCAGGTGTTTCTGATCACGTTGTAAAAGGTGTTGGTGTGTGTCCATCGATGAAATATGTGAAGAGAGACCTAAAAACATGAAAATGTCTAAATAAACAGAGTGTGTGTGATTATTATTATTATTACTGACCCTGCAGCAGCACACAGACTTCAACAAAGTCAGTCAAAGGCAGGCTTGAGGTTGCCAAGCAACCAGGGTCAGCTGCAGGTCAGAGTAATGAACTGCAGCTGTGCTCTGTCTGTGTGTGAGTGACTGCTGAGAGACACAGAAAGTCTCTAAATGAACCCCCTCCAACTAGTGGACACTAATGCCAAACGGTAGGTGGTATCAAAAAGCCCAAATGACCGTGAGCATCCTCATCTTGTCGACCATGTGAATGCCCAATTTCAGTGTGTGAAGTTAAAACATGTGACCTGGGGAGAGAGAGAAAGAACAGGTGCCCCGTGCTCCTCTCCAGTTTACATGGGAGTAGATGGGGCTGTCGGTGGGTGATCCTGGCACATCAGTGCGTCTCCCGCCAAAACTAGAAGTCTGACAGCTTCAGCAGTGATATCGCTGCGTAGCCCACCAATTTCCCTACGTTTCTATGTAGAAATTATTTCTGTGGAGTGACATTTGTGGCCACGAGAGCCGTTTGCAAATGTGTTTTCTGACAAATGTTTCTCCATCTCCACTCTAGCTCTGGAACTTTCTACCAATACACACCCATTGTAAACTCTGATGAATCTCACAGTCACAGCACACCATTCCCGGCCGAGCTGGTCAATTTGATAAATAAAAATAATGTAACTACCTGACTAGCAGGAACACTCAATAAGCCTGAGGAATCAAACAGTGTGCCTTTCTCAGGCACACTCAATCATCTAAACGGCTTCTGAATATTATCATGTCTGACTGCTCAAACTCAAACTCCTTCTCACTGGCTCGTTGAAACCTTATTCTGTGCTGATCTCAGCTTTCAGGTCCCACTGGCTCCGTTCCAGTCATGTGGTTCTGAGGTGAGTCACGGGCCTGGATATCTACACTGGTCTGTTTGTTTATAATCTGCTGCAGTCGCTTGTTCTCTAATCGATCGTACTGTAGTTGAGCAGTGTTTGTTCAGATAATCATCTGATCTTCTAGCTGTGACCATTTGACACCGGTTACATCTCTGCACTGTTCGTCTCTTCCTGGAAGTGCTGACTCAGACAGCTACTAAAGTATCCGTGAGATGTGTCTTAGAAACCATGAGGATAATGTTGAGTCCAGTTTCAGAGTGTAATCCCACTTTGTAACTATGTTCAGCTGTACTCAAGTACTTCTGATCAAAAACTAGTGAGTCGACAACTTTGCTAACAGCCAAACATCTTCTAGCTTCTTCCATCAACGTCCTCTTCTCCTCTGCCATTATGTGCATAGGCGCTGCTGAGCCTTTGCTAACAGATAGTGTGCAACCCGAGCTAACGTTAGCTTACAAAGTCCACTGTGAATGGATGTGTTATTGTTAGCTTTTTAAATGAGTATAGCAGCTAACGTGACCCATGATGCTAACTTATGTATCACCCAGCTCTGGTTCTGGCACGACACCGGCTCCACTCCCCATTAGCATGCCTGTAAACTGCCTCTTCATCCCAGTGGTACAAACACTAACACTGCCTAGCTGCAGTTACCTAGTGTTTCTATAGCGTTGACAGAACGTTCCAAAATAAACATATTATCAGTCTGAAGTAAACTAAATCTCTCTGCGCTGTCCCTTTAAGAAATATGATAATATCTGAACAATTCATCACGTGAAAAGGTTCGTTCTGAACGCTCTGTTTTGGATTTTGTTGTAGTTTCCTGTGTCAGAACTGACCATCAGATTAAAGCTGTCAGTGACTCGAGCATCAAGCCTCCATTTGTGTGACGGGTAAGGACGGCATCAAATATTGATGAAGTAAAGCCGACGCCACGCTACAGCGGTTCCATTATTGCTAAACGGACAAAGATCACACGGCATTGAGCTCCTCACCTCCGAGGCCGATGCCAAGAGCGAGAGTGACCACCAAGATGACACACGAGGCGATTAAGATCTCGAGGCGGTGGGCCAGCAGTCTGGACTTCCAGCTTTTCTCCAGGTCTTCATCTATTGAGGCAAAGAACATTTAAATATTACACAACATGAGCTGGCAGCAGTTCAAGCACCGAGAGGAGACACTATAACACAAATCTTATAATCCAGAGAATTAAATCTATAAAATTTGGTGTTCTTGTTGGAATTGAGAAGCATATTAAAAAACATTTACACCATGAAACATCAAATAAAGATGTACATCTTACAAACGCTCATAAATATAGATTCATTTTTAAAAACATTCAGAAACTCTGGAATTGGTGGCAACTATATTTAGTGGAAAGCGTGATTCTGGTTGTTTTTCCAACCCAGAGGTCAGCAGCTTTTACTGTCCAGAGAGACACTTCATACTGCTAACCTCTCACTGCAGATGAAGTTTACAGGTTAACCAGCAGCATCAATGAAATGTGAAATTAAACTGTTAAATTCTTGCAGAGAGTTTCGGTCTTAATTGGATTTGGAAACCAAAACTAGTCCAGCTCAGTCGGGTCCAGGTGTGTATGTAACGTATCATGAAATGTTACAACCAAGACTAAGTCATGACAGAGTGTGTGTGTGTGTGTGTGGTTGCTACTTTGGGTCACCTCATTAAATGTTGCTGTGAATTATTTTCAGATTAACTCAAACTTTTTATTCCAGGAGATTTAGCTGATGTCTCGTCCCAGACAGTTAATAAATCTGACAATTCACAGTTAAATAAGTGACGTCCCCAAAGTCGTGGTCTTAACCGAAATCCAGAGTCCTCTTTGTCTGAAACCAAGACCAGATCGAGGCCTTTATAAAGAGGCCTGAACCTTAAGACAAAGACTGATCTTGAGTACTTCAAAACTGGTTGGAGAATCACTTAAGGCTTATAACAGTGATGATTTGGGAAGTCCTGTTAGTACACTTCTCTTACCAGAAATAACATCTGCAACATTTGACTGCCAAAATATGAATATAAATCACATGTACAACCAGCAGCTTCCATGGCCGCCATTTTCACATGCTGGTGGTCCCTCCCATTATGAGGGCACAATCCGGGTACTTACAGTACAGTGTGAACACGCTTACGGACTCAAAAGAACAAAGAGGTAAAGTGTAGAACATGTTCGTCAATGCAGGACAGATGTAACACACAGTGTGTAAGTCGTCTCACGTTTCAAACAGACCCCACTGAAACTCTACCTGTGTGCAGTAATCATTGTTTCCTGCTGTACCGTTAACCCCTAGAACATCACGGGGGCTTACCGTTGAGGAATGGCTGCACCTTGGTGATTGGCATGGTGGGGCTAGGTGCAGTCGGAGCTTTGGGTTCTTCGGGTTTGGCAGGATCGTTCTCTACTTGCGGGCTAACAGCACCGCTGCCCAGCGGGCTGACATTCACTGTGTTGGGGGTCTCAACAGCGGGGAGGTCTTCCTCTGTCACTGATACTACCTCTATCTTAGAGGGGTCCGGTTCCTCTGGTGTCTCTTCCTTTGGTTCCTGAATGGGGGCAACAGAAAGACAAATGATCCATATGACAAACAGCTGATGATTTATTTAATATTGTGACAGCACTTCACGTTATCACTGCCATCAGTCAGCAGGATTACAGAAAACTAGAAGATTTTGGCATGGGAGACAAAGAACCCATTACATTTTGAAGCGGGGGGATACCAGCATTATAGTCAAGACCACCTTTGTCGAGTGCAAGACAAGTCTGAGACCAGAACTAGTCCAAGTTGAGACCAAATTAAGGCTGAAGAGGTTTGAGTCCAAGTCAAGACCAGAGACAGTATATGTCTCTGTAGACCAACTAGAATATTACCCAAGTCCAATGAGTGCAAATACCAAAGAACTGAGATGACATACTGTAGTGCCATTGTAATACAGACATGAACATACATACATGGTTGTGCTTGCAGATTTATGTATCGTAGAGGACCAGACTGGACGTTGCTGGAGGTCTGCACTCTCACAGTGGCCTTCAAGTTTTACACCCAACGTCCAAACTGTCACTCATTAAAAACAGATAAATCGAGGTAAGGTGCCATCGGACTCAGATGCAGCGTGTTAATCGTGATTGTTTGAGTCAATGTTTCAGACCAGACCGGAGGCACCCAGAATTGGTGCTCTGCCAAAATGACCAAATCTGAGCCAGGTGAAGTCTGGCGGGCCAAACGGTTCTGAAACGCTCCTGTTTGAAGTCGTGAAGTCCAGTTCTACACTACCACTGCCCTCTGTCTCTGCTAATCACCACCTGCTGTCATTGGCAAGGCCACAAAAACCGGAGCGGACACAACACAGGCTCTCTAAACCGGACTAACGTTAGAAGAGTATGATCCAGAAATAATCAAATTTGAATAAAATATTCAATTAATTTACAAATAGAAGTTATTGTTTCAGCATTACTTAATATTCTGTGTTGTCCACTTACTGTTGGGGGAGTTGCTGTGTCAGCAGCAGCAGGGTTGGCAACAGGATCTGTAAAAAGATGAAGTGGGATAAGAGACATCGACAGAGGAAAGACAGAAGATGGAAAGTCAGAGAAGAAGAAAAGACAAAAAACAACAACCAGGAATCCTCAAAGAAAAAAGTCTGGATGAGTTTTAGTCCTGTGTTTGTGTCCAACGTACTGCTCTCGTCGGAGCTCTTCGTCATCGTGCCATCGTCCACACTCAGCGGTGCTTTGTCTAAGACCATGTCCCCCCACCCCGACTCCCTCTCCCCTTATTTCTGTCTCCTTCCTCTCTTTTATTCCTTTTTTCTTCCCCCACTCTCTCTCTGTCTCAGTGGCTGCCCTCCTGCTGTGCCTTCACTTCAGTACAAAGTGACACCTGAGCAGGTGAGTGCTGCCACTCACAGGGATCGGGTGACCCTGCACCTCCTACTCAGTGGGTAAGATTACATACTCGTGTGTCCCCGATGTGTCCATGGAGGCAGGTGGAGGTGGAGGGAAGCTGCTGGTCACTGCCTGGACGCCGTCCAGTGGCTTCAGTGTCCAGCTGCTTCCTGCAGACAGACCCTCCAGCAGGTGCTGTCATATAAATGATGATTAACATGTGGTTTAACGGATCAGTTCACGCAGACAGTTCTGCTTTTATGTGGCCAGGTTTGGAGGTATTTTACTCTGGACTTCTTCCTGCCACACCAGGTGAATGAAATTTAAGCTGTGTTGGGTAAAGAGGTGGAAACTTCCATTTTCTTGAGCAGAAAGTAGTTCCCATGAGAAACAACACCCGTGGAGTTCTTCCACTTTTGTTCTTCCGTGCTGTGAGCTCCACAAATTAAACTGAAGTCTTTAAATTAAACCTGCATAAATAAACGGTATGCTTAGACACTAGCAGAGGTGTTTTTAACCAGAAATTCAGATTTGAAATATGGAGTTAGAGCGTTAAACTCGTCTATTAGCACAATGACGGTATACAAACCGTTAGCTGGGCAAGTTCCGTTAGCTCTGTTAGCATGTCCTGTTAATATCACACAGGTGAAGAAACATAGAAATAAATAAAAGTGGAAATAAATGTAAAAAGAAATGTAAGTATAAATGAATTAGATTAAATATAACTATATTATGTATATTAAATTAATTATGCAATTATATTAAAACAATTTGTCAAAAAATATTTAACAGGTTTCTTTATTTCACTCTCCTGAAGTTTAACATTAATGAAAGTTTAAAGATCTGACAGACTCCATAATAAAAAATATATATTTTATTTGACACTAAAATGCACTTTAAAAGACAAATAAATAAAAATAGACAAAATAAATAAGATTAATCAGGCACAGATTAATTAAACTGTAAACAAGCTCTATTAAAACGTTCGGTCATCTCGACACATCAATGTTTCTAAAATACAAAATTCTGTATTTTAATTCACACTTTTGCTTAATCAGATCAAAACTTCACATTTAGCAGTTCACAGAGTTTCAGGTGACTTGAAGTTTAAAGCCGAGTTATTTTAGTTTGTGTGTTAGCAGTTAGCTTTACACACACAGCACATATTAGCATTTGGAGTCCAACATGTGGTTAGCTCGTTGTTAGCCGTGTAGCTAACTGAACTGACTCAGTCCGTTATGCCAGGAGCCAAACCCGGAAAGAAAACCACCTCGATAGGCTGCCATGTTCACTGTTAGACTGGACACTGCCGGTTCAGAGGTTCTGTTGCTGTGTTCACTGTTAGACTGGACACTGCCGGTTCAGAGGTTCTGTTGCTGTGTTCACTGTTAGACTGGACACTGCCGGTTCAGAGGTTCTGTTGCTGTGTTCACTGTTAGACTGGACACTGCCGGTTCAGAGGTTCTGTTGCTGTGTTCACTGTTAGACTGGACACTGCCGGTTCAGAGGTTCTGTTTGGTCCCAGGTCTGACCACAATCCCTGGAAGGTAGACGCTGACATTAGCTCATAGCACTAGCTGCAGTGCACAGCAGTTAGGCAGCAAAGTTTGAATGATCCTCAGGTGATGTCATGTCTTCAGAGCAGGTTACAGGTAGTTACAGGTGGTGACGTAGCATTTGTGTCAGTTCATTCATTCACAGTAAGTAAACCTCCAAGGAACTCCGTCACTGTCTCTTGAACTCAAGATGCAACAAGACCAGACACACGACCACAACGTGGCTCCACCTGGATCTTCATCATGGCGTCTTCCGAGGTAGGAAGTGGGTGCAGGACTGGTGGCGTCCCACGCTGTTCCCCTTCCTCAGCTCTCCTTTGTGGGAAAGAGCCAGATAGATGCCTGGGTGAGACAGAGAGGAGTAGGTGGTGTAGTGGTTCTCCTCCAGGTTCTCCTTCAACAGGCAGTCGTCTGAGAACTTCTCCTGAAAAGATATTTCATACCATCAGCGCTGGACTCAGTGTTTACTGACGACAGTTTATCGTTAATTCGTGATATATTTTGGCTGCATACCGCTCCGTATGTCAGTCCTTCTCCGCTCATACAGAGGTACAAGCCACTCTTGACTCCTTTGATTCCCACCACTCCATGCTTCATGGCGAACACCTTCAGCCAACCTTCAGGAGATGGAAACACAAAGAACCCATCAGGGCCGGATGTTTTCTTGGGGTTCATCTCATAATTTCATCGTTCATCGGTCATACTCACAGCTCTCCGTTGGTTTGTGGACGCCTCCCACGGAGCCGTTGGCCAGAATCTGGAGATGGTAGCCAATCCCAACGCGACAGTAGAGCAGCTGCTGTTTGACCCCCTCTCTGATTGGATGAGGGCTAGAACCTGGTTCACAAAGAAGGAGCTGATTGGTTGTTTGGCGACACTTTGACGATTAGTTGTGCGACTCGATTGTTTCATCCAGGAGGAAGTTTGGCGTATACACAAGCCAGTCCAATTCATGGTTGGGCCTGAAGTGGTCTAGAACATTCAGCAATGAACCCGAGTGGTTGGGAGGATCTCGTTGGGATGGTGTCAGCAGTGAGCAGCACATCCAGCTCGGTCTCTCACATGCATAAATGTTCTAACGTCCAGTTTAATACACTGAGGCTTCGGTAGTCAGTGTTGGACGAATCAAGCAAGTAGCAAAGTTTGTCTGAAAGAATCTCCATGAGGGATGTTGCGATAATATTACTTTGAATATTCGCTCTGTATGTGTGGTTCCCACTCTGTGTAATTTATGTGGTTACATGTGGCTCTTTACACTCATATAGAGTTAATCAGCCAAACACAATGAAAGTTAAAGATTAGTTTGACGCTGTATCGTATCACAACTTATATTTTTCATTATTTTATTATTTACTATTATATATTATTTTACTTTTGTCTGAGGTAATGATATTGTCATGTTTTTAAAATGGCTGTCCTCACATCTTATTTTCATCCTGTTTGTTTTCACAGACGGAGCCACAGATAAGTCGACAGACGTGAATCAGTACATTTGTTCTTTCGTTCTGCTTCACTACATTTATCTGACAGTTTTAGTTTTAATTCATTTTAATGTTTATATTAATGTTGATTTGGACCTTTCAGCTTCTGGGTAACTGTGACGAGTCCCAGTTGTCACGGTACGCTGACATACTTTTACTGAAGTACCATTTATGATTTGTTTGGTCAGCGTCCAAGTCCTGATTTTGTCTCTGACACAATGTAACTCTGCCGTGAATAAAGATTCATGCATCATAAAACAAAGAGACATTTGGGCGAAATGTCTTCAGTGAATCAAAAAACCGAATCGTGATCGCTCACCTTTTCCTCTCAGCACAGAGTCCCTCATGTGAAGCTTCCAGAGGCCTCGAAGTCGAGAGCCGTGGTCTTCAGGTGAAACCACAGATTCCTGTTTCTTTGCTCCGGCCGCTCGAACCAGCAGCAGCATCAGGAGCAGCGAGGAGGAACTCATGGTGAAACTCATCAGGTCCAGCAGGTCCACGTCAACGTTCCTCTGCTCGCTTCACACTTTTATCTCCTCGTCCTGAAGCACTGACTGATTCTCAGCCGTACGCCGCCGCTATCAGCCACCTATCAGAAGCCGCGTCGACGGCCTGAACACACGTGCTGCCCGCCAGAGACTAACGCCAGACTTCCCTCCAGCGTGACACATGATCCACTTTATAGTTTGACTTGAAGTGCAATCAGGTGAACGCTAGTGTTGTTTTCATGTCGCCCAATCAGCCTCTGACAGGCCAGAAACTGTCTGTTCAGTATCACAATCAGAGAGATAGGAGCCGCTGAGCTGATAGAGCGAGCTCAGAGTTAACTCATCACGCTTCAGGTTCTTCTGTTTCACACACCTGACAAACGTTTCAGCCGTTCAGCCGAGCCTGCTGCTGGGATCTGATCCCATCCAAACAATGATGAGCACTACAAGAAGAAACTTTATTTATACACGTGTCATATTTTATACAGGGAGCTTAAATAAAAAGCAGGCGCGTTAAAACAATCCAGAATTAAATGAGAACAGCTTTAATTATAGAATATGGAGGAACGAGGAGGAAGCTGCTGCCTGAAGATCTGATGGACACGACATGTGAATAATATAATTAATGTTTTTATTGTTTTATTGAGGCAGATTTTTAGATTTCTCAAGTTTAAACCGTTAAAGCACCGACCACTGCCGACGTCCCGAGCCTCCTCTCCAAATGTTTTTTAATCGGAGCTCGAGATTCTTCTTAAATTTAAATCAGCGTCGTTACGAATGTTTTACTTTCTGCACGGCCACACAGAGCAGATGTAATCAGATTACTAGAACTTTGTTGAGTCCCGGACTGAACCTGATGGAGGCGACACGATGAGACACAGAGTTAAAACTGCAAACGGAGGTCGAGCTCATTAAGAGTCATCCAATCAACAAAATGACCCGACGACGACTCACCGAGTTTTAACTCACAGAGATCACCATCAAACTTCAGGGTGGCAAAATTTTAGGAATTTTAAATGTTAGAAACTTTCCATGGGAATTAATGGGAATTTATGGGAATCAACTGGATTTACAAAGCTGAAGGTCGGTCCTTTAACAGGGAACTTAAAGATAGTTGGTGAAAATATATTTTAGCATCGTCAAACAAACAGATTTCCTGCAGGTACACCTGAACATCTGCTCCTCAGTCACATACACAGAGCAAGTGCATTGAAGTGTTGCATCATGGGAGTTGTTTTGTGTGGAAATGTTTGGGACTGTCAGCTCTCAGACTCTTGTCATTTTTCCTCTGTCCTCTCGTTTTTATGATTAAACCACGTTTACTTAGATTCATATGATCAGACAGATCTTCACATATTTTCAGGTATCAGATGTTTTGTTTGTTCTGGTTCTGGCTCTGGCTCTGAGGACACGCACATCTTCTTCTTCTTCTGCTTTGTTTGTTTTTACAGATCTCCGTCGTGCAGGATTTCCCATGAGGCCCGGTGGGAACCCTCACAGGATGTTTCCTTCACAGACTCATCATGTGACTTGTGATAAGCCGCCGTCCTCCATCAGCACACGGTGTCTGACTCAACACTATCTGACATGAGTCACAGCACGTCAGCGTCAAACCAGAGCTCGTTTTACTCGTTAAACTCTGACCAACAGTTCACACACACACACACACACACACACACACACACACACACATACACACACACGATTTAGAAGTTTGTTGCAGTCGGCTGGATTTGGCACTTTGAAGAGTTACAACATTTATGAGCCAAGAAGAAGAAGAAGAAGAAGAAGAAGAAGGTTTCAGTCCATGTGATCAGCTGAGCTCGTGCAGACGTGCGTATCAGAGCTAACAGGCTCCTTTAGCTCTCAGCTTGGACAGCAGTACCTCGTTCTTCCGACACTCCTGCAGACAACAAAGATTCATCGTCAGTCACACGTTCAGTTTTAAAGGTTTAAACTTTATCTGGAAACTTTCTCAGGTTTCTGTGACCAACAACTCAGAAACCAAATAAAACTAAAAACTGTCTTTATCAGTCTTTCCACTGTTCAGATCACCAGCTCTGCTTCGGTGCAGACGTTCGTGAAGCTGACAGCTTCTCGCCGTAGATGACCTTTGACCTTCTCGATGGGATTTTTACATCTGACTCAGTGAATTAACGTTTCATTTCATCCAGTCAGTTGGTTCAGGTAGTTTTATTTGAACAGTGATGTGATGATGCAGCAGCTGCTCGTGGATCTCACTCTTTAATAAAAGGTCTGTGTGATGTCTGAGCTTTCTAACAACAGTCTGAGTCTGTCTCGAGCGACGCTGAAGTGGCTGCTGCTGCTGGCGTTAGACGGATCTCTCACCTCTTTAAAGTCTTTGACGGTCTTGAAGTAGAGCCTCTGTTTGTCGAGCAGCTCCAGGTACTCGTCGTTCAGCTGATCTCTCCTCATCTTGTTCTCCTGCTTCTTCTTCTCCATCTTGGAAAAAAAAACAGACTCAGCTGGGTGAGTTCAGAGTTTCCATGGATCCAAACCTCTGAGATCTAAACTCAAACCGGAGCTTTTACCTTGATGCGGTTCTGTTTGATTCCCTCCACGATCTGCTCCATCTGTCTGAGGAACTGATCCTTGGCTGCTGACGACGACATCGCCCTGAAGAGGAGAGAGTTTTGTTACGACGTCAGAGTCCAGACACAAAGTGTGACGGAGTTTGTAAGAAGAGCCGTCGAGTCCAAAGATTAAAGACTGCAGAGCAATTAAAGCTCGAGATTTGATGATGGAGTTTTTATAACTCATTTATTTCACTAGCTGAGTACTGAGGACGCTGGACCGGACCGTTGTGGTTCAGAGGGAGCTGAGCCTGAAGGCAAAGCTCTCGATCTTCCAGTCCATCTACGTTCCAGCCTTCACCCAAGATCATGAGCTTTGGGTAGACCGAAAGAGTGAGATCGGACACGAGCGACTGAAACACCGACACAGATCTCGAATTCTCCGTTTAGCTGGACGAGCTCTGCAGCCTGAATCTTTCCGGAGGTTTGAGTCGAGTGTTTTCATACTTACTGCTGGAAGTTATCGTGGATGGAGTTCAGCAGATTCACCTGCAGACACAAAAGAACATCTGAGGTCATTGAATGGACGTTTACCCACAAACACGATCGTCCAGCGCCTCCTGTGTCCGCTCACCTCCTTCTCCAGGTAAACCTTCTTGTCGTCTAACGTGTTGTACAGCGTGAAGAACTGCTTCGTCTCTTTGTGCGTCGCCGAAACTAAAAACCAGAAGAGAGAGCTCGATTTAACGTCTTCCTTCTGTTTCGTTAACGTCAGGAGGAAACCTCGTCTCTCTCGCTGGACCAACCTTGGCTGTAGAGCTCGATAAACCTCTTCTGGTACTGGGTCAGCTCGGCCCGGCTCGGCACCTCGTCGATCTTCCTCTGCAGGATGGCGATCTCACGGTTTCTCCGAGCCTGAAGGTGGGGACGGAAAGAAGACAGTCTGTGGGGACGTCACAGGGACTACACCAGGTTTTAGACAGTCTGTGGGGACGTCACAGAGACTACGTCCAGGCTTTAGACAGTCTGCGGGGACGTCACAGAGACTACGTCCAGGTTTTAGACAGTCTGCGGGGACGTCTCAGAGACTACGTCCAGGTTTTAGACAGTCTGCGGGGACGTCACAGAGACTACGTCCAGGTTTTAGACAGTCTGTGGGGACGTCACAGAGACTACGTCCAGGTTTTAGACAGTCTGTGGGGACGTCACAGGGACTACACCAGGTTTTAGACAGTCTGTGGGGACGTCACAGAGACTACGTCCAGGTTTTAGACAGTCTGCGGGGACGTCTCAGAGACTACGTCCAGGTTTTAGACAGTCTGCGGGGACGTCTCAGAGACTACGTCCAGGTTTTAGACAGTCTGCGGGGACGTCACATGCAGCAGTTTAAGTGTGGCAGACGTGGATTAATCCTCCGCTGAAAGTAGTCCCCAGGACAAACTCTGTTTTTTAATCAACATTTTGAGTTGTCATGGCGCAGCACGCCTCACGTCATCGTTTTTTAATAACAGATGAATGAAAACGACTTTTAAAACTGTAATCTGTGCAGACGTGCTGTGTCGCGTGTCTGCAGCTCACAGGAAGTGAAAACATTTCACTTCCTGTGAGCAGAAACACTGAAGTTCTTATTTTGGTGTCAGTCGACAGTGTTGAAGCTGTCTGACGTGTTTCCTGCTCAGACTGTGTGTGTGTGTGTGTGTGTGTGTGTGTCGGTATCTGCGGTCCGTTATCTGACCTACATGAGCTCGCTGCAGCTTCATCTAATCTGTGTGTGTTTACCATGAGCAGGCGGATCTTCTGCAGCTTCTCTCTGTCTGTGTTGTACTGTCTGTCTATCAGCTGGTTCCTCTCCTGGGAAAAGAAACAAAGACTTTTATTTTGAAGGATTGTTTCCACGCTGTAGAAGACAAACGCTGAGTCATGAAGACGACGTGATCGACCTCCTCCTCCGCGTCCGGTCCCGACGCCGTCTTCAGCTCCTCGATGTTCTGCTGCAGACGGGCCATCTCCTCCTGAACATTAAAGAGGAGGTCAGCACCGGGTCACCGGGTCGTCATCATCATCATCATCACCATCACCATCATCATCATCATCATCATCATCATCACCATCATCATCATCATCATCATCATCATCATCACCATCACCATCATCATCATCATCACCATCACCATCATCATCATCATCACCACCATCATCGTCATCATCATCACCATCATCATCATCATCACCACCATCATCGTCGTCATCATCATCATCATCATCACCATCATCATCATCATCATCACCATCACCATCATCATCACCATCATCACCATCATCATCATCATCATCACCATCACCATCATCATCATCATCATCATCATCACCATCACCATCATCATCATCATCACCATCACCATCATCATCATCACCATCATCATCATCATCACCACCATCATCGTCATCATCATCACCATCATCATCATCATCATCACCATCATCATCATCATCACCACCATCATCGTCGTCATCATCATCATCATCATCATCATCATCACCGTGTGTTGATGTACTCACTCTGCAGTGTGTCCTGAACTCCTGCTCCTGCTGCTTCAGGTTCTCGTTCATGGTCACCAGAGCTCTCATCTTCTCCAGCACGCTGCACGACAGGACGACACACACACACACACACACACACACACACACACACACACACACCTGTCAATCAAACGTCTCAGGTCTGAGTCAATTTTACGTCGATGTAGCAGGACTGACGTCCGTCTTCTGGAGCATTTGGTCATTTCCAGGTATTTCCATGACTGGAAAAGTAGTCTCTAAATCTCCAGGTTTTCCAGGATGTGTGACAGTCCTGGATCAGGAGCTTCGTGACCCGATGAGAGGATCGGACTTCTCGTCTTCTGCTGCTGAGCGGCCTTCCTGGTTGGTTAAGTTCATCATGACAAACATAAAACTCACCTGCTGTCCGCCTGCTCCTCCATCTCCTCCAGCGACTTCAGCTCTTTGTCCAGCCTCTCTGCACACGCCACGGCCTGGAACACGTTCAGAGGTTAAAGATCGGTCGGTACTGATCAATCAGCAGCTGTTCATCGTGTCAGTGCGCTCTCACCTCCAGCAGACTGCTCTTGGCCTCGTCACAGCCTCTCTTCACCTCGCCATGTTTGGCTTGGAGCTGTGACAGAACATACAAACTCAGTCAGCTGTTTGTGCTCTGATGAAGGAGAACCAATGCTCACTGTGTACAAGTACTGCGTGTACTGCGTGTACTGCATGTACTGCGTGTACTGTGTGTACTGTTACTCCATCTGGAGTGACCCCCACTGGAGGTCGCCTCAGTTTGAGACCACAGTGGATCACGGTGGACTGCTGACCTCCTCCAGTTGTTTCTTCCTCTGCTGGATCTGCTTGTTCAGTGACGTCACGGCTCGGCGGTGCTGCTGCAGCGGGCCGTATCGCTCCTCAGACGTCAGCTCGGACTGCTGCAGACAAACGTTAAACAAACGTTAAACCAACAACAAGAGCTACAGCTGACCACGATGCGGAGGAGGAGGTCAGGGTTTGAGGAGGTCTCACCTTCTCGGCGTACTCGGATGCAATCTGCTTGATCTCCTCAGACTGCAGCCCGACGATCTGACCCACCGCGCTCGCCGTCAGCTTCCCCTGAGCAGAAAAACACGTCACGTCACGATCAGGTGAGTCACGCTGCGATCAGAATGAACAGAGTGACGCTCACCTCCTCGCTCGCCATGGCAGCCATGCTGGTCATCAGAGTTTTGATCCTCATCTGAGAGAGAGAGAAAACACTCTGACTGTTCTGGGCGTTTTATTTTGAAAATCACGGGATGCTCTACCTGTGTGAGGCGCTCACCTCCTCCGCCGCCTGCAGGTCTTCCTCCGACACCTCCGCCATGCCGGGAGGCGCCGCCTGAGAGGCCTTCTTGTCGTCCACCTGAAAGAGGGACAGCGGACAGTGAGGCAGAGACGCCGGCGCAGACGTAAAGACGATCTGCTGGATCGCTCACACACTGACCTTCTCTTGTTTGGACTGTTTGCTGAACCCGTATCGCCTGAAGAGACAAAAAACTGATCTGTGAGACTGAGTGAGACAAACGGCAGTTTCTGAGTCATGCCACGTCACAGCATCAGCACATCAAACTGTCTGAGGCTCACAGCAGCACCACAGTCTGCATCCATCATGCCTGAAACACGTGACGAGCGTCTGCATTCTCAAACACCTCAGACAGATCGGATACTTACAGCAGGAACCCTGACACTCTAGCACAGAGGTGGAGGTGACAGGTGGAGAAACCAGATGTCAGACAGGTAAAGACATGAGATGGACCAAAGACAGCAGCAACACTCGGAGAGTTCACAGCCGGTTTGAACACACGTCTGATCAGGTCACAAGACCTGGACGAAGTCTCTGTGACTGTCTAAAACCTGGACGTAGTCTCCGTGACTGTCTAAAACCTGGACGTAGTCTCCGTGACTATCTAAAACCTGGACGTAGTCTCCGTGACAGTCTAAAACCTGGACATAGTCTCCGTGACAGTCTAAAACCTGGACGAAGTCTCTGTGACTGTCTAAAACCTGGACGTAGTCTCCGTGACTATCTAAAACCTGGACGTAGTCTCCGTGACAGTCTAAAACCTGGACATAGTCTCCGTGACAGTCTAAAACCTGGACGTAGTCTCTGTGACTGTCTGATGTTTATCTGCACACACAGGTGATCCAGGTGTGATCGGATCAGGACGTGGGTTAAACCAGGTGTGAACGGACTCAAAGTGTTTATGACAAGTTGAAATGTACAGAGAGGATGTGTTCAAGATGATGTGAAGTCACCTGACGTGAAGTCACCTGACGTGAAGTCACCTGACGTGAAGTCACCTGACGTGCCGTCTTACCTGCCGTACTCCAGCAGCGTGGAGTGAACTCTGGACTCCTCGTCCAGCAGCTCGCCTGCGTCCCTCTGCCTCCTGTACTTCCTCTGAGGTTTGTACACTTCCTGTAAAAACATCAGAGTTTATCTTCAGTTTCAAAATAAAATAACAGACCTTCTTGTTTTTCGGGCTTTTATTTTGACGGCGTAGAAACTCACCAACACGTCCAGGACGGCCCGCACAGCTTTGTCTTTCCTCTGGAGGAACTCTTCATCCTGCACAGAGTCACACGTCAACACAAGAGAGTTTCATCCGAATATTAAATCAACAACGTCTCGACGCTGCGTCGTGAAGCTGCGTCCTCCGGCTGTTACCTCGGGGAGGCTGTGCGTCTTGTTGAACTGAGAGATGGAGTACGCTCTGACGTAGTCGCCCATCTCCTCTCTGGTCTCGATGGCTCGCTTCACCAGCCACTGACGGGAGACACAAACAGCCGGTAAGATACACACACACACACACTGTGTGTGTATGTGTGTGTGTGTGTGTGTGTGTGTGTGTGTGTGAGCTCTCACCTGTATGACGGGGAAAATGTGGATGAAGTCCAGTCCTTGGATCTGATGCGGCTCCAGGCGATGAGGACACTTCATCTTCGGCAGCACCGACACGATTTTCTCCGTCAGAGCTCTGCGGAGGAGAAACAGAACAAACGAGTCACGGAACCGGACTCACGAGTCCGAGCCCGGGCAGGAACAAACACTCACATCTTCTGTCCGATGGTCGAGTTTTCTTGGAAGAGGAGATCCACGTCGATGTCAAAGTTACACGTGGTGATGCACCAGGTCATCCCGCCGACCACCTGAGGAGGAAACGAGCCAATCAGAGACGACCGTTCGTGCTTTAATGGACGGATCATCGTCAGCTGCTGCCGTCACGTCGTGTCGTACCTTATCGAACGGCGACAGCCCCTTGATCCGAGCTCGGAAGTAGCCAGCAGCCAGCAGCAGCTCCAGGATCTCCGCCAGCTTGACGCTCTGCTCCTCATCCTCACGGGTCTCCACCTGGGAGACAAACACAACATCATCATCATCATCATCATCATCACCATCATCATCATCATCATCACCTAAATCTGTCTACTTGGATACGGTCCAAGGAAAGATGTGGAGGAGAGGTGATAAGGAGTTAGGAGAAGTGATGATGATGCAACAGTGAATGTTGTTGACGTGATCTGTGGTAAAACTACAAAGTCCAGAAGATGGACTACAAAACGCTCATCTGAGATACTTCCTGGATCCTCCCTGCACGCTCTGACCTCCTTTCCTTTCCTAAAGGATGGTCCATGTATCCTCTGCTAAAGGAGACGATTAAGGAAGCAAGTTAACACTTCAGTGAGGAACCTTCATCAGACTGTTGGATCCTCCAGCTGATCGTCAGCTGATCCTCCAGCTGATCGTGGTGAGGCTGCTGTTGTATCTTGTTGTCGGATCATTCATACAGTGAATATCTGACCTGTCTGTAACTCACCGGATGTTTTCTCGGCTGTTTCCTGTCTAATCAATGTAAACAGAAGAAGACTAATTAAAACAAAGTGAGCTGTCAGGTGTGGCCAGGTGTGGCCAGGTGTGCCCGCTGCCTGTCTGCCTTTATGTTGAATACAAACTCTTTTAAATGACATTAAACTTTGTGCTGTTAGCTCGTTTTAGCCGTTAGCTCGCGAGCCTCGGTGTCGTCTCACGTCACACTCGCTGCTTCCCGGTAAAACTCTCCACATGACGTCACACAGGTGCTTTTCAGAGACGTGCTTTTACCTGGATCAGGTTTCCTTCCTGGTCGTACTGGGCGCCGATCTTCGAGCCAGCTCTCACCCTGTGGAAGACAGACGCTGCAGCCGCCATGTTGAAGTGTCTGAGGAGGATGACAGGTCACGTGACAGAAACATGTGACACGCACACGGCTCAAACGTTATATGCTACACGCATGCGCATGTTCAGCCAGCAGAGGGCGCGCAGAGTAAAAACAATGAACAAATAAAATTTGATTTGATACTAAAGTGAAATAAAGATCAGCACTGCGACACCTCGTGACGTGGAGAAAACATCACGCTGTGATTGGTGCAGCCGTGCAGGAGGAAACATGATGCAATACACACAGAAAACACAAAGAGGCGAATACATCCGTGTTTTATTTCCTGTTGGAAGAAACACAGTGAAGTGTCTCATTATTATTATTATTATTATTATTATTATTATTATTATCGTTATTATTATTATTATTATCGTTATTATTATTATTATCATTATTATTATTATTATTATTATTATTATTATTGTTGTTGTTGTTATTATTGTTGTTGTTGTTATTATTATTATCGTTATCATTATTATTATTGTTGTTATTACGTCACAGTGCTTTGAACATCCGTCAGAGTTCTAGTGGAGAAAACACAGTCACGTGTTTACGTCCGGCTGAGCAGCCAATCAGAGGCTGCGGCTCTGTGGAGCTGCGCGCGCAGCGGCACAACAGACACGCGTCATCAGCCCGCGCCGTGCGGGGGAAACGTGGGAAGACGAGCAGAGAGAGAGAGAAGAGTGTCCACGTGAACATGGCGGCGGTTCAGGAGCCAGAGGTCCAGTTCGCTCAGAGGTTAGCCTCCAACGAGAAACCCACCCGGACCAGAGCCATGAAGAAGCTGCGGAAGTACGTCAACGTCCGGTCACAGAGGGACACAGGTGAGCGAGCACGGAGGCTAGGCTAACGGACTGCTAACAGCAGCTCAGACACATGAGGTGTGTGTGTCTGTCTGTCTGTCTGTCTGTCTGTCTGTCTGTGTCTGTGTCTGTGTCTGTCTGTGTGTGTGTGTCTGTGTGTGTGTGTGTGTGTGTGTGTGTGTGTGTGTTAAATACCTGTCAGCTCGTGCACACGTGTGGAGTTAGCTTTAGTTCCGGCTAACCTCTTGATGAGCTGTGACGTCACAGGAACGTGTTGCTCGGTGTTTGACCTTTGACCTCTCCTCAGGTGGGTTCACAGGTGACGAGCTGCTCAAGCTGTGGAAAGGTCTCTTCTACTGCCTGTGGATGCAGGACAAGCCTCTGCTGCAGGTGAGTGACAGCGTGAGTGTGACGGCGTGAGTGTGACGGCGTGCAGGTGAGTGACAGCGAGCACCTGATGAAGCAGCCGGCCGGTGTCTGTTCACGTTCCGTCCGCCTGCTTCGTGCCGCTTGTCGTCGTCTTCAGGCGCCGGCCCGACTCTGAGTCTGAAGCCTCGACCATCTGAAGGGTGAGAGTTAGCCCTGACGGTCAGTCGAAGCCACGAGCTTCGTTTCTGTCTCGCGGCGTGAACGTCGATTTAAACACGACAGACAGGAAGTTCAGCCTGATGAGAAGCTCGTCAGAATCAGACTCTGGGTTCTGTTGAGCTCGTTCTCCTTCAGGCGTCTTTAATCAGCGTCTGATCGTCGCTGATCACTGCTCGCTGTGCAGGAGGTGATACAGTTTGACCTGCAGGTGGCGCCGCCTGAAGCTCTCCTCCTTTCGACAGTCCAACAGAACCAAGACTTCACGTCCCTCCCTGTGATCCATCGGTCGACAGTTCACGTGGTGAACGGCACAGCTTTGTCGAGCTGAGATTAAAAAAAGATCTGCTCGGAGTTTTATGAGCTCGCCGCAGCTCGAGCGCAGCGTTCAGGATTCTCTACAGTTTTTCTTCAAACCGCTGCTTTCCTGTTAGAACTGTTCTGACCGCCACACCGACGCCTTCAGGCTCCAAACAAAATCAGATCTTCACACTCGAGGCTGTGAGCGGCGAACGCTCCCCACTTCAGCTCGATTATTAAAATCACGGCCAATTAAAGTTGATGAAGTGTTTGATCGTTAATTGATTGTTCTCAGTGTTTTTATTAAAGAAAGTATAAATATAATTAAAGTCCACGAGTCCTGATGTTTGTGTTTCACGTGTTCTCTCCGTGTTCAGGAGGAGCTGTCCAGGCAGATCTCCAGCCTGATCCACAGCTTCCAGGACGTGGACGGACGTGAGTGCTGCTCGTCTCACTTCATGTTTTTTAGTCAGTGACGCAGACTGCACTCATGATGATGATGATGATGACGATGTCCATGTTCCCTGCAGAGTTTTTATACCTGGAGAGTTTCCTGCAGACCTTTAAGAGAGAGTGGACGGGCATCGACCGGCTGAGGATGGACAAGTTCTTCCAGGTGAGCGTCTGACTTCACCACCTGGACGACAAACTGAACCGTGTATCCCAAAATAAATCTACAATGATTGAAACGTTTTAATCCACTAATCTGAATTTTAGGTGTCGTAAATGTTTTAACGTTTGAAGTTGTCAGGTTTCACTTCACAGCCGCTCTCCAACGCGACGATAAAAACAAGTCGAGACTCTGTAACAACCCGTCTGAGTTTACAGCGGTTTGATTAATCGTGTTCTGATCATCGATTTGTTAGTTTGAGTCTTTTTTTTATCTTCTGCTCTCGTCAGCAAACTGAAAATATTTGACACGAGGACGTCACATTGAACTTTGGAATCAACATTTTCTGACTTTATGAATCAAACTGAAATGAATGAAGTGATGGTTGAAAGTCTTCAGTGGTCTGCGGTGGGACTGATGAGTTTTCTTCTGTTGGGCAGCTGGTTCGCTTCATGTTCAGACAGACGTTTGAGATGCTGAAGAGGAAAAACTGGGAGAGCAGGTAACCTGAACCTCTTCAAACCTCCGTGTCTGCGCTCGTGTCCTGACGTCTTAAAGCTGATGATGTTTTCCTGTGTGTGTCAGCGAGGTCGGCCGGTTTCTGGAGCTGCTCACGGTCCAGCTCCTGCAGAGCGGCAGCGACGCGCCCAGCGGCCTGCAGCTCCACGTCCTGGACCTCTACATGACCGAGCTGGCAGCTGTCGGTTCAGCAGAGGTACGACTACACCTCCTCGCGCCCGCCGGCTTCTCGCTGTACTTAATGTAACATGAAGTAGTCTGTGGCTGCCATGGCAACAGAGGATGGATGGATCTGTGATGAAACGCTCCCTTGAGGTCGACGGTTCTGTTCATGATCGTGTGTCGTTTCTCTTCTCAGCTCACTGCCGACCAGAACTTGACATTCATTCAGCCGTTCTGCAAAACAGCCGCCAGAACCAAAGAGTAAGTCCACGTCAACGTCTCTGCAGCTCCTAGCGGAAACAAACCCACACGATCATCCTGTGCAGCTCGTCAGTCCTCCTGTCTCATCCTGTCGTCTTCTTTTGATGTCCAGTCGGACTCTCTTCAGAGCCATTTGCAACAGCATCTTCAGCGCGATCATCGACCAGGCGCCCTTCGCTGTTGAAGATTTGATGAAGGAGCTGAAAGCAGCCGAGGCTTCAGACTCCGACTCGGGGCAGGCGTCTGAAGAGGACGACGAAGAAGACGAGAAAATAACGAGCAAACCAGGCGGCAAGAAGAGCACGAGGTCGCAGGTTAACGGTACGTGAGTGTTAGTAAGTTTGTTCTCGTGTCACAGATTCAGTGTGCTGATGTTGCATATTTAAAAGGAGGATTAATTATTCATGTTGTCACATTAATCATTTGTGTAAATGAACAAAGAGGCCGCGGGCTCGTCCGTAAACGCATGCAGCGAGAAATCGCAGCCTGGCGTCACCGCTGCAGGTCGCTGCGCTCGGTCATGTGACTGCCGGCGTCTCTTGCACATGAAGTGTTTTTAACGAGTTCATTTGTTTTCAGGTAAGAAACCAAAAGACGACGATGATGATGATGATGACCTCCTTCACTTGGAAGACTCCGACACGGAGGCGCCGTGTGATGAAGACGTCGGACCGGTCCTACAGGTGAAGCCTTTTCTCTGCCACATTTAAACTTCATCGTAGCTCCGCCCACCCGCGATGCAGCGTTGAATGAATCTGACTGAAGCATGAACGGAACAGTTTGAAACTCTGTGTCACGTTGTCCTTGAACACACCATCCATCCCCTCAGCTGTATGGGCGGCGATCATGTGACAGGATGTTTACGTATAATTTGAACAGACTGAAAACTGCTTCCTGTGATCACGAGTGACGATGAATCACGTTCATCCAGACGTCATCTGAGTCACGTCAAAACAAACTGTCTGTTTCTGAAAATGTCTGTCAGTCAGCAAACCTTCATGTTTGGTTTCTTCGTTGTAGTTTGACTACGCGGCTCTGGCCAACAAACTGTTTGAGTTGGCCAGTCGGAGCAGCACGCCGAGCCAGAACCGCCAGAGACTCTACAAGATCATCAAAGTGTGAGTAGACTTTAAACTGTGCGACTCTAATGAAGGAGACATGAAACACATTTTATACAGTCAGCTTCACGAGACTGTCTAAAACCTGGACGTAGTCTCTGTGACGTCCCCGCAGACTGTCTAAAACCTGGACGTAGTCTCTGTGACGTCCCCGCAGACTGTCTAAAACCTGGACGTAGTCTCTGTGACGTCCCCGCAGACTGTCTAAAACCTGGACGTAGTCTCTGTGACGTCCCGCAGACTGTCTAAAACCTGGACGTAGTCTCTGAGACGTCCCCGCAGACTGTCTAAAACCTGGATGCAGTCTCTGTGACGTCCCGCAGACTGTCTAAAACTGGACGTAGTCTCTGTGACGTCCCCGCAGACTGTCTAAAACCTGGACGTAGTTTTCATCTGGACTCTAATCTGTTGTTGATTGTTTAAAGACTCTAAAACACGAAACGTCATCAGAGCTGAGAGCTCACGTCCATCTGTCGATTTCTATGATGTAGCTGTAACGTGGTCTGAAGCGTTTACAAAGTGAGCGTGACGCTCCGCACGCCGGCTGCTTTGTCTTTGACTCAAACGGCAGAAAACAAACGTGAACAAATAAAAATCAGATTCATTCGTCGGGCGTCTCGAGCAGCAGCGCTCGAAGTCCAATAAATTCACGGTGCTTTCACGAGCTCGGAGGAACGATCACGGCTCTGCACACCAGCCAATCAGCATTCAGCAGCACAGCGGGGCGTAAAGCTGTTTAAGGCCGGTCCTGCCCGTCTCTCAACCTTTGTTCCACCTAATGCACCCAAAGAGAGGGGGAGAGATTTATCTGGACTTGGAGCTGACGTTTAAATCCTGCTGGTTTTTATCCTGTTGATGAGCGACCGTCACATGAATCCAAACTAACTTCTTCTTCTTCTTCTCTCACCTCGGCAGACTGCGAGACCTCAGCGAAGGTAGGAGCTGATGTTCACGTCTTCTTCCTTTAATACTGAATCATTTCCTCCTGATCTTTGAGTCTTTGACCTCCGTCTTACTCTATAATCCTGCTGGATGTTCTCAGGCGTCTTCCCTCAGGACGAGTATCCAGAGGAGGTCTCCACCGACGAGGACGATGACATGTTCGGCAGCAGGAAGAGGATGAAGAAGAGAGGGCGTCACATGGAGGTAGATGAGGAGGGAGCGCCCACAACCAAGAAGAGTAAAGGTAACTCGCTTAGCTTCATCCAGTTTTAGTTCCCGTATCCATGGTTACGCTAACGAAAGAGCATGTTTACGTACGCGCAGACCAATGATTGGACGTTAACAGGATGTCGTCTCGGTTGTTTGTGCGAGGACGGTAAAGTTGACCTGATTTGTGTGTCTGCTGCTTCAGGGAAGAAAAAAGAGGCATCCACACTCAGCCAGCGAGAACAGGACGACGACCCAGCGGACCTGACCACAAGTACCGAGAAGAAAAAGAAGAAGAGGAAGAAGAAGAAGAAGAAAGAGGGGCAGGGTGGAGAGAAGGCCGAGGCGTCTGGACAGGAACAGATCGTGGATGAAGCTCAGAGTTCCGTCTCGGTTGTAGAAGCAGGCTCAGAAACTGTGATCGTCTCTGAAGTCAGGAAACAACCTTCAGTTACAGTCACAGAAGAAACGGGCCAACAAGCTCCCGGCACAACTGACAGTGAGCCGACCCACGCCGATGTTACCGCCTCAGGGAAGAAGAAGAAGAAGAAGAAAAAGAAGAAGAAGTTACAGACGGATGGGACAGCGGCTGAATCGCAGGTCAGAGACGAGTCATCAGAAACAAACACGACGCCTGAGGCCGAGACCACGACCGCCGCCAAGAAGACAAAGAAGGAGAATAACGGTGTGAGCGCCGAAGACGACGGCTCAACTGCAGCCAAGAAGAAGAAGAAGAAGAACCTGGAGGCTGAAGCTGATACAAAACAGACCGACCCTGAAATCTCTGCAGCCTGTGAGGACGCGACACCTGATGCCACTGAAGAGTCTGTTACAAAGAAGACGAAGAAACAGGCCAAGCAGGAGGCTGCGGATCAAAGCGCTGTGACGCCACTGAAGAAGAAGAAGAGGAAAAACAAAGGATCTGCAGAGGAGGAAGGACAGGCGGCCGTGGAGGAAATCCCTCAAGTGGCGGATGCTGAGAAACTGCTGGTCACCATGACAACGCCTGCAAAGAAGAAGAAGAAGGACCCGGCAGCAGCCCGAGTGGATGAGCTCAAAGATCAGACGCAGGTGGAGGTGGCTGGTGAAGACGCGGAGCTCACACCGGCCAAGAAGAAGAAGAGGAAGATCCCCGTGGTGTTTGAGTTTGAGGCCGACGAGGTGGAGGCGGCGACCAACGGCGTTGCCGAAGAAGAGACTGCTGTGAAGAAGACGAAGCTTGCCACAGTGAGTATCTGATGAGGTTCAGCAGAGCTCAGACTGGATTTAATGCTGACCTCTAAACTCAGATTTTACGTTTTAGGATGCCGGGGAGCCGTCCACACCTCTGAGTGCCAAGAAGAAGGCGAAGGCTTCCTTCGTCAGCTTTAAGAGCAAAGCTGCAGTCCCCACACCGCTCTTCTGCAAAGCCAAGGGCGGCCTGAGCACGCCGCGGCCCGGCAAGAAGGTAAACCTGTCAGCCGTCCTCCCGTGTCTGTCAGCCTCACGGATTATACACACGATATCTGCTGCTTTCCCTCAGCTGGTGTCCTCTGCTCAGGCTCCTCACGCCGTGACTGTCTGATCTCAGAGCAGTAGAAAGCCGCTCGCTCCTCGCGTTGAGGCATGACCCTGCACAGACACTCAGTCAAACAGAAGCTGAAGGCGTGTGAGGTCGTTGCAGTCCTGTGCTGGAGGATCAGACGCTGCCGTCAGCTGACGCATGAACACGTGACACGTGCTGCTGACGCGCTTCTGTGACGTCTCTATCACTCCATGAGCTGAACACGCCGCCAGCCTTCTGTCTTCACTCTGTTTTTAGACGTTCAGCTCATTTTCTGCACAGGCTGATTATGCTAATGAGGGTTCCTCTGGAACGTTCTGTTGAGACCTTCAGGAATATTTCCAAGGTACACGCAGGTAAAAAGAAGTCCGGTCTCAGGTCCAAACGTCTCGCTTTAACAGAAAGACTGAATGTGTGAGCACGTCCCCTCCTGCAGGACGTGACGCCCATGAAATTTAGATTTCTGAGTGATTCTTGCGGGTTCACCAGGATCAGAGGAATCCTCTCTGTATCTTCAAATGATTCAGGGCTTGTGGACGTTGGACAGACGCTGTGAGACCTGGCCCGGCTTGTTTGTATCTGTGGGAGGAGCTGAGCAGATCTGTTCTCCACCTCTGACCAAACTCACGAGAAGACAAGGCAGCAGAGACCAAGATGACATTCAGACAATACCGAGACTGAAGACCAAGACCAGCTGACATGTAGCTGATGTCAGTCAGCGCGTTGCAGGAAAGGTTTGTTTAGTTGGATGAAGCTCGTGGTCAAACCTCGACCTGAGTGTCTTCAGTTTCCTTTCAGACCGAGACGAGTAAAAACAGCGTTAACTCAGCCCGGTGCTGACAGCTTGATGTGTCGTATGCAGAGTTAGACCAGCAAACACACGAGGCCTCAGTGTGAGAATCTCTGATCTCAGCAGGTTTTTGAAATCTTAAACAGAAATCTGTCCTCAGCTGCGTCGTGCGGCTCTGCTGGAGCTCCCTGAGTCTGTGGACGTTCAGCGTGGCCGGACTGAGGAGAGGGTTTCCTTTCCTCAGAAGACTGAAATCACTGCACACTGTTACTTGTTCATCGTGCATGTCTGATGGTAATAATGTTGAACTCTGTAACCGAGTGTGACGTCTTTGTTTCCGTTCACAGAAGAGTCAAACTCCCAGATCAGAATCCAAGAAGGTGACCTTCGGGCTCAAGAATAATAAGACTGCTGGTAAGAAACGGGATGGGATTAGATAGAGACGATGAATAATGTACTGAGACACCAGGGAAATGCTGCACGGACGAAGTGTCAAATAATTCACTGGACTCTCAGTAAACAGTCTGCAGCAGCATACAGATGAACGGGCTCTGAAACATCTGTGAAACATCTGTCCACTGTGGAACTGCTAATTAAATAAACTTTGGACTGTTTCTAAAATATCAGCTGCCAATAAAAAGGAGGAGCATGTTTCTAAATGTCTAGTTGACCAATCAGATCGCTCGGTCAACTTCTTGTGTAATTTAAATAACAAAGTTCAGAAGTAATGAACTAAATATGTGGATGGTTTGGGTCGACACTGAACTCTCAGCTGTGGAACGTGTCCCGTATGTTTCTCTGTCTCCGTTCAGAGTTTAGAAAGACTGATCGCAGCCTGCTGGTGAGTCCTGACGGCTCGTCACGAGTTCCCTTTGACCCGAAGCAGAAACCCAAGTTTGGGGTCTTGAAGTCTCCGGCCACACCGCTCTCCACCAAAAAGACCCCCAACGGCACGAGGAAGGCCGGCGCCGGTACTCCAGCGAGCACGCCTAAACGGCGGCCGGCGGCGGCGGACTTCTTCTGATGGCGCCGACAGACTGTAGATACTGATGTAACTCTTTAACAGACTGATTGAAAACTTGATTTGGAGAGATGTATCAGAGTATTTTTACGTTTACCTGTGTTCCTTTTGCCTCTTGGAGTGACTCCACATTTTAATAAAGTTACTCATTCCAGTTTTTCCAATTTTATCCAGTTTTTCAGTTTGTGTGAGATTTTAAGTGACGAACGTCGTCAAGACTCAGAACTCAAGAAAAAATGTAAGTGTGTGTATGAATGAATGAATGGATGAAGACTGATTTTAGTTGAAGGCCGTACCTGGAATGAATCTTTTTGATTCATCATTCACAAAGTGTTTCAGAGTGTCTGATCAAACTGGGCACAGACTCACTCAGTGTCACACATGCCACCAGTGGAAGGTGTGTTATTAAGTGTGAAGGCAGAAGAAACGCGACTGGGAATCTGATCAACACATGATGTGCTCCGAGTGCTAACAGGAACCCTCTGTGTCCCCATCGCCAGACACAAGGTGCTGGACTGACTTCTGAGGTTAGACAGTCTGCGGCGACGTCTCAGAGACTACGTCCAGGTTTTAGACAGTCTGCGGGGACGTCTCAGAGACTACGTCCAGGTTTTAGACAGTCTGCGGGGACGTCACAGAGACTACGTCCAGGTTTTAGACAGTCTGCGGGGACGTCACAGAGACTACATCCAGGTTTTAGACAGTCTGCGGGGACGTCTCAGAGACTACGTCCAGGTTTTAGACAGTCTGCGGAGACGTCTGAGAGACTACGTCCAGGTTTTAGACAGTCTGCGGGGACGTCACAGAGACTACATCCAGGTTTTAGACAGTCTGCGGGGACGTCTCAGAGACTACGTCCAGGTTTTAGACAGTCTGCGGGGACATCTCAGAGACTACATCCAGGTTTTAGACAGTCTGCGGGGACGTCACAGAGACTACGTCCAGGTTTTAGACAGTCTGCGGGGAAGTCTCAGAGATTATGTCCAGGTTTTAGACAGTCTGCGGGGACGTCACGGAGACTACGTCCAGGTTTTAGACAGTCTGCGGGGACGTCACAGAGACTACGTCCAGGTTTTAGACAGTCTGCAGGGACGTCACGGAGACTACGTCCAGGTTTTAGACAGTCTGCGGGGACGTCACGGAGACTACGTCCAGGTTTTAGACAGTCTGCGGGGACGTCTCAGAGACTACGTCCAGGTTTTAGACAGTTGGAGCGGTCAGACCTGTGATAAGAAACCTGAACATCACGCTCTCGTTTTCTGTCCTTGGTCAATTTCAGCTCCTTGAAATTGTCCCTTCACCTGTTCTTGCAGCCCAGGTGTCCAACTGATTTTTCAGTCTTGGGTGTAGTTATGTTCGATAAGTGCGAGCAATCATTGTGAAATAATGAGTTCTGAGTCAGAACCATCATCACCTGGTGCAGAGTAATGACTGAACAGAGTGACCGAGCAGCAACATGCAGACACCTGTGAAAAAACACATTATATGAAATGACAGGAAATTAGATGAAGATTAAAGAAGCAGTCTGAGAATCTGTCTTTCCTGTAATTTGTCTTTTAGACTCATTTTCTCAGTGAGTCCGTCCAGAACCACCAAAAGCTCTGCGTGTGTCGGGCACAGCTACCGGACTGCAAAGTGCTCAGCACACGGTCGATTAGTCTTTTTATTTTCTTGATGCTGTTAGCTACTGCTGATCTCATGCAGCGCTGAAATACTTTAATTACTTTAATTACTTTAATGAATCGAGATGCGTCAGGTTCATTAGGAGTTGTTGCTCGGTCGATGGTTGGATGCTTTGAATGTGAAGCAGCAGCAGGAGAACAAACTTTAATGTTCTCCAAGATCTTCAGTCTGAACTCAGACTGCAGGTCAGCAGGTGGAACACACACTCCACACCGAGGTTCTCACGTGGTGAATGACCTTCTTCTTCTTTGTTTACCAGGGACTGTGAGCTGTGGCTCAGATCAGTCTGAAATAATCACAAAATGAACAAAGTGTCAGACACAAACATGGAAACAGAAGAAATAATTAGAGACAAAGATCATCTCAGGAACAGAAACACTGATCCAGCCACGCCGATCACAGAGACACTAGAACTACAGAACATGGAAACCAGCAGACCGTTTGTACCACACACACACACACACACACACACACACACACACATTTAAAGCTGCCACAGGGTGATTCAAACATTTGAACCACTTTAATATCTCAACTGTTTGGCAGAGCACAGCAGTGTTTTAGACCAGACCAAAACTGCTCCAGTTGCCAGTAGAGCTGTTATCAGTCGTAGTATTTTTGTTGCTGAAGTTGTCTGACCTGGGATCAGGCCTTTTTATGGTTTCTGTGGTTGCCATGGTCACAGAGCTGAAGGAGATGAACGTCAGGATGCAGGAGAAGAGCAGCCTGGCAGCTGTTTATGTTGGAGACGATGGAGGTCGCACCTGCTCGCCGTCTGAAAGCTCCTCGATAATCAGCCTGACACTTTTATTTCACTTGATTTAATCAGACGTGGAAACAGTTTGCAGCTCACGCTGAGGAGCAGCTCGGATTATTTTAAGCCTCGTGCTCCAACATTTAACATCCAAGGAGCCAAACCCGGCAAGAAATGTGTGAGCAGAGCAGCTGACTCAGATCCTCCATCCTCATTTTGACAAATGTCACCGCGGCTCAGGCGCCTGAAATAATCCTGAAGAGAGCAGAGAGCAAATCACATTGTTTGTCTGAGGAGCTGAAGTGAGGAAGGGCTGCGGTGTGGAACTTTGAAATCCTGTGGCCTCCTTTAAATCTACATGCTGACACTGAAGAAGATCCACACATGAAGCTGCTGAGGTCTTTACTGTGTGTCCGGATGTCTCCACCTTCAACTGGATACAAAACAAATAAATACAATAATATTAATAAATACTTTAAAGCTCTACAGCTGACCTCATTCATACAGACAGAACATGAACAATAAACTTTCACTGATCTTAGTTTGATGGCACAGCTTTCACCGTCTGTGTTCGACCACCAAATCCACTCACCTGATTTCTACACCCACCCACTCACCTGGCAGACCGTCCACCCATGTCAGCCTCCTCGTGTTTCCGCCCTCCTCCCTGTCACCACCTCCACCTCAGGAGCGGTTTGCAGGAGTTTACTCCAGTCAGTCAGCGTCGACGCGATGCTGTGATCCCACAGAGGAGCCGGCTCCCCCTTCACGCCTCCTGCATGCAGACGCCTGGTGTGTCAGTGACTGCTCTGTGTGTGTGTCAGTGTGTGTCAGCTACATGAAGTGAGACTGACGGAGATCAGCAGAACATATTTACAGTCTGCAGCTGATGACTTCACTGAGGCTGCGCCGACCAATCAGGACGACGGACTGTAAACTGCTGCCAGAGTGTTTGGACCAGACGAGGTTCACGGGCCACAGAGCGGTGTCGTGCCAGAACCGGAGCCAGGCAACACATCACTGTCCTTTAGCAAAGGCTCCACAGGATCATCCTCCCTCTCTCTCCTCCTTCTCCCTCCTCCTTCTCTCTCTCTCTCCTCCTCCTTCTCTCTCTCTCTCCTCCTCCTTCTCTCTATCCTCCCTCAGTCCTGTGCCTCTCTCCCTTGGATCAGGATCCTCGTTCCTCTCCTCCCTCCTTGTTCCTCTCCTCCCTTTCTCCTCCTTCTCTCTGTCTCCACCTCCCTCTCTCTCCTCCCTCCTCCTCCTCTCTCTCCTCCTCCTCTCTCTTCTCTCTCTCCTCCCTCAGTCCTGTGCCTCCCTCCCTTGGATCAGGATCTCCTCTCTCCTCTCCTCTCTCCTCTCCTCCCTCCTCTCCTCCCTCCCCTCTCAGTCTAACTTTCTCAGTCAGTGCTGTGCGCTCGTGTGATGGGGTTGCAGGTGAATGTAGTTTTTTTCCTGCACGCTCGGGTCTTTATTAAAAACCTCCTCGCGCTCCTCTGCTCATCGCTCACGCGCCCGTGTGCGTGTTTTTACGCGGACGTGCGTAATTCTCCTCCGGTCTGTCCTCACTGAGTTTGAACCGGGAAATCTGTCCGTGAACACGTGGACCGTCTCGTGGACCGTGTCGGGAGCCTGTCTCACGCCTCGTGTCTCTCTCGGTGTAACATGTCTCCAAAGTGTGTGTCCGCGGTGACTCTCCGCCTGCTCTTCGTCTCCGTGGCGCTGCCGGCGGTGTGCTGTGAGTATGATCCTCGTCAGTTCATATGAACGTGCTTTAACCTGACTGACTCTGCTCCCAGCAATTACCCAGAACACAGACCCCCGCAGCGGATCCACCTCCTCCTCTCTCCATCAGCACACACATCCACCCGGTGCCAGGTGGAGGATGTAATGACTGTGTGAACCCCACAGGTTGTAATCTCATCTGTGCGAAGAGGAACACCAACCGCGTGATGGAGGAGGGTGGAGGAGTGTGAGGAACCTTCTCATCCCTTCTCTGTTTCACTGGTTCTGGTTCTTTGCAGCAGTGTGAGCTGGTTCTGGTCAGACAGTTTGGACTTGTCTTTCTGATCCTGATGGATGTTCCTGCAGGTGGAGCTGCGTTCACACACACAGGTGTTCAGGAGGCTGTAAAATGTTCTTCATAACTAGACGCCCGGGTCCCTGCAGGTCGTCGTGGAAGTTCACATCCATCCATCTCCTCAGCCTGCAGATCTGTGAGTGGACATCCACCATGACGCAGAGGCTGAAGAAGGTTGAAGCTGTGCGGCTGATGTCATGTGATGTCGTGTGAGTGAGTCCATGTCTGAGGAGGTTCTGGTGTCTGAGGAGGTTCTGGTGTTCTGGAGATGGAGAGCTGCTGCCACGGTTCTGCTCGCTCAGAGTGAACCTGTTTGTATTAATGTCAGCTCAGCGCGGCGTTCAGGCTCGTGGACTCTGAGAAATAATTCATCTTCACTGACATGTTCATTTCATGGCCGTCATCGATCTGTCCACATCAGCAGGTTTTTGGGTCTCTTGAACAACCAGATCGTGATATTCTGCTTTCCCTCCACCTCTCTCTCCATCCGCCTCTGACAGAGATAAATTAATCTTCGTCCTTTCATTTTGCTCAGCAGGTCTCACACTGACCCTCCAGATAATGGAAGAAATAATATTTGATTATCAGGATGTTACAGGTGGGATCGTTTGCTGGGACAGAACCTGTGAAGTCTTACAGAGTCAAACACTGTTCGTGTTGTTCACGTCTGGTTCTGTTCGCTTCATCAGCAGCCGGGTCAGCACGTCCGAGTCTGGTTTTGGTAGCATCTCCAAACCTCTCCGCCTGCATCATGGCTGATATGACTCCAGTTGTGATTCGCTGTTTGTTCATTACAGTGTTTTACTGGTGTGTGAATCGTGCTGGTTACTTCAGACAATGTGGCTGATCATTCCCACACAGGCAACACAAGCTTCATTTGTAGTTTGAATGAAGTTTAAGCAGGCCGAGCGTTGACAGTTTGTTCTTTAATGGTTCCTGCATTAACGCGACACGCGTGTTTCTAAATTTACCAACGCTCTGACGCACGAGAAGAAATAAATCACAAACGTCCACGATGTGTGACTGTTAGCTTCCTGCTGTTAGCTTCCTGTTCCTGCTGAAGTGCAGAGACGGTACCTTTCATAGGTAGCAGGTCCACAGACGCACATCTCCAGTAATTACCTGAAACAAAGAGCTCGGGTTGGGAGCTCCAAATGTTCCACGTCCTTGTTGGTTTAACTCTAACACAGTTAGTCATAAAGATGAGCGGTGGATGTTCCACATTTAATTCCGGTTTTAATTATAATAGCCAGTTGATCTGCTGTGTGCCGTTAGCTAACCTCCTTTAATCATCAGTGTTGATGCACAGAGTGAAGGTGTAACGCACGCTCGCTGCTGCCAAGCCTCATTCAGTACCTGCTCCACGTAAACAGCTGTTTGCACGTATGGATGTACGTTAGTTGTGAGTGTTTCTGAGGGTCACTGTTGAGTGTAATTGTAGCTTTTCATCGCAGATCACAGGAAGAGAGCTCTTCAACTCAAAGAGGTGCCGAGTGCTTTCACAGGAGGATTTCTTCTTGCAGCTGGTTCAAAGACAACACGACTCAGGCTCCTGATGGCCTGGAAGATGAATCACAGCGCGGCGCGCATCTTATCTCTCCTCTTATTTCCTGTCAGCCTCAGTTATTGTTTTCTCACACTGCGATGTGCTGTTCATCAGAGTGACGGCCTGTGGGAACAAACCCTGGACCTGAGGTCCACAAAGACTGTCTAAAACCTAGGCGTAGTCTCTGTGACTGTCACAGACTGTCTAAAACCTAGGCGTAGTCTCTGTGACTGTCACAGACTGTCTAAAACCTGGGCGTAGTCTCTGTGACTGTCACAGACTGTCTAAAACCTGGGCGTAGTCTCCGTGACTGTCACAGACTGTCTAAAACCTGGGCGTAGTCTCTGTGACTGTCACAGACGTGTTTGTGTGTCCAGTTGTCATGTGAAGCGTGTCCGCTCGCTCCACATTAACACAACAATGATGTAAATGAGTTTGTCTGTCTCAGAGTCTGCTGTCTGTGGGTACATGAGGACTGTCGCTGAATGAAGTGAAGCTGCTTTTCCTTCGTGGCTCTGAACAGTTTGCTGGTGTTTACTGTCCGTCAGCAGGAAGAAACGAGGCTGAAGCCTGTTGGAGTTTCTCTGGTTCACTGTCGCTCACCACATTGTCAGACTCGAACTCTGTGTGATGCCGTGAGCTCGCGTCTCTGTGTCTGACTGCAGCTCAAAGATTTAAATTTGAAACATTTTAAATTTGAGTCTATGAGGCACGTCAGCGTGTACCCGGGCCGAACACTGAACCAGCAGCGTTCTGACGGTGACATCTGTTTGACGTTGGCGTTTGTAGATTTCCTGAATGTCCTGTGGATGGAGTGATAACAGCCATCATCTGTAGTTATGTTGTCCGTCTTGAGCTGAAAGCTCTGGAAAAGAATCGTGTTCTGACGTTTCAGGTAATATTGTAGAATAAAGTATTTCTTTATCTCTCAACATCCATGAGAGCTCGTGCAGTGTTTCATTAAGTGGCGGTCTGGGTGATTCATCGTGGATAAACTCTGACAGTCTGAAAGCTGCTTTGTGATGAATGAAAAGCTGAAATTAGCTGAGAGGATATTTTAGTGTCTGTACCTGCTGGTGACATTAGCTCACCTGAAATATCCTGATTATTCATGTGCAGGGAATGAAAAACGTTCAGTGGCTCGGTAATCAGAGATTTTAAAGGCTGGAAATGAAGCAAACAGTGATTCATGGAAGATCTTTATTATCACTCGACACATACAAATGATCGACACAGGCACAGCACAGTGGACCCGTGTGTCTGCGTTTCCATGGAAATACAGTCGGACTGATGGGACAGTGAGTGTTCGATCCGTCGGGACGCTCAAACTGCAGCTGACATTAAGATGTTTGATTTTCCAAATTATTATTATTAGATTACATTTCAGCACTTCAGCGTTTCCTTCCTCTTTTATCGTTTTCTAACTTTTGTTTCCATAAATTATTTTTGACGTTGATTTGTCAAACCTTGTTTCTCTGCGACGTCCAGTTTTATTTTCGCTCCTCGTCTCTCAGCCTCTCTCTGGGAATGTTTCTCTGCGTCGCGTCTCACTATTTAAAGTGAATTATTACAGTTACACATTTAGGTCCTTGTTTTTTTTCCTCCTCTCTCATTAAATGTGTCCACGGGGGCGCAGCAGAGCTGAGGGGGGTTCAGCTCTTATTGGAAGCTCATTAAACTTGAACTACACCCAGGCAGGTGTGAACCACTCCATCACCTCTAACCGACCCCAACCTCCAATTAGAGAAGGCACAGCTTGATTAAGAGCTGCAGAATGTCATGTAGCAGCTCACACACACACACACACACCAACTATTTCACTGATTCTGGTGAAACTGGATCAGATTTTATGGAGAAAATGTTTCCTGGTTTTCCCTCTGATGTCCTCCGGCTGCTCCGCCTCAACTCTCTGTGATTTACAGAGTTTATGATGGACAGTGAAGTAAACTGCTGACAGCTGGAGCTGCTGTTAGCTCATGTTAGCTCAGTCTGTTAGCTGCTGTTAGCTCATGTTAGCTCAGTCTGTTAGCTGCTGTTAGCTCATGTTAGCTCAGTCTGTTAGCTGCTGTTAGCTCATGTTAGCTCAGTCTGTTAGCTGCTGTTAGCTCATGTTAGCTCAGTCTGTTAGCTGCTGTTAGCTCATGTTAGCGCAGTCTGTTAGCTGCTGTTAGCTCATGTTAGCTCAGTCTGTTAGCTACTGTTAGCTCAGTTTGTTAGCTGCTGTTAGCTCATGTTAGCTCAGTCTGTTAGCTGCTGTTAGCACAGTCTGTTAGCTACTGTTAGCTCATGTTAGCTGCTGTTAGCTCAGTCTGTTAGCTGCTGTTAGCTCAGTCTGTTAGCTCATGTTAGCTCAGTCTGTTAGCTGCTGTTAGCTCATGTTAGCTCAGTCTGTTAGCTAAGCTGTGTAACCACATTGGGAAACTGATGGTGCTAATCGTGCAGTCTACAGGATAGTTCAGCCCACCCTGCAGCGCTGATGGCAGCATCACCGACCATCTATCACAGCCAGTGAGAGAGCAGAGCACTGCTCTTCCTTGGTGCTGTTGTTATGCAGGGTACCAGCACTGAGTTAGAGCGATACATCACCAGCCAAATGCCAAAGACGCTGTGAGCCATGTAGCCCGGTGTGTAATGGTCATGATTGAATGGAGCAGTTATGGTGTTCTCTGTCGACGAGTCATTACTTTGACGGATGAAATGAAGCGAGTCCACGCAGGGAAGAAGCGATTGCTTCAGCAGGTACAAGATAACTGTTATTATGAAGGTTATCATGACTGACACGACACAGGAAGTTCTGTAGTCGTTTACAGTAGCGACCGAACAGAACCTCTGAACCGGCAGTGTCCAGTCTAACAGTGAACACAGCAACAGAACCTCTGAACCAGCAGGGTCCAGTCTAACAGTGAACACAGCAACAGAACCTCTGAACCAGCAGGGTCCAGTCTAACAGTGAACACAGCAGCTGAGCTGGTTTCCTTGCCGGGTTTGGGTCCTGGCATCCCGGGCTGGGTCAGTTCAGTTAGCTACACGGCTAACAACGAGCTAACCACAGTTGTTTCCATCATGAAGTCTGTAGATCAGGTTGGTAGCGTGAGGTTATTCCCTGTTGGCCTCAGAGGCTGAGCACAATACTCCTGAGATTACATGCACAGTCTGACTGTGTGTGTGTGTGTGTGTGTGTGTGTGTGTGTGTGTGTGTGTGTTAAATATGGACAGCAGTGTTTGGACTGGAGATTAATCACAGTTTCTGGCGCCTCAGCAGAGATGAATTTATTCAGCCTTCCGTTTGGTGGCCATAATAACATTTCAAATTCATTTACAACGACAAGCTATGTTTGTTAACCAGCTCGGCCAGCGTGACAACTGCTCCGCACGGATCTGTTTATTTCTGCTCTTTGTTCTGTTCCCTTTGCACAGGCGGATCACAGATGAGTCAAAGGTGATGTAGCTGCAGCATCAGTCCATCAGCTCTGACACATTTAGCTCTTCAGAGACACAACGAAGCAGACTATCTGAGGAAACAAACTCTGGTGCCTGGACTCTGGACCCCTGCCCGATGGGCTCAAACTACAAACAGGTTCATGAACGAGGATGATCAGAAACAAGCAGAGTCAGTGTGAAGAGGAGTTCTTACAGTATCATCTGTGACCAGCTTGGATTCACCACACACTGCATGTGAGCAGATCTCTCAAACATGTCAAACTATTCCTCCGAGACACGCAGACACGTTGGTCCAACCCCCCATACCCACGACTATGTTTATCTCCTGAAGTACTGACAGGAAATTGAGCTTGAAGAGCACCCTGCCACACTCCAAACGAATCACGCCATGCAGAGCCGCACTAATGATAGTCTTCACTCGGCTAAAGAATAAATTGTGATTGCATAAAGAGCTACTGATGCCAGAGCTCCATACGGATGCTTCATTGTCCACCCTGCCTGAATGTATTCCTAACACAGCTTTGTGTGTGGGCGTGCTAATCAGTGCATGCTTGAAGGCGTGAAACACAATGAGGCTGTTCATTATTCTCAGTGATGCTGCTGCACGTGTGTGTCTGCTCTTTCTCTGAATCATTAATCAAACGAGGGAAGACTGCCGGCTGCTGCGTGAATGTGTGACAGAGTTTTAGGCTGAATGAACGATGAAATGTTTGTTTGTGCTGCTGAGTCAGCTGCGCATAATTGGAGGTTCCAGGTGGAAGTAATGACGCCCGGCCGCTCTGAGTGTTGGTGCTCTGGTTGGCTGGTTGGGTGATGTGTTTTCACTAATGCGAGCTCATTCTCTGAGAAGTCAAACGTCTTCCCTGAACAGATTTAATGAGCTCGTGTCACCGGAAAAACAAACTGAGAGGCTGCAGGGCTGAGTCGCTTCAGCTCCAGGCGAGAGTCAGGACTGATGACAGTCTGCACAGTATCATGATGGTTTCTCCTGCTGTGTTAGACGCCTCACTGTCCGATGTGCTGAACAGTTTGAAGCTGATGGTGACTTTTTAAATTTAGGGGATAATAACTCATAGTTAGAAGTGCAGGGAAGAACTGAACTGTCTGACTTCAGCGTCTAAAATATGAGTCCGCTATGAGAGTAAACTGAATATTTAGACAGTCTGCGGGGACGTCTCAGAGACTACGTCCAGGTTTTAGACAGTCTGCGGGGACGTCTCAGAGACTACGTCCAGGTTTTAGACAGTCTGCGGGGACGTCTCAGAGACTACGTCCAGGTTTTAGACAGTCTGCGGGGACGTCACAGAGACTACGTCCAGGTTTTAGACAGTCTGCGGGGACGTCACAGAGACTACGTCCAGGTTTTAGGCAGTCTGCAGTCACAGAGACTACGTCCAGGTTTTAGGCAGTATTTTTAACATGGCCTACGTTGATGAGTCTGCCAGCACTGCTGAACTAATCTGCATGTCAATCAAAGAAAGGAGGAAATGAACTCTTATTAATATGCGGAGTAAATGCAGATCAGATGTCATTATCCAGATAATATATTCAGAATGTAAATACCATAAATGAGGCGACAGCGCTGCCCTTTTTCTTTCATTAAGCGACCGCTGGTCTGAAGGCTTCACACAGCATTAATAATTTAAAATAACGTCTGCAGGAATTTACAGAGCTGACGTGTGAAACGTGTTTTGTGATCTTTGATGTGCTCCGGTCACAAACGGTGAGTGTGTGAGTTCATGAAACGGATTTCAAGAATCTGTTTGAAAAGTAAAGTCAGGACGGACATGATGGTGACGGGATCTGTGTGTGTGTGTGTGTGTGTGTGTGTGTGTGTGTCTGTTTCGATTTGACTTCTCCTCATTAGTGTGTCAGCAGCAGCAGACCCAGCAGCAGCTAATATCACTGACTAGTCCAGCAGCAGTCAGCCCAGCTCGGCGTCTGTCTTTCAGCCTTTTATTTCACCAAGCTCTCACCAACCACTAAAAGTCAGTCCCAGATTTACTCTTCTTCTTCTTCTCTAACAAACTGAGCTAACAGCAGCTACCGTTGTCAGCAGTTTACTTCAGTGTCCATCAGGAAACTCAGTAAATCACACAAAGTGCAGTGAGTCTGTGTTTTAAAGTCTTGCTGTGTTACTTTCCTCACACGCCGCTCAGTAATGAGCGACAACATGTGGTCGGTGAAACCGTTCAGCCGGCGAGCTCTTTGTACTTCTGATCAAACTCACACTAATTGGTGGAAAAGCAGCTGATGGTGTGTAAGTCTGGATGTATCAGTGAGCCGGCTTCTTTGAAGTTGTCCAAAGTGATTACGCTGTCCTCCCGCCGTGCTGTCAATCAAAAGTTTGCTGCACCGATGCTGAGCAGTCTGTTTCCTGCAGGTCAAAGCCACTGTGGCACGAACAAAGACGTCTGGAGAAGCTTTTGATGAACTATTCTGTTTCTCTGTTTTTCCTTTGAATTTAAATTTGATTTCAGCTATCCCTTTAAAAAAGCTGAAGCACTCATTATAAATGAATACATGAATTTATATGAAATCTAAATTGTGCATTTGCTCCGTGCCAAAGAAATCAGTGTTGCTCCACGCAGCACGTTCTCTGCAGCCGAACATCCAGAAACATGAGACCAGAGGGAGTTCATTCCTCATTCTTTAAGTACGCCGCAGGCTTCCAGCTGCCTCCAGAACGCCTTTCAAAATGTTAAAAAAGACTCAGGCATGATTCTTCTTCAGGTGAGTCATTTGGCTCTCAGTGCAGTCCACAGGTAGTAATTGGTTGCACATGGAAGAAATGTTGATTTGAAATGACCTCATTGTTTCACCCTCCATCTCTGCTGAAGTGACGGCTGTGTCAGAGTCACCATGGGAGTGCTGACATGTCTGCATTAGTGCTGCGCTCGTCAGATTCAGACACTCACGCTGACATTTCAAGTTAGAATGAGATTAGAAAGTCTGGGCAGGTTTAGAAAAATGTGGCTCGACTTGTTGCCAACGTCGGATTTATTTTTGATCTTTCTGGGACTAATTCAAAAGCCGCTGAGCCTTTATAGGATTGTGTTTGACTGCTGTTGATACACAGAGCAGTGACACCTCATGATAGTCTTTTATTAGTTTTATCTTTTTATGGCCACATTATTCAGAAACATAATATCAGTTTCCATTTTTATGCAGACGATACTCTGATCTATCTAAGCTGTGACCCTCTGAGAAACTGTTCTGTTCTTCCATTGAATTTAAAGCTGAAGTAATTCTTGTAAATGAATCTAATTATTTATATAAAGTGTGAATTGTGCATCTGCTCCATGCTGAACAAATCAATGTCACCCGCTCTGCAGCAGAACATCCAAACACAGGAAACCAGAGGGGAGTTCTCATTCTTTAAACACGCTGCAGGCATCAACAAACGGCAGCACAGCTGAGAAAATGTTCAAAGATCTATGTAAGCTAATCTTCCTGAACTGCAAACTAACTAAACTAAGTAAACTTCAACCTTTTCTGCAGCTAAACGCTGATATGACTCGTCAGTCATAGCGGGATTGATCAAATAATCAAACATCAATAACACTTCTGGTTCCCCGTCCCATTCAGTAACTCGCTTTGCAGAAACTTTGTCACAGAAACAAATCACTGCTCAGTCCTGCTTTTATCAGAAATGTTTCAATCAGACCATTTCTTTCTGCCAAAAATCTGCAAATTGTCACACAACTCGTCTTGATTGCTGCAGTTCTTTGCTTTCAGCCTTCTCTTGTCTCCAGCTCATTCTTTCATTCAAACTTTGCTGCCAGGATTTTGCCTCAGACAAAGAAGCCTAATCACATCGCACTGATTCTGGCTTCCTCAGGCTGATTCAAGTGCGACTATTCAGACTATTCAGAAAATTCAGCTTTTTCTGTTCATTTGGACGAGGATGCTGCGCCGTGCGGGCAACAGAGGGTGGCAGGAAAAGATGCATAAATATTTTAGAGAACGACAAACCGACGTCACGTTGCAGCCGCCAGTCCGATGATCAGACCTGACCTGAATAGTCTCTGACACTGAGCGCCATCCAGGTCAGAGTCTGACAGTCTGCGCTGCAAAATAAAGACACGAAGACGTTTCCTTTGGTTTGTTTCTGGTCTGAGAGGCAGTGAATGAGAGAGACGGGAGTGGCAGTATAACTGTGGAGGATCAGGGCTGCAGACGCTCTCTCACACTCCTGGGTTTGATGCTTTCATAGCACAGTGTTGTAATATTTTACTTTATGTTTTATCCTCCTGCACATTTTTCATAATAAATGCAGGCCCACCAATGTATTGATCATGTATCAATGATCACAATTGTTATTTACCTCCCCCAACGTCACCAGGGAGGGTGTGTGTGTGTGTGTGTGTGTGTGTGTGTTTGTGCTATAAGGGTTGTACTGGGCGTCTATAATGAACTCATTCAGCTCTTAGACGTTTCTACACTGTATCCATAACAACAGCACTGCCTGACCTCTGACCTTTGACCTCCTCTTTCTGCTTCAGGTCAAGCCACCAGCGAGCCCGACGAGAGCCTGCTGATCAAAGGGTCTGGTGGGATCAGCCTGGGCGGCCTGAAGTCGGTCCTGGAAGACACCGTGTCTCCAGCTTTCGGCGCCACCATCATCATCATCATCACGGTCATCGTGTCTGGCAGCGCCTACCTCTGCTTCCTCAAGTACGTCTGCGGCGGCTGCTGCAAGCCCATGCAGGTGGCCCCGACCGTGGACGTGGACCCCAACAAGGTCGAGGAGCAAGTGTAGCGAGGCGGAGAGGCTGAAAGGGGAAACTCACACACGAGCGATGCTTTCCATCGGATCGGCTCTGGACGTGTCAAACAACCACCCAGGGATGCTAAATGGAATCGACCTGTCAGTAAGCGGCTCCGTTTCTAACACAAAGTCACAGAGAGGCCTAATAAGACGCTGCTTGTTGGCAGCAGAAACTGGTCAAATGAGGTCATTCTTCACTGTAGTCCTGCTGAAACTCATCTGTAACATCCTTTCTTCCACAAAATTGATTTTTGTGGTTCTCTGAAGCTTGAACAATCAGGATTTATCTACAACCCAATGAATCAAGGGCTCAGTCAGCCTCACACTGCAGGGACCAAAAATAGTCTGCAGACCTGCGCTAACCCGTCTACAAGCCATCTCTAGCCATTCATTGCAGGGTCAAATCAACGTGACCGGCCAGACGCGGGACAATTTGGCTCGTTTAGCCCTGACGAACACATGCAGCCTGTTTGGTAACAATCAGGATGTCTCAGACGAGGTCAGGAGCACGCAGCCATGATTTAACGGGCTCCATTACAAAACCAGCTGACGCGGCTCGAAGCAGCCACATGAGCAGCTCCACCATCTCGCATCAATCTGGTGTCAACACATCGCCGTGTGAATGTCTGTGCTTGTCCAGTGTGCTCCTGATTTAACTGTGCTCAGTGTCACATTCTCATGTGAAAGCTCCCTGAGGTGAGATTACCTGTGCTGTGATCCCTCACGTCATACATTCAATGTTCATCTCCACGGCAACAGATTCATCAATACACCAACAGTTCACCAAATGAGCCGAGCTTAAAAAGGTCAGTCAGTGCTTTGAGCTGGTCTGCAGGATTTAGTGGAGAAATTCCAGATTGCAGCCAACTGAAGGCCACTCGCCTCACCCTCCTGTTCCAAACATGAAGAAACAAGAAACACAAGACTTAAAGTCAGTGTAAAGGCAAAAAAACACATTAAATATGTTGTAAAATAGCTGGAAACAATGAAAAGACTTTGAACGATGTTTCACTGAAATGTGGAGTCAGACGTTCAAACAGTTTTTCACCAGTTTTCAGGATTTTGTGGGCGGTGCTTAAAGGGCGGCTCGATGACACACTGAGGCCGCACTATGCTTTATATCACATTTATAACCTGTCTCAAATAAAGGCCGGGTAGTGTTACGGTACAGAACAGTAAATTCACGTTCACCTCTTCGACTTTTGTTTCAGCCGGTGGACAAACGGAGCTGACGCTGTGGTGCCTTTAGGTGCTGTGGGAACCTGCAGTTTCCGAGACTTGACTGAACAGTTTTCCTCTTTCTTTGATTTATTTTTTTTACAGTGTTCTTACAACATATTTTGTTGTATTATATTATATTTTGTTTTGTATTTTGACACCCACATGGTGGGTGTCTGACGTCTGATCACGACATGCTGAGCTCAGAAGAAGTCTTTACTGAACGTTAACTGTGAATGTGTCTCGTGTCCTGTGCTCTGCTGTCTGTAGAAGGCCCTGGCTGCCATGTTGTTTTGTGATTTTAACCAGGCAGGTGGAAGGTGACGGAAAATGAAAACTAACAAATAAAAAATGAGATTTGTTTATTTGGGTCTCAAACGTTCTATAAACTACAACACAACACACTCACAACCATCTCTGTTCCTCTCATACAGTCGGGCGTTTTTATTTTGTCATTTCCTGATAAACCATAAAAAGTTGTTGATGACTCGGCCGTGTGCTTTTATTCAGAATATATTTGCTGCGTGTCCTGCTCAGCTTCGACTCTCTGGGATTTACAGAGAATACGACACACCTCGCTGGATTCAGCTCTGCAGGACCGGGTTTGAACCCAGAACCTTCTGGCCACGAGTGCCAACTAATCCACTAGCACTGAATCTGACCCAAAGTGTTTCTAAAACCTGGGTGATCTGTGTAACCTTGCGTCTTAGAAGAGTTGGTGAGATGCCGAGGTCCATGTGGACGGATGGACGGACGGCGTTGTCGGTGGGTGGTGGTGTCTCCTCTGCTGAGGGATCGTTTCTCTGCTTTTACTTTCAAACTTTATGTTGAAAGAGTCTGTCCTTCTGTTACTTCCTGTCTTTGTTCAGTTCTGTATTTTTTTTGTTATTGGACTTTTTCTTCCCTCAACCTGCTCGACTACATTCAGGTTCTCGTTCTGAGCTCACCTTCAGAGCGATATCACATCTGTTCAGCGTTCATTAATTAAAAGCCTTTCTGTGCTTCTGTTTGTGACCGTTCTTTGGAGGAAACCATCTGTGTCACCTCTGAGCAACAAAAGTTATCGATGCATGAGCGTACTGATCAGCTGCTAGAAAGAAACAAAAGAGTCGGCGGTGAATGGGCACAAAGACAAAAGGTGACGGCTGATTATTAAAAGTTCATTTGTTTAATCGAGCCTGCTGCTGTGTTTGTCTTTGTTGGCACGGATCATGCTGCTGCAGACGTCATTCAGTCTGACTGACACTAAGTGGCACTGTGTATTGTCCTGGAGCCCGACAGGCCAGCAGGAAGCTTCATGAAGCAGCATTTTCACACCCTGCCACTGAATGTTGTTAACCTCAAAAGTCAGGCAGTCTCTGCACGAGGCAACACGAGACCAGTGAGCTCCACAGCTCAGAGCGCCCCAGTAGGAATTATTGAATATATCAGTGGACATATTGGATGAATCTGCACCTTATGATATATGATATATGATATATGATGTGATTGATTGAAAGAGATTGAAAGACGCCTCTAGTTTCCTCTGTAAACACCCTCAGAGCGTCCCTGGGTTTGTGAGGAGATCCTGGGGTATCTGTATGTGTCGTACAGTCCTTCATATCAGAGGCGTCTGTGACACTGTCCCAACCTGCTGTTGGAGATGAGATGCTGTCACTGCTGGCAAGTGAAGGCAAGAACATCCGTGTGACTGACTCATTCTCCATCGAGCTGTTGGCTGCCTCCACCCGCAGCGTGACAGATCATCACCGTGGAGGACCATTGTAATGAGGGTGGTGCTGGTGAAGCAGAGCTGTCAGCGATCCAACAGCTCCTCGACACCTTCAGCATGTTGTCAATGTCGTGCGTCAGACTGCACCTGATCTCCACCGAACCACAACCAACCTTCAGTTTTTCAGCACTCTGTTTCATTTGCAGGGATGAATAAACCCGCTCATATAACGTGTATTAAAACCAGCAACAACAGATCAGCATCACTGTGCATGAACTCCTCCGCTCTCCCATTCAAGCCTCACCATCTGTTATCATTCATAAACTCGATAACATCTAATCATATTCACACGCTGACCTTTACAGCCTGACACTTCTCAATCCACTGCTGAGACAGTGAGCGCGTATTCACAGCTCGCTTCAGCCCCCCATCGTCCTCCCACTGCCTCAGTCTGACATGTGGCACCGCTTCAATTAAAACATCCCGTGAACTGACGTTATAATTATCGGTTACATGTGAGCATGGAGTGGAGGTAATGAAGCATTTTCCCCAGAGCCTTTACATTTAGCTGTGTGCATGCCAGTCTAACAGTGAACACAGCAACAGAACCTCTGAACCAGCAGTGTCCAGTCTAACAGTGAACACAGCAACAGAACCTCTGAACCGGCAGGGTCCAGTCTAACAGTGAACACAGCAACAGAACCTCTGAACCGGCAGGGTCCAGTCTAACAGTGAACACAGCAACAGAACCTCTGAACCGGCAGGGTCCAGTCTAACAGTGAACACAGCAACAGAACCTCTGAACCGGCAGGGTCCAGTCTAACAGTGAACACAGCAACAGAACCGGCAGGGTCCAGTCTAACAGAATCAGATCCTGGAGGACTCGATGAGGACTTTAGTGGAGAAGCTCCGTATGTATCAGCTCCGCTCTTATATATAGAGTACAATAACATAAATGACTGTGATCATTATCCTGCCACATATGAGCATAAATTGCTGTGCTTTGTGTTCAGCTATTCTTCAAACTGGAAATGTAATTCGTCTTGGTATCCATGGAAACGTGTCTGTCCTGAAGACACGTGATATAAAATTTTAATTCAAGTTCAATAACTCGAGTCCCCAGTGATCCGTACTCATGAAGCAGCGCATGATTGTGTTGAACTACAGAGTGAAGAGCACTTTAATAAAGCACAAATATATTAAAATAAACATCACGTAACAGGATCAGCAGCCCACACAAATACACACACACACTCAGTGAAATGTTATTTTTGAATTTAACATTTAACCGAGCACTTACACTTCAATGTCAGCCTGTATGAATAATTCATCTCTGGTTAGCTCAAACAAACAAAGCCACAGGAGTGTTGTACTGATGTCAGCGTGCTGATGTTCAGCATAACAGCACGACCTCGAGTGCGATATTTCAGTCTGTGGTCATGTGACGTCCTTTATCTCGTGCGTTGTTACGGACACGTAATGAACTGTTCAGATGTCACATTTCTTAAAGGGACAGCGCGTTGGTTTGATTAATGTTTGTGTATTGATTACTGCTGATCAGGTTTATTACCAGATACCTGTACTCAGACTCATTAACCTGTTCCATTATTCTCTATATCAGCACTCATGGAGGGACTCTGTCCAATCAGATCGCTCGGTCTGAGCTACCTGTTGTATAATGGCACTGAAGAATCATCACGTCGTGTCAGCGCGCCTCGCTCGTCTCTGTCCACGAATCAAAGCAGAAACATTCTAACGTGAACTCCGTGCTCCCGCTGCCTTCACACCCTCCTGCAGTCAGACACTAATCATGTCAGGGCTTAAGGCGGCACTGTGAACCCAAAGCCTGGTCTGTTCCCAGTAGACCTAATTCACAACGCCGCCTTAAGCCCTGAACCTCTGCAGACTTTAACATCACCTGTCTGACTGCAGGAGCGAGCGACCGCCTCGGCTGAGGACGTTTTGACATGTGACAGGAAAAGCTCAGGCGTAGACGACATGAAGTCATGATGGCTGAATCAGTGTCATCATTAATGTTCGCAGGACACTGCTGCTTCTGCAAAATGTGAGGCTCCTCTCACACTCTATGGTTTTACAGACATATATATTTCAGGTTATCTGGACATGAGCTCCACACAGTCCATCTGTCCTGGGACACCGCGAGTGAAATAATGTGACTGTGCATCATGCTGTCAGGCAGAGGCAGCGTGCGCTGCAGAGTAGATTATATTTCAGTCAGCGTTTCTGAATCTGAGCTTCAGTATGAAGTCATGACCTCATGTTCAAGTCTGAATAAAGAAAACACACAGAATTCATCATCATGCAGTTTGCAGCTCTTCTGTGCCTCGTCTCGTTTTCAGAATTATTTTTGTTCCCTGAAGTCAAACGGCAGCAAAAACCAGCGGCCCATGTCTGAGTCTGTTTCAGCATCAGGAAGGTCTGAGCTAAACGTTTCGTCTCCCGTCACAGACGATGTCCTCACACCTTTTGTTTGCTGCTCAGCTCTTCTGTTTATCCTGACACAGACTGAATCAATGCTAACGAGCATTCCTGAAAAACAGATGAGACCGTAACCGAACATTTTGTTCAGTATAAACTGGTCTGTAAAGCCACAGTCACCTCACACTGTGTGTGTGTGTGTGTGTGTGTGTGTGTGTCAGTTAAAGAGGTAATTGTTCCACCTTGTCTTGTCGTATTGCCTGGAGACGCCGAGCATCACGGATCTTTTTTCATTTAACACAGTCTGAAATGAATTTTCTCACCCTCGTGTGTGTGTGTGTGTGTGTGTGTGTGTGTGTGTATCAATAAGTGTGTGTCAGGTACAGGGATGAGATGGGATGAGCCAGTTTTCTTTCCCTGTCTGAATCGTAAACAGCAGATGGAGTCAGACTGTAACGTGCCTCGTTTGTGTTTTTACGTGTCACAGTTGCAGCGATTTGTCGATTAGCTGTCAACTACTTAATTAATCGTCAGCTAATTATATAATCAATTGATCATTGTGAGTCATTCATTAACCCTCCAGAGCACACATCTTTTAAAATCATTCCCAGTAAATGAAAACACGTTAAATAAAGGCTGTTCGACCAAATAACTGAGTTAACCAATAAAATCCCAGCTGCCGTCATTACACGGAGCTGGCTGCTCATGTTGGCTCGCTGTCACTCCGTCGTGGTTTGTGAGGAGACGAGTAGAACGAGAACAACACACATCCAAAGAAGTAAGAACTAGACGGAGCTCCAAAAGACAAACGTCTTTTTAGTTTGGTGACCTTGAAGAAGCTCGTGTGAGGCGATCGAAGCCGAGCACAAAGCTGCTCTGTGATCAGTGTGCTGGCCTGAAGGAGAGCATTGATGAATAAAAACATAAAGACACTTGGGTTGTTGTCTTCAGGAGGAACTCTTTCCTCTCCTTCTATCTTTCTGACAGTGATCGCTCATCGTGTGTTTGCCTCAGCAGGTTCAAGCTTCAGATTACTGCTCACAGGTAAGAGACTGTTCATCGGTGCCAACTCATCTTTGTGGCTTCAGCTTTTCTTTGGCTGTTTATCAGAGCTAAGCTGAGGCCCTCCACACTGAGGCTTCATTGTTGACAGAGTCGCAGAGTAGATCGTTAGACGAATGGAAATGAAGGAGAGACAGCGGCTGTCACGGCATCGCAGCAGCATCATAACGTCTGCAGCCCAATTAAACATTTCCCCTGGACGCTGCAGCAGACTGAGGCCGTCTCCAGACAGGCCAATTAGTCTTTGTATTGAGGATTTATATAAATATATATAACTGTTATGCAGCCTCAGGACTCCCCCGGCACCATGATGTGGAGAGACCTCTTCAGATACACTCAATATAAATGTGACGTCCTTTGTCTCGTGTCTCCTTCAACAAAATACAAAATTACAGTGATATCTATGCTTTTATTTTGGCGGGTTTCCACCTGGTTTCCTTTGTAAATCTTAAAGTCAGTTTGTGTTGTGTCGACGTCCTGAGAAAGAGATGAAGACGTGAGTTCACCGTGTGTTCACCGAAGAGTCGGCAAGGAGGACTGACTGACCACTGAGTGTTCTATATGAATTCAAAGATAATTTCTTATATACTAACGTACAGGTTAGTGTATATATCAGAGTATATACTCAGTTTAAAAAGCATCAAATGTCACAGATTTGGTATCAACTTAAAGAGGAAGTTGTGTTTTTTAGAATAAGCTTGTGATTATGAATTGTTCCCAGCTGCTGCATCCACCTCCTCTTCTCATTCAGCTCTGAAGGTTTCCTCGCTCCTGTTCGAGGCGTGAGACACACGCTGGCTCTCATAACCAAGCCGCCCTGATGCATCTGCTCACCAGCAGGACGGCGTACCTGCAGCTCATGACACCTTCCAGCCGCCTCTGCACATCCTGACTGCGAGGCGGAGAGAGCAGAGGATTGTGGGATGTTTCCTGAGGACCTGGGATTCTTTGTGCATCACAAACAAATTGCATTTGTCCATATTTACTGCTAAAACGTGTGTTTGGGTTCCTGGAGTCTAAAAACCTGGACAGGAGATGGAACACATAATAGGGTAATGTGTTTTGTTTCCATCGGACTGAGACAAACATGAAGCACCTTCAGACTGAGGCTCATACAGGAAGCAGCACTCTGAATAATGATTTATTTTCATTCATGTGTTTTATCTGACTGTTGATCATCCAGCAGATTTAAATATTTTATTTTAGGGAGGTCTAAAACCACTAAAAGTCAGTCCCAGATTTACTCTTGTCCGGCGGCTTCTTGCTCGCTCACTCTCTCCTTTTCTCTTCTTAGCTTCCTCCGTGAGCGTCCTCTTCACTCTCTGCTCCTCTGCCATCATGTCCATAGAAGCTGCTAAGACTTTGCTAACAGACGGTGTGCAACGCAGCCCAGATATCATGGCGACACTGATTCGATGTTGAAATCATCATTTTTGTTGAGGCTGAATTTTCAACATTAAATCAATGTTGGTTCAGTGTTGGTTCAGTGTTGGTCTTCTATCTATCTAGAAATCGAGTCTCATGTTGTAAAGTCAGCGTATGAAGTTCCCTCTTCGTGTCTCCACAGACGGCGTTTCCTCGCTCAGCTTCAGCAGGTGGATCTTCTTCCGTCTTTCATGTGGTACCTCGGTAACGTCTCTGTGATTGGCTGTTATCCTCACTCAGCTATGGTCGTGTTTCGCTGATTAATTAGCAGATTATACAGACAGCTGTGGTGCGGGGAACATCTGAACACAGTGCAGGCGTGTTTGTCTGTAGGAGGTTTGAACAGAGATTATAACCTGTGTAAACACAATCTAAATCACATAAGAAGGACGTCCCTAACTAACAGACGTTAGTTTATGTGCAGGCACAAACAGAGCTGCTGTATGAAGATGAGACAATGAGCAGAGAAATCTCCTGCCTGTATTTCCGAGGATGGAAATATCCACAATGAGTATGTGTGAGGTAGGAGACAGCTGCAAGATGTGAACGAGTCATAAAATATAAAACATGTGGATGAATATCTTGTTCTCTGAGCTGTGCTGAGGCCGACGAAGCAATCTCAGAGAAATGAGGAAATGTATAAAAATGTAAAGTTAGAAAACACATCAGGACCCAGACTGCCAGGCAGACACGTCAACACCTTCAAGAGTAGACTGAAGACTTTCCTTGTAGTTAGTGCTGGCTCAGGTCGTCCCTTAGTTCCTGAGGTAGAAGTAATGTAACCAGAGCTAGTACTCGAGTACAGCTGAACACAGTTCCACAGAGGGATTACACTAAATCACAAAAACATAACGCTGCTTTAAGATCTGTGGACACTCACAAACGTGTGAATATGTACAGCTGCAGCTGGAACCATGGAGGGTCCTTTCAGTGTTTTGTGTGTAGTGATGTGTTACTGAAATAAAAAGAAGATGAAAATGATTCAGTGCAGCTTCATCAGCAGAGTTTTTAATATTGATCAGGACTGATCGGTTCCTGTGACGAGGAATTGATGATCAGACTTTCATTCTCTCTGCAGACTCGGACTCTCTCTCTGCTGGACGAACGGCTGAAAGGAAACTGAGAGCTGGTTGGCGGTGGAGGTTTGATGTGATGAGTTATAGATGGTGGATCGGTGAGACTCTTCGTTAGTTTAAACGTTGATGAAGCCTCACAGGTGTGTTTCTGGGTTTTTGTCTCCTCATCATGGACCTTCCACTCGAGCCTCCAGCTCTCAGTTTACTTTCAGGATCCACACTCCTGCTTCGCCACGACCTCGTCTGCTGGCCGGGGAATCAAGGCTGGTTCCTCAGAGTTCATCCAGTCATCCTTTGGTGCTGCAGAGGCAGACAGAGACAGATAACTGGGTTTAATTAGAGCTCATAATTAACTCGCCCACGACTGTCATTTTTAGCGCTGACTGTCAGATTGTGAACACGGAGTTTACGTCTGAATCCTGCTTCGATCTGAGGCTCAGTGAGTTCTCATTGTGTTCTGTTTACTGGCTACGGTTACATTCAGAGCTTTGCAGAGAGCAGCAGCCCCAAATCCTCCTCATCCTCAACATTGCTCCTATACAGAGACTGTCTAAAACCTGGACGTAGTCTCCATGACGTCCCCGCAGACTGTCTAAAACTGGACATAGTCTGCCCACCTCAGATTTCTGGGTTGTGAAGGATCCTTCTCCTTTTTTATTGATGTTCTTGTGAATCAGTTCTTGCGTTACAGGCAGTAATCTGTGTTTGACAGCAGCCTCAGCAGGCTCATTGATTGGGCCTCTTGAATCATTTAAACTCACCTTTTGCCTGGCTGCATGCTGTGGTGCTGGTTTTCTCCGGCTGCGCCTCGCCTCTTACTGCAGCCTGGATCTTCTGCACCACATACCTGCAGGCTAGAAAGAGATCAACACCAGCTGAAGCTCTGTGATCCGTCAGGCTGTAGACTTCATTCCACAGTTCATAAAACATGTTACCAAATGTTGCCATGGACTGTGTGAAATAATACGACCTCATTATGTTACACTCCCGAGGTGAAGGTGAGGTCTGTTTTTATAGGAAACACATCATTGGTGGCGTGCTCCTTTAATTAGCTTTAAAGTATCTGTACAAACATCTGAAACTGAAACTGAAAATTAATTCAAATTATTCACACCTAGTTCCCGTTCAGTGCCATTAATAAAAAATCGATGAGATGACTTTGGTGAGGACTTTCTGTGTTTTCCTGAATGAGGCCATGTTGGAACAGGGGAGCCAATCAGAGCCCATCGCTCTCTGGCAGCGGAGGCCTCGCGGGACGATGAAAGTAGTTTAGAGTCGGATCCAGTTTCAGAGGAGCCATCACCATCGTTTGGCAGAGATCCAGAGAAATCAGGGACTTTAATAATTATCACATGCTGCCTCTGCTGTTCCTCTTTCTCATTAATGGTTAATGATGAACACCCTCGCCTCCAAATACACTGACATTTAATAATGACTAATGAAGTGTAATTACAGTGGTACGATCAGAGTCAGGGACGTGTCTGGATACTGATTGCCTTTTACAGTAGCCAATAGCAAGTGTGCACTGCACCCCCACTACAGCCTGTCGAGGTGGGTTTCTTGTCGGGTTTGGCTCCTGAGTCAGTTAGCCTTTTCTTTTTCTTTGTTAGCCTTTTCCCAAAACTAGTGAGGTCCATGACATTAACTTATGTTAGCAGTTAGCTACTTTAGCACTAGCTCCAAACCAACTGGATCCTCAGTGTTAGCTTTGTTATATTAGCTTCATCACACACTTATCAATGTTTCCATCAGAAAGTGACTCGTTATTCCCTGTTGCTCTCAGGGGTCGTTAAGGACACCTGTAGGTTGTTAAGGACACCTGTGGGTCGTTAAGGACACCTGTAGGTTGTTAAGGACACCTGTAGGTCATTAAGGACACCTGTAGGTTGTTAAGGACACCTGTGGGTCGTTAAGGACACCTGTGGGTCGTTAAGGACACCTGTAGGTATTTAAGGACACCTGTGGGTCGTTAAGGACACCTGTGGGTCGTTAAGGACACCTGTGGGTCGTTAAGGACACCTGTGGGTCGTTAAGGACACCTGTAGGTATTTAAGGACACCTGTGGGTCGTTAAGGACACCTGTGGGTCGTTAGCTGAGCAGTCGAGGACATCAGAGGTAAAAGCAGCAAATATACTCTGAATAAAATCTGATCCCGTTTGAATAAAGTTCTGTGGTTCTGTTCAGTGATCAGTGAAGCTGGACACAGATGACTGCAGCAGCCCTCACAGTCACTCACAGACTGGATCAAATAGGAAGCACTCTGCTGCATCAAGTTTTTCTGGTTTATCAGGAAATGACAAACTCTAAAATACCACAAAGAACACCTGAAGAACACCTGAACACACTTTGTGTCAGTGCTGGACAGACTCTGGGTGGGAGAAAACATGACACATCGAGTTTGACTTCACGAGGACTTCAAGTTTAAGCTTCAGATCTATCGACATTTATTTTAATTCATTATTTACACTCAAAGTTTCTGGAAGTTCTTTCTCAGACGAGGAAACTGAATTAAACATTTTATCAGAGAGTTTCAGACTAAAAACATTTTATAAAAATGTTTTTTAAAGTTGAACTCTTTCTCAGCTTTTATGTTTGCAGAAAAAAATCACTGAGCTGAAATCCTCTGAGCCATGTCTGGACACACACACACACACACACACACACTGTTATAAAACTTTGTTTATCTATCATCGCGGCCTTTCATACCCGGGAGCAGACAGCGCTGTACTTCCTGGCAGGAAAATGCTGAGTCATTCTGACTGTCAGCAAAAACAAATGTTCTACGTCTGTTTGTTCTTGTTGCCGACCAGGTTTGACGACTTTACTTTGACTTTACGAACCCACAAACTGAAGAGAGGATAGGAAGGTTTTCTGGTTCTGTGATCCAGTCTCAGATCTGTTTTATCACTCACTGATTCAAACACACAGCTGCTGCTTTTAAAGACTCACCGTTGATGATCAGTCACACCATCCTCTCGGGTTTGTAGCTTGTAGTCTGTGTCTGGTTTTTCTCAGGAGCAGAGCTGTCTTTAAACTGTCTCAGCTGTTTGTCTGCAACTGGATCTCAATAACAAGTCTGAACCCTCCTCTGACAGACTGACCCTCCCCTTCTGCTCTGAGGCATCCTGCAGAGAGCCGACTTCGTTCAGATGAGTGTCTGTGTGTTCGTGACTTCATCGTGTCTGTGAAGTCAGCTCTTCTGCTTATTTAGAGAATATCTTTGAATCATTGTCCTGCAGTAAGGGTTATATATAGAATCTTTTCACTGTTTACTTCATGTTTAAGGTTGTTTTATTCCATATTTTACGTATTTTAAGTTTTTTTCCATGAAAAGAAACTCACATGTTGCCGTGACATGAAAACACCGTATGAATGCCGTATAAATTAAAGGTTTTCCATGAAATACTGCAGTGTTTTACTGAAAAATGAAAGGTCTCATAAAATATGACTTTGTTCTGTATAAATGTCCTTAAATGCTTTTTACTGTAAAAATCTGGCAGCTGTGGTTTACAGTGTAACTTTTCCAGTAAAAGTATATTAGTACTGATGACTGTTGACTGTGGTGTTTTATTCCATATTTTACCGTATAAATACAATTTTTATCCATCAAAAGAAATGTATGGCAAATAAAATAAAGGTTTTCCATGACAGATTCACTCCAGTCTGATTATTTATTTGACTTTGGCCATTGACCTCAGTTCAGTGTTTTATGAGCCTCCCCTGTGGGCAGCTTTGACATTTAAAAATGATGAGGCCTGTGATGTTAGCAGCTCATTGCAGCAATATAATGACAGTGCTGCAATCACAGCAGTCAAACCCCGTCAGGAGGGAACAAAGCTGCTCCAGCTCTGACTTCAGAGTAAAGACCTGTCACAGCACTGCTCTGATTCATATCATTTTCTCCCAGTCTGCTCATTCACCTGCAATACGTTTGAAATCACAACGTTACCGTGGAGATTCAATGAAACACCATTCGCTCCCGAGAGGTCGACCCTGAGAGCGCCGCACTGTATTCATACATACTAACCGTGACATGCAGTGTTATGGTGCTCGCAGCAGTGAGATGACACGTGCATTTCTCTGTATTTGAGATATTTGAGGTACCTCAACCATCACGACAAAAAAACTATAAAAGGTGGAAAAATAAAAAGTTACAGTCCAGCGCAGTGCCACTGTCGCCACGTGCTCGCTCACCGAACATTAACAGTCTGATTCCTGTCTGTGAAGGTTTTACTGAGCGCTGTCATGCAGAGTCTGATCTCTGCACTTTGCTCATAAAAACTGTTGACATTTTCTGATTCTGAGCGAGATAGAGAGAGATCTCTGAAATTCTCTCTGTAAAAATCTTTAATATGTCAAGAACATTAAACAAGAAGTTTGGCCCTGGATTCATCCAGTGTTCTGGGTAGTATGGAAGCCCTGAGCTGTTATACATTCACACATTTTATTTCCTCTGTTTTCTCGTGACGACGTGTTAACTTCTCGACATCTGGAGTTATTTATGTTAATATGTGGAAACCATAAACGCTGTCATCCTGAGGGACCTTACATAAAGCCAGAATTAATAATTAAATTAACGTCGTCAGGAGAAATCAGGAAATAACGCGTGTGTCCTCTCCAGGCCTCCGTAGTCAGTTCTCCTGCCTGCCGGTAGGTGGCGGTGTGGCGGCGGCAGCAGCAGCAGAAGAAGAAGCTGCAGCCCGTCAATGGAAAGTGAAAGCAGCCTCTGCGTGTCGGTGAGGTTAGTGACCGCACACCACACACCGCACACCTGGTCAGCGGCCTGTGTCGTTACCTGTCTTCACGTGCCTGCCAGCTGGCCGCTCAGCTCCCGCGTCAGCGCTGTAAACAACGCGCGCGCAGCCTCACCTGCAGCGGTATGCTATGCTAGCTGCCGTTAGCTCCCTGTCGTCGGTGCAGCTTCGACATCCGAGAGTGTTTGAGCTCGGTAAAACACTGAAAATGAAGTTTAACGGCTGATTTCACCGGGTACGGCCGCTGTGGACGAACACGGGCAGGTAGCGCTTCGTCAGGCTAACGGTAGCGCTACATTTAGCCGCTAGCCGTTAGCCGCTAACCAAACTGCGCTCGGAAAATGTGAGATTAAGATAATTTAGATTAAAACTGACGAAGGTTCACAGCTGGTTACAAACTCTAACCTGATACTAGACTCAAAACATGAGTGAGTTAATTCGGCATGTGTGACTGATCCAGATTGATCTGAGTTTAAATGTTTACATGATGCTGGATCAATAATCTGATCAATAATCTGATCAATAATCTGTCCATTAAGTTAAGAACAGGCTGAGCTGAAAGGTTGGATTATAATTTAACTTTTAAAGGGGAAGAAGTGACATAGAACCAGATGTTTCTGGAGTCAGTGTAAAGGTGAACTGCAGGTGAGGCATTCGCACTCTGATTGGATGAGCCAGCGGACAAAGACACACAGCTCTGATATTTAATAACCAATAATAATTCTCACACACACACACATTCAGCGAATAACAGCATTTAAATACAGAGCGGGTCCTCTGCCATGGAGGCCGCCATGTTGAAACACTTTCTACAGTAGCCCAGGAGGGACAAACTAGACACTGACTCTAAACAAGGCCTCTCGTGAGCTTTACCACTGTCTCCTTCAGACCGTGAAGGTGAGAGTGAGGTGAGGAGCCACGACTAGATGTCCTGCACATGTTTCTGTGAAATAATTTGTTTCAGGTGAAAATCTTCCAGTTTTTTAGTCGTCGAGAGACAAACTGAATATTTTGTGTTTTCTGAAGACTAGAGGAGTAAATAATCAACAGAATGAAAATGATTAGTAATTAGATGCAGCCCTGGTCTGAACTGAATGTACAACAAATAACAAACAGATTAAAATAAAATGGGACGTCAGTCAGTGTGCCTCTCACACTTCCTGTTTCCATGTCTAAGAGGTCAAAGGTCGTGTACAGACGACGTTAATGAGACATGAATGTTTGCGTCCTCCACAGGCAGCTTGGACGGAGTCGCTGATCTCAGAACCGGACTGTGAAGACCAGACGACACGAACGCTCGCGGAGTCAGGAGGAGGCGTGGGTCACCTGAGCAGAGAAGGATCCGAGGAACAGAAGAAGGAGGCGGACTGAAGAGGAGCGCACATGGCTGGCTTCCTGGATAACTTCCGCTGGCCAGAGTGGGAATGTATCGACTGGGGGGAGAGGAGGAACGCCGTGGCCTCTGTCGTCGCTGGAGTTCTGGTGAGACATTTTGACATGCGGCTCAAGTTTAGGCTCCAAGTTATTCGTCATTCAAACCATAAAACATAAAGTCGAAACAAAGAAACGTAATCTTCAGGACAAACGAGCATCCAGACAGTTTCCTGTTCCCTCGGACCTCGTTTCCTGTTTCCGTGTATCTGCTGAATTCACGGCGCAGCTGCTGTCCTTCAGAGGATTTATGTTGATTTGGTCGCGAACATGAAACAACACAGCGCTGAAGTACGCTTTGAAGACAGACAGGATGCAGATAAAGAATGATGACTCATTTATTATTGGCACAGTGTAAAGTCAGTTCTTCAGCTTTGATGTGCGGCGCATCAAACGTCTTACAGCCTCACGATCGATGTACAGTGTTTAATAATAATAATATAATAATAAAGTTTTAATAATTATCTCACACCGCCTGTCCATCCAGCATCATGGAGTGTGTGTTTGTCTCTGAATTCACCTTTTTATACCGACTCACTGATGAAACATTCAACCACTGAAACGAATTCTTCTGTTCAGGAAGTAAATAACTAAAATTAGAAGAAGTGTTAATGTGCTTTAATGTTTTTTTCCAGTGAGTCAGTCTCCATAAGTCCCCACGTTCAAATGTCCAACAGCAGAAATAAACCTGCAGGGCTGCAACACGACGGTGGGCAGCGCTGATGTGTTCTGTGTTCTGTCAGTGTACAGCTGCTGTGTTGCTGCTTGTTGTCACAGCTTCTCAGATGAATCCTGACACAGAAACAGCAGGAACAGCGGCGGCGTGACCTTTGTGTTTCAGAAGAAACCGTCCACGTTCAATGAGGCAGGAGAACGTCTCTGCATGTGAAGCAGGTAATAATATCTGGAAGAGTTAATGTGTTCTCTTCCTTCCAGTTCTTCACGGGCTGGTGGATCATGATCGACGCAGCGGTGACGTATCCGTCCCAGGAGCAGATGAACCACGCGTTCCACACCTGCGGCGTCTTCTCCACCATAGCTTTCTTCATGTGAGTCACGCGCTCTCTCAAACCAAATGAAACTTCTTCATGTTGCTGCTTTGCATCGTAATTGTGAGTCAGACTCAGATGTTGACATGTGTCTGTTACTGGAGCTCTGAATCATTTATGCGGGCTCCAATCTGAGCTGCTGATTCCTGAGTCATGCACTTTGAACAAACGGGAAGTTAACCGACACAGTGAACCTTTAGGATGGACCTTCTTCTTTTACGTAACTGTCCACTGTGTTTCTTTTCAGGATCAACGCCGTCTCTAACGGCCAGGTGAGAGGTGACACGTACGGAGAGGGCTGCCTCGGCAGGACAGGTGTGTTCACGCCGACGATGCTCTGTTCTATACAATATATATATATATAAAAAAATCTGTGTCTAAAGCGTTTGTAGGATTTCCCAAAGACTGGAGAACTCACAGTGTCTCTGACAGACTACAGCTAGATTCATCTAAAGATTACTTCAGTCAGACCTGGGTGGAAACTGTTGAACAGTTTGTGTGTGCACTTCGAAGGCGACAACACGTCTGCTTCCTGTGCAGCTTGAAGGGTCACAATGCAAATGAACGTATGAAGGAGATAAAAGATCTGAGTCAGTGTTCCTGTGGACATTAAAGATAAATGAGAAGCTGCTATGTTGCAAAAACAGAAGTCCTGAGAGGAACAGGCCTCGTTAACCACCCACACGTTTCTCATGCGCAGATTATGAAATCCTCGGACGCACAGCGAGTCGCTCATTGTTGCGAAATAAACCACAGCAGTTTGAGGCAGAGCCTGAAGGCTCGGGCCTCCAGGCCACCACAGAGGACTGATGTCAGACTCTAAAAAGAACAATAACTATAAACTTTATTTTTTACAGTTTAAACATTTTACTGCAAACAGGCAAAATGAAATTATTCATAAAAACAGAAACTGAAACTAAATCTGCAAAACTGTTACATCACATTCATGTTCATGTTCATACAGGCCACATTTAACCAGACTGTACAACACGTCTAAATCATAAGTGTGGTACAAGTCATGAATTAAACCTCCACGATTCTGTCTCCAGTCTTTTGATGTCTGATAACCACCTGGTGTCTCTGTACCGACGTTTGTCCATCACGCCTCTGAGACATAAACGCACAGAGACAGACGATGCAGCCGCCGAGTTAATGACTCTGTGTTTTCAGGAGCTCGTCTGTGGCTGTTCATCGGCTTCATGATGATGTTCGGCTCGCTCATCGCCTCCATCTGGATCCTGTTCGGAGGCTACGTGGTGCCGAGTGAGTGTCACATGATCATACCGTGTCATTACTCCTTCCTTCCTTCCTTCCTTCCTTCCTGTCTGTCCCCGCTTGTCTTTGATACTTGAACTTTATTTGATGCTGATGTTTTGTCACGTACCTGCGACAGACACTGTCAGTCTGCCATGTGAGCATCGAAAGATCTTTGTTAGTGATGCAGGACAGAGTCCTCCTTGCCCTGTGCAGCATTTAAAGATCAGTAAGTCTTTGTGATCATCAATAACTGGAACCCAACCGTCAGAGAAAGGCCGGTCTTCACCGTGTCAGCCTGCTGCTCCTCGAGCTCCTCTGTCTCCCTGCAGCAGCTCACCTGAAGTTCAGATCTGTAACGCTGACTACAAACGTCCTCGTGCAGACAGCTGCTGCCTCCTGACGTCGTTCTGATGCTTTAAAAACAACAAATGCTGCATTTTGGTTCAGTTTGAAGAAGTGTGATTTTTCAAAAACTAGTTTTACCTCCGAGATAATCATCAGAAACATTCACCAAATATAACTCGTCAAACCGCCTTTATTTATCTTTCCATGGTCCAACAATAACCAACATTATGAATCCTTAAACCACAGAGATGTGAAAATATCCATGAAACGAGCTGAGATGTAGCCAATCCTTGGAGACAAGCGTGCGCATACCAACAGACAATAAACCGTTTGAGTCACTCTTTCTCCAGCAAGGTTTCATTTGGAGGAACTGCCCGCATGCACAGGTGGCCTTTATGGCCATGTGAGCAAAGTCCAGAGCAGCTCGAGGGAATAACAAGAGAAAGGAAGTGTGACGCCTCATAGTGACCCAGATCAAACCAGGCTTAGCTGCTGCGTTGGACAGGAAGCCGTCAGTCGTGTGTTTGGGCTCAGACACTGAGAAATGAGACCCGTGCTGTCGCTCCATCTTGTCTGGTGACCTTTCTCTTATTACACTGACAGAGTGATGGATCCTTCAGATCGCACATTTCCCGGCTCAGACAGAGGCAGGACTTCACCGGTATCGCCGTTATCTGCAGTGCGGCGTGTTTCCGGTGCGATGGAGCTTCACGATAAGACAGAATGACTCTGTGTCCTTTGAAACTTCATAACACCGAGTGTCTGAACACTTCAAGTCGTCATCTCACAAATTAAAGTCAACGACGACATAAAGGAGCCTGAAACACTTTGAGTATGAAGACGTGTGAATGAATGAAGTCAGACAGAGTAAAGGTTTCCAATCAGAACCAGACCAGGTCGTGTCCCCGGTGTGAATCACATCCCGACACATGTTAGCAGGAAACGCTTGTGCAGCCGGACTCAGGCAATAAAAGTTGAGAGGAAGTCAGTCAGGGAAGGCGTCTCACAGGAAGCCTCTGCCTGTAACTGAATCACAGTTCTTCAGAAGATGGCGTGGGTGACCTCTGCCCCTCACCTTAAAAACCCGTTCAGGGAGGGCGGTGTTTCTGTGACCATCTCACCTACGGTGTCAATTCTTCACACTCAGACTTTTGTGTTTTGTTACCGCGGTTACCTGCTGACATCAAAAATAAGAAGCGTGAGTGACCATGACATGACGATGAGTTAAACATTGAGTTAGAATCAGCTGCAGTCTGTGATCCACATCTGCATATGAATGCACAACCTGTGGCACCAAATGAGAAGCTGACTCATTTCTGGAGCCAACCTCAAGTGGACGTTTGAGGAAGTGCAGCTTTTTGGTACTTCCTGTGTCGGCTTCACTTCAGTCTTTACAGGAAGTGTGACTCGAGTCGTGTTCCCGCTAACGCAGATCGCTTTTCATTTTTCTTTTGAGCAGCTTCACTTTTACATTTGACTTCCTGTGTCAGTCACTGATCAGGTCTCTGCTCACCGCTGGTACCTGGATCAACACAGAACTAACCTGAGTACAGAGACGCCTGATGAACCTGCTGTGAGAGCACGTCTGCTGGCAGATCTGATCCTCAAAGTCTAAAGAAAAACTAAAAGTTTCATTTGATGCAGGTTAATGCACAATAGAAAACACACACACACACACGCACACACACGTGAGACTCGTGGACCCTTGACAGGACGTTTTCTTCTGACATGAATCAAAATGAATCGTCGTTCAGGAGTCTGACAGTGTCGGTTGCTTCAGTAGAAATGCGTGTTCTTTCCAGTAAAGGGTGTGACTTAGCTGTGAATACCTGCAGCATAGTTTGAGACTCGTGCACCAACATGAACCGCTGGACTTCCCCACAGACGCAGTGAAACCTGTCGGTGACATTCCAGAGTGAACACAGCGTCAGCAGCCGCCTTCGTCTTCACGTCTTTCAAACACAGAGTTTAGATAGACGCACTTCACGCTGCCTGTGCAGCTTCTGATTGGCTGCTCCGTGCTGCTGGTCGCTGCATGTTTGGTCTGAATCCGACTGAAACGGCCCGACAGCACGGACCTTCCAAACTAACCATACACAAGAAGAGTCACTGAAGCATTTAAGACTGACTGAAGATGAAACCGGCGTGCCCGTATGACACGTGAACCTGAAGGCCTCCTGATGGTCTGACTGATCTTTGTTCTGTTTGGTTCTTCAGAGAAAGAAGTGGCGCCCGGGCTGGCTGTGTTCTTTCAGAACGCCTTCATCTTTTTTAGGTAAGTCTGCTTCAGTCAGATATTCAAACACCGTCTGACTGTCCTCAAGTTCCTCACACACACAGTTCAGGTGTGATCAGCCTGCTTTAGCGTCTGCGTCGCTCTGAATGAAACAGAAGTCACTAAATCACATCACGCCGTCTGGAAGACTCAGTCAGACGTGGCAACTTTCATCACCGACGAGCTTCCTAAATTCCTCCGAGCACGGCGTGACGCGTTCACAGCGTAAAGTGTTTGGTAGATTTTGAAAATAAAACAAACCTCCGACTGTAACGTGGCATGTTAACGTATTTTAAAAAGTTAAATTCTGGAGGAACGCCGTGTTTGAATTGGAGGACGGACCAAAGCAGCGAGCGCCTGGAGGAGGCGGGGCTTGGAAGCCTGTGGTCTCTGTGGTCAAACAGATTTTTAGGCCTCAGCTGACTCTGAGAGACGCAGCTGTAAAATGAACAGCCATTAAAGTCAGCACCGCGGCTGGCCTGGCCTCAGAGATAGGCGAGGTGTGCCAACTTCCTGCTCCGCCTCCTCATTAATTATTCATGTTCTGTCGTTAACTCTCAGCGTGTTTTAATTCGTTTTCCTTCTTCTCTCTCTGCAGCACTCTGATCTACAAGTTCGGCCGGACTGAAGATTTATGGGGTTAGAGGGGCCACACACACGCGCGCACACACACACACACACACACACACACACGTTTTGTAAATGCCACCAACACACACACACACACACCGGATGTTTTCTAAAAGCTGCATTTGCTTTTTAAATAGAAACCCGTCAGTGCTGCTCAACACACACACACACACACACACACACACGTTCTCGTCAGATGCTTTTGTAAATGTTTGGTTCACTCTGTGCTGCTCCTCCAGGAAACACTTTTCAAACAGTTTGTATTCGACATGAAGCGAGTCAGAAGGGAAATTTAATTTATTATTATTTTCTAAACGTGTTTTGAAGTGGAGGTCAGTGAACGCACCACAGAGTTCAGCACATGCACTGGATCCTTTTTAGATTTAGGTCTGTTTCCTGTCGACGGGTTAGTGGCTCCGCCTCAGGACGGCGAGCGTCTACGGAGAGCCAGCCGGTTCAAACACACACACACACACACACACACAGGTTTCCTGATTTTTCTCATGCTGATGATTCACTTCTTCTTTTGTCCTTTTCTGTCTTTATTAAATATTTGTTTGCAGTTTTATGACTTCAATATTTTATCCAGATTAAACTGCCTCCTTTTGTTTCACAAACAAACCTGATAAAAACTAAATGAACATTCAGGTTCATTTAGTTTTTATGATTTAAAATATGAACAGCTGTTACACAGACGTACTCACTCGATGCTGGTTTTCAGTTTTTAATGAATTTTACTGAATTTAAAGAACATGAACTTTTATTTTTAATTATTTATTTAACTTTTTTCACACAATATGTGAGACGAATGTGAAATATTGAAAATGTTGAAATCCTGCTGCAGTTTTGGATTGAATGTGTTTATCAGGTTTTCTGTTAAATTATCGTAATTTTTCAAAATGTTTTTTTCCATCAGCCAATGGGAACGCTGGGAACGCACTCACCTGTCTGACCTGAAGTAGCTCAGTTAATTAATATTAACATGTTAATGTGTCCTATAGATTTGACCTGGCTGGGCCTCCGTAGGCCTCTTGTACTTTGTCCTCCTTTAGCTCTTGTTTCTCTCGCAGTATGTCCTGTAAAGTGAGATGTAAGTATTCAGTACACTGTTTTTCTTTGTAATATTTAAGTAGAGAACAAATCTTGTGAAGCTGCTGTGGTGACAGTATTAAAGGACTGTCTGACTTCACAGAAATGTGCTACAGGCCAGTTTTTAATCTCACTTGTACCTTTTAAAAGCTTCGACTTGCATGGAGTGAAAATAAGATGGAAAAAATCTGGGACTCGTTTGTCAAACGTGAAAAATAAAGAAAATGTTTTATTGGAGAATGTTGGAGAGTCTGTGTCCATCCGTCATCTGCTGCATGTTGACGTCATTTATCAGTCTGAATTTAAAAAGTTTGATTTTTTTAAATCAGAATTTTCAGAACATAATTGTAAAAGTAATTTTCAGATAAAACGTTTGAGGAAAAAGTCTTTTGAAGAATTTTGTGAGAAAAAAACTGTTGAAATAAAGATTTTTCAGACAGTCTGAAATTTTCAGGGGAAAAGTCAGAAGATGGTGGAAACGTCTCAGAAACCACAAAATGTTTCCTAATGTAAAATATTGTTTTTGTAAATACGGTGACGGGTTCTGAAATATCAGGTTTTTCCAACGTACACGATGTTTCAAAAGAATCTGACCGACTTCACGCTGACGTTTGTTTGTTTTCTGTTTTTTTATTCTTGAATCTTCAGATGGAATTTTCTGAAACGTCGTCGTACTTTCCGTAGTCTCTGAAATGTGTTTTGAGCCTCAGGGCCACCGTACTGAAGAGTGTGTGCACTACACTCCAAACAGGAAACGTCTTCTGACTTTTATCAGCTCAGGATTTGAGAGAACGAGTGGACAGATTTTTATTTGACGAGAAAAATCAACCACTTCCTGTTTTTCACAAACTTCCAGAGTTCAGCTGTCTGAAAGTGAAACGAAGTCGTCCTTAATTGAAGTCACAGGAAGGTAATTAGACAATCAGTTCATCTTTAACAGTCCAGGATGAGTCACAGATTCTTCTTCTCTGGTCTTTTGATCAGACATAAATTAGCTTCAATCCAACCCTCCCTTAAACAGGCTGATGGTGTCAGTCTGTCTAATTAATGCTCAGGTGTGATTATTAAAAGGTGACAGGCTCTATAAATGGGACAGTGTAGAGTCATCAGCAGACAAGCTAGTGTCGAGTGGAGAAATGAAGGTTGGCGATTCTAGAAATCAAAAATATTTACAGATTCATGAAAAAGGTGCAAATCTGCGAAGCGAGCATGGCACGAAACTTTAACTGACGTCAAGTCTTTGTCTCCGGGTGAAAAAGAGACTTTGATCAGCCTCATGTTGAAATGTCTCAAGCACTGCGGTCATCCGAGGTGACGTCGCTGCGGTCATCCTTGTCTGACATGGCGGAGGTGAGGGAGGTGACGTCGCTGCGGTCATCCTTGTCTGACATGGCGGAGACGACGTCGCAGTGTTCCTCGCTGGGCGGCACGGGATGGTAACGCTCCGGTAACGGGCTGATGTGGAACTGGAAGAAATCAGAGAAACCGTTTGTCAACTTCCTGTTTACACCAGAAGGGACGAGCTGCGTCCTGTGTGGTCACGTTGGCTGTTTGTAACATTATTATGTAATGAGCTGTTATTTTGATCAGGTAGCTGCTCTGAGGTGATCGTAGCTGGGTGTGTTCGAGGAGGTCAGGCGCTGATGTGATGGAGTGTGTGTGCAGCTCACGTGTGGAGGGATCTCGCACGGCGGTCGCAGCAACAGTTTGATCTTCTCGTGGTGGTAGATGAGGACGTACGCCACGACCAGCGACAGAGCGAGCAGGGAGACGACAGCCACCACGGACACGATGATCTCCGTCGGACCGGAAGCTTCTTCTGCCAAACAGACAGAAGCAACTAAGTCCAACTCTGAGGTCAGAGATCCAACCAGCTTTAAAGCAGTCACACACACACACACGTTGGACTCCATTAAAACAGGAGGAGGTCTTTAAAGGTCTTACTTGTCTTCGGGATGAGCTCGCACTTGATGCAGCTGGGCAGTCCTACAGGTTGGTCGAAGACGAAGTACTGCACCTTCATGCAGTAACGCACGCCTTCCTCCAGCTCGCTGATCACCACTGAGGCCACGTTCTCTTCATAGCGCTGATGACCGAGGGCGCACAGTAAACTGTCAGGTCCAGGTCATAGTATTTAATCCTACATCACATCTATTATATAACCAAGCCAGGGTTCCTTAAGGGTCAAATTCAAGGACTTTCCAGGCCCAGGCTGGTGTGATAAAGTGTGAGGAGGTGTCTCACCTTGAGCGCCGCTCCCTCCTTGCCGTAGTAAACCCGGTGCTTGACGTGATCGCCGTACTCTTTGGCCAGGCTGTGGTTGCTTCTCAGCATCACAGTCAGAACTCCAGGCCGAGCGAGCAGCTTGACTTCAGGACTGCAGTCGTTACCTGGAGACAAAATCAGAACCAACATGCAGCTTCTGTCACCACGAGGCCTGAAGTCAGCCGACGAAGTCACGAAAGCTCAGTGTGGGTTTGTTCAGGCGTTCACACTGTCACACTGTGGTTATGTTGGTTAACACCTTGAAACACAGCGATGATTCAACCTCGCTGAACGCTGCACACATCCTCTCTGCTTCCTCACCGTTTTTGCTGCAGACTTCCACCTCCGTGGGCTCCTTCCCGGGTCTCTGCGCTCGGACGTGGAGCCTCAGGCAGCCCTGCGGGTCCTCGGCCCGGACTGCAGTGATGTTACACCAGTTGAGTGCGATCTCGACGCAGCCTGGAACGTCCTTAAACTCTCCGTCCTCAAAGTCTTCAGTGTTTCCAGACCTGAGGACGAGGAACAAACAGCACAGAGGTTCGTGTCTGTGTATCTTTGTGGACAGTGACAGTCCAGCAGAGACGGGCCGGCTCGCTCCGGCAGAGCTCACCTGTACCGGACGGTGTACCTGACATCATCCTCGGTGGCAGCGGTCCACGTCATGAGCTGCTTAGTAACATGGATGTCCTGCAGCGGAGCCACCTCCGACAGAGCTGAGACAGAGACAGGATGTCCACAAAGATGATTCAGATTAATATTATTCATTAAAACACAGAGGAGCTGATTTAAAAGCAGGAAGTGGATTTAACTGTTTGAGTGTTTTAAAGATTTACAGTTTCATCTTATTTTAATTTGATTAACAGCTTTGATCCTTCAAACATTTCATGTGTGTGATGTTTGTAAGACGCGTTCATCAGGATTCTTCTGTTGAAATATTGATGATGAACTTTGATGAATTGATTTAAAGTTGTTTTTTGCCTCGGTCAGACAGAAACTCAAAAAGCAGAAGACGAGACGCTCGGATCAGTTTATGATCATCAGGCTGGAACATGAGAATGTTCATCAGCAGATTAAAACTGTTTAATGATAATTAATAATAATTAATAATAATTAATAATAATTAATAGTTCATGTTGTTTTCACTTCTGAGCTCTGATTCATGGAATAATGAAGTTTTATTGCTGTTTAACGTCCCTTCATGTTTTTATATGACACACACATGAAACATGTAAAACATTAATTATCATTAATTAAACTGATGTGTGATGTCACACAGACAGGATGAGTCTTTAAGACTGTGTGTTTGATGGAGCCTGGTTAGCTTAGCTTTAAAATCTGTTTCAGTTAGCCTAGCCTAGCCTAGCCTAGCCTAGCCTAGCCGGGCTCGGACGGTCACTCACCGCGGACGGTGACTTGAAGGAGCAGGGCGGCGAGCAGCATCATGTCGGCCTCATTTCATCTCAGTCCCCAGCAAATTAGCCTCCATGACCAGTTTTAACCGATCCGTCGTAACAATTAAAATAATGCGTCGTCTCAAGTTCCTCAAACCGGGATCGACAGGAGAGTCCGAGTCTCTCCAGAAACTCTTCTGATTGGACGAGGTGACTGTCAATCACTGACAGAGCCAAGCGACGTGATTGGCTGCACAGACAAGAACTGCGGCCGGAAATGCCATCTTCAGCCGGTCATCCTACCGGTAAATCGCCGTGCTGCCGGAGCGGCGTGCCGGAGCGGCGTGCCGGAGCCGGCAGACTGTTGAACACAGAGCTCAGGTGATCTCACCTTTCTCAGTGGTCGTAGTGTGTGAACAGAACATGACTGCACTGTGTTTGTGTCCAGGAATCAGCTGACTGCTCCGGCTCATGTCAGCACGAGAAGAAGAGCTGAAGGAAGGTTAAAGGACCAAAGAAGGGAAGGAGGCACTGGTCAGAGGTCAGAGGTCAGAGTATCATCATAAAGGTAAACACTGTGTGTGTTTATATTCGAGACTCACACACACCTCAGCCTGACCAAGTCACTATTTTAAACATCACATCATAATTAAAGTCTCACTTCTTCACACACACACACACACACACACACACACACACACTGTGCTGACACAGGTTACACTGGGTGGAGCAGCTGGTCTGCTCGTCATCAGTCAATAAATATGTTTATGAAAATGTTTCTGTTTCAAAGTAAAGGAAGAAGTGAAGAGACTTAAAATGTCTTCTTCCTTAAAACGACCGACACTGCCCACAGTTTGATCAAACGTCTTGGGAGCAGTCTAGTTGATTATTTATAGTAGTATTATATACTGTGATAGAAAACCAGTGTGCTGTAATATAGTATTATTATTGTCTAAACCATTAAAGTACTTTTGTTGTGTCATTTTATATTTTGTGCACTACGGCCTGGCAAACAATACATCCTCCAACCAGCAGGGGGCGACCATACCGTCATGAGAGGGGCTGAGCAGAAAGAGACAGTGATGAACTCTGACTCACCGCACCTTTAAAATCAGTTCATCCTGCAGATCAAACAGACGATTAAAACTCTGACAGATGGAAATATTTAAACAAATCAGAATAGGACAACATCTGTTAAGACTTTAGACAGTCTGCAGGACGTCTCAGAGACTACGTCCAGGTTTTAGACAGTCTGCGGGGACGTCTCAGAGACTACGTCCAGGTTTTAGACAGTCTGCAGGACGTCTCAGAGACTACGTCCAGGTTTTAGACAGTCTGCGGGGACGTCTCAGAGACTACGTCCAGGTTTTAGACAGTCTGCGGGGACGTCTCAGAGACTACGTCCAGGTTTTAGACAGTCTGCAGGACGTCTCAGAGACTGCAGACTGGCTGTCCCCTGACTCTTGACTTCAGGTTCCCTTCCCTACAGTAGCAGAGCTCTGCAGCGACCCGAGGCCTGTGTGTGTTTTGGAGTGTGTGACTCCATCATGGTGGAACAGGAAGACGAGCGCAGACTGACAGCAGAGGGGGACATTGATCGTCAGTCCTGATGAAGACCTTCAGCCTGTTGTACAAACTCGAGCACGCACGCACACAGACTGTGTACATTTGAGAAGAACACACTGACTGTAGTACTGGACTTAATGTTCCTTTAAGTGATATTTATACATCGAATACTAGAATACAGTAAATCATACTCATGCTAATACTTTTGTACTTTCTGCTACTTCCTGTAGAAACAATAACAAAACAGTTTAATGATGTCATGCAGTCAGTCTGTTACCAGAATACATCCAAGTGACAGAAGACTGTCTAAAACTGGACGTAGTCTCTGAGACGTCCCGCAGACTGTCTAAAACTGGACGTAGTCTCTGAGACGTCCCCACAGACTGTCTAAAACTGGACGTAGTCTCTGAGACGTCCCCGCAGACTGTCTAAAACTGGACGTAGTCTCTGAGACGTCCCCGCAGACTGTCTAAAACCTGGACGTAGTCTCTGTGTCAGTGTTGCAGCAGGTATGAAGACTCGCTGTTCTGATCTGGTCTGTGCTTGCAGGCGTTTCCTGTGTCATGAAGTCAAATCAGCAGAAATCAGCGTTTCCACACTGACGGACTCAGCAGGAGCAAACCGGACGGTCGCTGCGTCGGTCTGCAGCTCAGCTCTATGAAATCATCTCACTCTGACACACAGGTTTGAGGTAAGAGCTGATTTTTATTTCATTTTCATGATTGTCCATTAACATGATGCGATTGGTGGATATGAGACCAGAGACGCACACTGACATCACTCACGTCACCGGTACACTGCTTTACAATGCTTATATACAGTTTCAACAGGTTGCAGCGGACGCTGACGGGCGACATGTTGAGGCAACGTGGACTCAAACAGTCTCTGAAAGGTGGATCAATACAAGGATTAAATCATGAACATCCTGCGTCAGTCTGTTTTTCGTCTGTGAACATTTTCAACATTTGCTGCCTCAAAATGTCGCCCGTAAATCATGGCGCTGCAGATTCAGGAAAAAGGCGATTGATATTAGTTGGAGACAGACGAGTTATTTAACAAAGTGTACAGCGCAGAGACAACCCTGCTGCATCTATTCACAAAGTGAGTTTAGTCTAGCTTCTGTCTGTTTGTGTTGAGCATGAAGTACAATAATGAATAAATGAATCTAAAGCTCTGGTTTGTGTTCAGGTCTTCACCTCACCCGGCATGTCTGTTTTGGTCCAGCGGGAGGTTCCGACTGTTGACCTGCTCAGGTTTGAATATGTAAATATGCTACGCAGTTAAAATGTTTTTCTTTTGGCATGGGGTGTTTTATTTTGAAAATCGACTGACTTCCTGTCTGTGCAGATTAACGTGGGCTCATCGAGTATTCGACAGAAGGTCTGCTGTGGTTTGAATCACTGACTAACAGCCGCGCCCGGTGACCCCTGACCTCCATCCTGTCACAGTTACATCTTAAACAATCACCTCAACTTATAAAGTGAAGATTTCATTTAGTTCCTTCTTCTTCTTTCTAAGTTTTCTCACACCTGTAAATCTAAGAAGGCCTCGAAGCTTTGGCGACCCTTGAGCGGGGTCGGGAACCAGTGATTTAGATACACATGAGGTAAATGTGAACATACAGTACAGTAAAGGAAAAACAAAACATGAAAGACGGACAGCTCCAATGAAAAATGATCCTTTGATACGAATTAAATGTGGCACAATCAGAGCAAACAATTAAAAAAAATGTCACCAAGATTCTATAAGAATCATAAACGAGGTACACAAACTTCTCAGACACACAAAAGACTAAACTTTGCTTTCATAGAGACCGACAGAAACAACACAGCTGCTCAGCATGAGACGACTATAGAACCTCTCTGTGGGTCTGCGGGACGGCGAAGCACCCAAACCGCCTTCTCTTCGTCCACCGCTCGGGTCTGCTCAGTGTCAGTTAACGGCACCTGGAAGCTGCTGATGTTAACGCGTTAAAGCAACGTGACAGTTAATGAAGCGTTCAGTCAGACGACAGCGACCTGTCGGGTTAAAGGCCGATCGGACTGAATCATGCATTGCTGCGAAAAGCGCCAGTTGAGGGCGCTAAGCTGGACGTACGTGATCACGCGAGGATCTACAACGCCGGGTCCAGAACTTGTCGTCAGTTGATTCGATTGGTTAAAGCTCAGCTGTGACAGACTTTTCAGTTTCTAACAAAGACTTCCTGGATTTCTTAAAACTTAGAGAAACTCGTCATTGACTGAACCTGAACTGAACGACGATTCTCCCCCAGTTGCGTCCTCGCTTGGTTTATTCCGTGTACCCAACATCGGCGCCTGCGTTGATGTCGGGTACATGCAGTCTACACTGCGAAATAGTGACACCGCGAAGCTTCCTTTGGCAGTTACCGAGGCGGCGGTTGGTTGAGCAACATATGAAGTGAACGAAGAGACGGAGCGGTTATGTTCAGCACATAGAAACACTCCCTACAGAGTGTGTACGGATCTGCAGCTATGAAAAAATTGATGCGTCAACAGTGAAGCGGTTGGTCAGCGGCAGATCAGTTCCTCGCGTGTCCGTCACGTCATCCAGTGTTTTTTTTTCATGGACGGCTGGAGGAAAGGCACGCTGCACGTTTGACGTAACGTCTTTTGGCGTGCGTGCGCTCAGACACACACGTCTACAATGCTCTCGTCTGCCATCAGAAGTCGACTCTTGAGCCCTGGAGCCATATCCTTCATCTTCACATGATCCATGTCAAAGGGGTCCCTCCAGGAGGCTTCGATCCCTGAGGAGGACTGAGCGGTGTTGGGCTGCTGCAGGCCGGAGCTGCCCCCTGCGGAGTAAACACCAGAGTCTCCGCTGCAGCTGCTGTCCTGACGGCTGTGTCTGCCGCTGGAAACATGAAGAAGGAAGAATGTCAGAAAATGAAAATATGAAACATTTTAAACACAACATGAGCGTCGCAGAATAAATCTACCTGCTGTCTGGCTCCAGGCTGGATGAGGACGCCTGCAGGACCTCCGGGGGCGGGTTGTGGATTTCCAGAACCGGCGCTGGACCGATGGTCACCTTATCACACAAGAGCTCCGATTCTGAATCCGGCTTGAGGAGGCGAGGGATGTCAGAGCTGGGAGACCCGCAAAAATACTGGAGGGAGGATAAAACAATAAGTGAACAGTTCAGCGTCAAACATCGCTCACTAAACTACTTCTGTCTGCTTCGTACCTGCTTCAACTGTGGCGGCATCTGGGGGAAAAAGGTTTTCTTGACGGTCTTGTAGAGTCCGAAGAAGCACAGGAGTGCGACCAGCACGAGGATGAAGCAGAGCAGCAGAGAGCCCATGAAGTACAAAAAGATCTGCCACCACTGAACAGCACCTGCTACACACACACACACACACACACACACACACACACACTCATCATATGAGGGTGCTTACAAACACGGTGACACGAATGCTGCATGAATGTCAGAGTAAACCGTGTTACCTGTCGTCTGCATGCACTGCGGCGACGTGAAGCTGCTGGTCTTGTTGTAGAAGTCGGAGCGAGACTGGACCATCACACAGTACCAAGTCCAGGACTTCAGGTCTGACAGAGTCACCAGAGTCTTCTTGCTGTCGAGTCTCTGGACTCCTGAGGCCTGAAGGACGCGTGAGACAGGTGATATACAGGTGAATATACGAGTCACGACTGAACTGTGGAGACCACAAATGTTCTGTGTGTTTGTGTGTGAAGCTCAGAGAGAGACAGGATGGACCAGCAGGTTGTGGGCTTCTTGTTTTTGTGGTTTTGGTGACTGCACACTGTCGCGTGTGTGTTGCAGTGCTTTACTGTCATATTACCACATGAAGAGCGGTGGAAACCCTCAGGACAAACGTCTCTTCACTCTACGTGTGAATATGTATTTTTCATTCTTGGTATTTGTACATGTTCACGTTTGTTTCATATTAAGTGAAATCCACGTCCTGCGAGTATTTGTACATGAAACCATCTCTGACTCATCCCGTGCTTCAGTACCTGCCCGCAGCAGCGCACCGTCTCGTTAGCTCGTAGGAGCTGGCAGAGCGATATTACTGTGCTGCAGCTTCAAGTGTGTCGGTATCAGTCAGCATCCTTACAGTCAAATACGTCTCAAAGTGATCCGACGCCCACGAATGAGGTTTCATTCAGAAAAGTGTCAGGACAATCCGTACCGCTAAAAATAATTCAGGACTCACTGCAGAAGTTCAGATTTGAGCTCGCGGAGGAGGCAGAAGTCAGATTTAAATAACATTTTATGTAAACGTGCAACTTTCAGTAACCTCCCCTTCTTCTCGCCTTTTGGAGTCTGCAGGAGTATCTTGTTCATCAGTGATGATGGACGTTGTCCTCGCTCTACCCTTCTGGAGCTTTGGGTAGTGACCGAAAGAACGACATCGCGGATAGAAGCGGCTGAAACGAGCTTCTTCCTGTGTTCGGACTCAAAATTCCCCCAAATCTGCGTCAGTTTCCACAGAGCACCTCGAGCTGAAGCCAGACACAGGAACGGCACAGAGGAGCCGGTGGATTTTCAAAATAAAACACTGCCATGCAAGGTGCAAACTGCTCATCAGTTTACACATTCACACACTGATGGCACAGCCTTGGGGTTGCCACAGCAATGTGGGGTTCAGACACTTTGACATGCAGAGTGAAGGCGGCAGGGATCGAACCACCGACCATCTGATTGGTGCCCCTAAGCCGGTTAGTGTTTCGTCTCTCTGCAGACCTTCAGCCTGCGTAAGCTCCGTGTTATTTTACAGGTTTTGTTCAAAAACAACCAGCAGGAAATCACAGTACGACACAGGAAACTGTGACATTCAGCCGCCTTGCAGCACAGGTAGGAAACACTGCCAACGCTCGGCTGAACGTGACAACACAATCCAACCACAGAGAACAGGTGCTATTCTGTGCGCGACAGTATGACTTGATTCAGTGTCTGCTGGAACTTCAGGGGTTTCACCAGGTGTCTTTAGGGACTCAAGACAAAATGGGAAGTGTGAACATGAGAAACCGATGCTGCTGTGACACGTCTGCGATGATCCGCCTCGCTGTTTCTGAACACGCGATCTGTCAGGCGCGTGTCGCTGAGCAAAACAGGGAATTCACGTGTTTCTGGTCAGATAAGGATTGACTGGCAGTTATAGTAGCCAATAATGAGTGCGCTTCAGTGACAGAAGGGCACCTGGGGGGTCGGAGGACATCAGCAGGTCTGATCCACTTTGAATAAAGTTCTCAAGTTGTGCTTCTGTGCAGTGATCAGTGAGGCAGACATAGATGACTGTGTTTCATTGGATGTAATACACACTGACCCCAAGTGCTTTTTATTGTTTGTCAGGAAATGACAAACTCTAAAATACCATGAAGAGGTCAGTGTTGGACAGAGTCTGGAGGACAGATGGGACAAAAACCATCAGCACCTGTCAGAGGGATGAGTTCATACCTGCACGCCTGGAGAGCCTTCCCAGTAGACGATGTGGTAGTACAGTTCACGAAGTTTGTCCTTCATGGAGGTGTTGGTGTTGGTCAGAGGGTCAGAGATGGAAATCTCCAGGAAACCTTCAGCAACAGAAAGCTCCACTTTACTTGGAGGACCCACGGCAGCTGGCAGGAGAGAGACAACATGAGAACCAAGTCAGAGTCAGAGTCACTGCTGGCAAAGCCTCAGCAGCCTCTCATGATGGCAGAGGAGACGAGAGCGAAGAGGACGCTGACGGAGGAAGGTGAGATTACATGCATGTTAGGACTACAGGACACCACCACACCGGTTTGTAGACCAGTTTTAACGTGAGCAGTGACGTGAGCAGCTCATTGAATCGCCGCACACACACACCCATCTACATTCCACCTCACCCAACCACTTTTGGCACGCAGGGCTGAATCGCAGGTTACAACACGACTCGATGAGCTTTAATCCGGCTGCGTTTGGCGGTGTGATGTTTACTTCAGCTTCTTGCATGATCTTGACTGAACTTTGTGGTTTTGATTGCTCAGAGCTGCACGCGCTCACACCTTAAGGTTACCTTTCCTAGAAACATTGCTCGCAGCTCAGTCTGCATCACTTTGTGGTTGCACGCTCTATCCTGTCAGTCAGAGTGTTTGTCTTGTTTTTAATGGTTTCTGGTTCACCGCCTGGCGTCAAGCATCTTGTATATAAAACGTCTGTATACTCCACGTGCTCTCTCCACCCGCCTTCGCCTCTCACCGTCTTTATCGGGGCAGAATTCCTTCAGCACCCAGTCCGAGTGACGCCCGTCTGCGCTGGCTCGTACACGGAACACGTAGATGCCCAGGTAGTGCAGGTTCAGATCTGTGAGGTCACATGACGTTTGCGGCGTGTCTTCACACACCATGGACCATTTCGGACTCCTGTGCTTCAGTTTGAACTTCCTGTAAGAGGAGAAAGTAAAAAATAGAATAAACTCACCTGGAGTTCACTTGAAATCTGTATTTGTACATTTTTTGTAACTTTTCAGTCTGTTGCTCAACAGAAAGTCGTCACACACACTGCACGTCTGCCAGCACTTCATTTTGTGGTGAAGTATCTGCTGGCTGGAAGACAAGTTCTCGTTTCCTCCTAAAGACTTTCCAGTTGTTTCCTGTACTTGGTTTTAGATTACTAACAAACTGCGTCTCAGGGGGGGCAGCTGGGACTCGCCAGACGCCGCCAGAGCTCAAATGATCGTTTTGTTCTCACCGGACAAACAGCTGGAGAGACCCAAGTTCATCTCTGTGAGGCTCTTTGTAAAGGAAATGTTTGTATGCATGTAGAGACTGTTTTCTGGAGGAGAGTTCACCGAAGAGTTGGCAGGAACAGACTGACTGTGTCACAGTGACTTTTCCACGTACATTTTAAGATCTTTTCTCATGTAAGTTACCAAACACACAACCGACGACCACATTCCTGTAGATAAACAGTGGGATATGAGAGTGTGGGGGAATGTGACCGGGTTATGGTTACTTTAACATAAAGTTGGACACTTTCTCATATAAGTTGCCAAACACACAACAGACGACCACATTCCTCTTGTAGGTTGCTTAAAATTTCATCACATGACCATCGTAGATAAACAGCTGTACATAACCGGCTCCAGTTCACTGAACACTTGGCAGGAAGGACTGAGCGGGTCGCGGTGACTTTCCCACGTATGAACTGGGTGATTTTCTCCCTCATGTAGCTGAACTGTCGTTTATTCTTATGACTTGATGTCAGTGCACTACAGCCGCGGTCTAGAGGGTTAAAGTACTCAGACGTGTGTCTTTGTGTGTGAATATCTGGATTCATCCAACTGTTGTTGGAGCGTTTGACTCTGGCCTGGAGACTGATGGAGCTCTGGGATTTCCAGAATGGAAAGAACTCCTTCCAAACTCTGTTTTCTCTCTCATCGTCCTCGTCATAATAACCTCAGTGTTTACCCAGAATGCCTTGACAGGAGGTGAGCTGCTTATCCTCTTCTTCGATGGTTTGTGTGTTAGCGCTCCGTTATGTTGCGAGTCAGACTTACCCTAAATATTGTGTGGTGAAGGTGACGCCGTGACTCCCCGCGGCGCTCCGGTCCCAGTCCCAGCTCAGCTTGTAATTTGTGTTCAACGTCACCATGGTGACGTTCTGTGGAGCCGCCAGCTCTGCTGCCCCTGAAACACACGAAGGGAAACCCCACACGGCGACGCCATTAACACTGTACATGAATTAACTGTATTTAAACAAAGTGCATCACATCCAAACATAAATAAAACTATTTAAAAACTTTTCAACAGATTTATTTGTAGTAGAACAAGTTTGAATTATTTCATTGAACAATATGACAGTCCACGAGCTCCAGGTACAGAAATCACCTGTGCCACGTTTTAGTCAAGATGATGCTAAAATATATTTTCACCAACTATAAGTTCCCTGTTAATTTAGTAAATTCACACTTTATTCCCATAAATTCCCACGGAAAGTTTCCAACTTGGAAAATTCCCAGAATTTCGCAACCCTACTTCTAAATAAATGCTACCTAGTTAAACGGTTTCTCTTTTGGCTGTTTGCACGGGGTGTTTTATTTTGAAAATCGGCTGCATTCTCTGCCGTTTCCACGCCTGGCTTCCTGTCAGCTCGAGCTGCTCTGTGCAGAACGTGGAGACCGGACCGCGACGGTTCTGGTTGAGTTTGACACATTGATTAGAACAGCATCCACGCACGGTGGACTTTGTCTGACGTTGTGGACTCGAGCTTTAAGGCCGACACGTTTAGACCAAACAAATCAAATTTTATTTGTACAGCCCAAAGTCACAAACACACTTCTCCTCGGAGGGCTTTACAGTCTGCACAGGGAGTGACACCCTCAGTTAGTCTGACAGGAATGATCGCTGCTCGTGTGTCAATGTGAAACCTCACAAGAAGAACTGCTGCAGACGACACTGGAAGTGAGACTATAAATTTATCTGCCAGCGTGAAGAGAGAAGAACAACACGTGCTCAGCAGTTACAGTTTAGATCAATGATGTGACTTCGTGTGTTATGTCTTCATACAGAATCCTCCACTCACAGCGACCACAGGAGCTGACAAACATTTACTGTGAACTCAGAGAGACATTTAAGATGAGAAGAGACTCGAAGAGAAGAGTCCTCCCTGCAGAGACCCGGTTCTGACTCCGGCCTGCGGTCCCATTGACAGTTCAAAGAATAGACAGGCCATGAGTGACGTCCCCGCCTCCAGGCTAATCCAAATATCAGCAAAGACGTGGATCATCGGGTCCTGAAGCGTCCACGCTCACAATCTTAATATAATGTGAACAGGTGAGTTAGCTATAGAGACCAAAACTGCACGGCCGCTAAGCTGCTTACCGCTAACAGCTGTTCTCGAGCGTAAACAAGAGGCCGTGGTTTTCATGTCGTCCCTGTTTGGGTCGAGATCGGTGTCAGAAAAAAAACATGAAACCGTGCAGCACCAACAGAAGCGGCGCGTATGCCGAACCATCTGGAGACAATTCAAAAGTACACATGCATTTGTCTAACCTGCCAATGAAGCCCATTAATATCAGTGTTAGGTGTGTCTGATGTAACCTGTGATGACACTTGAGGAAAAAGAAGTAGTATACTGGAAAGCTGGGCTAAATCTGCAGAACATGTGACCTCAAGAAAGAGGAACACATCAAACCGGGGGAAATAATAAATCAGTGGTCTAATTTAGGCTCTCTGGATGTCGACACATCTGAACTCAGTAACACCTGCAGGTCCAGGTACAAACGGAGACGTGAAGAGTTTTGGGGAGGACGCTGGCTCCGTTTGGTCTTTAGATTTTTTGTATGAAGAGGTTTCACAATATTTTCCTCACTGACTCAGTTCCTCTTTCTTTCTTTGGCTCATCTGTCCCGTCTCACGCTGATTTCTTCTTCACACATTAAATCAAACCCCAGTGGTTTCAGTCTCAGGCTTCACATGACTCACAAACACTCCAAAACATGTCAGATGTGAATGAAAGCTAAATTTGACTGGCATGCCGAGGACATTAAAAGCACATTCTTTACGTCTGACTCTCCTGATTTAAAAACGCGCGTGTACGAGACTCGTGTCCACTCCCACAGTCCGTCATGAAGGAGTGTAGAAACTTCACGTCTCAGGCCGGCAGCCTAAAAACTAAAAGCAGCTGGTTGTGATTGGATTCCTCACACAGAGGTGAAGCAGTAACTACAGAGGCATTATTCCCGCTCACTGTCTGAAAACAGATGAACAAACTGAGTTTACAGTGATATCAAGGCCTCCTCCTTCTCCTCATCACACTCCAGCTCCTCCTGGAGGATCCCGGACCTGGATATTATTCCCACTAACCGTTTAAAACTTCAACACGACCCTCCTGATTAACAATTCAGGCTGATTTCTGAACTGTAGAGAGGGCGGCTTCTGCTTTTAACTTGATTTCGTTTGGCTCGTCTGTCAAAGCACAGGTGTGTGTGTGTGTGTGTGTGTGTGTGTGTGTGTGTGTATAAAGTTGTTCGGTTTGGGTGGAGTCGGCGCTGCTTGTTGTTCCATCTGTGAATTTGTATTTTTGCAAATTGCTGCACATTACCAAAGCTAAATAAAATGTAAATGTACAGACACGGTCTGCCTGTCTGACACTGTTCACTATAACAAACATAACCCTGTAATGTTTGTGGCCCGATAACCACAGAGCAGTTCTGGTTGGTGCTGAAGATGGAAGGACAATCAAAGCTGGGTGCCGTTCCCCCACAGATACAGATTCCTCCTCACTGTGTCACTGCACCTCCGGTTAGTAAGGTGTGGCACGCTGTGGGTGAAACTGGCCCAATGATTCACAGTCAAGTCAAAGTGAAACTGAAACGAGGACTCGGGTGGCAGGGGGAAAGTGTCTGCGTGTGACTGTGTCACCAACATATTTTTTAAAAGCAGTCGCACATGGAGCATTAAGCAGAACTCGTCCGTCAGTCAGTCCACGCTTTGCTCCTGCAGTAAAACAGCCGAGGTGATTCGGACGTTCACCTCAGACTAAGAGCTGGACTTCAAACTCAGGCTCGTTAGTGTCAAAGCAATTAGGTCAGCACTCATCTCCATATGACGATAACAGCTTCAGGAGACATGCTGCTATCTGCACACGGAAAAATATTTCATTAGAACAAAGTTTATTATTTAATGAAGAAAGCTGCCGTCTCAGTACTCTGATATATCTACACAGTCTGATTTCCTTTACTCCATCCTGTCCACTAGAAACATGAAACCAGATCATTCTTCAGACTTTCATCAGGTTTGTTGTGGAGAGATGAAGCACACACAGCTCACACTCACTCCGACTTCCTTTTTACTCTGAGGTCAGGCGGAGCCTGACTGGAGATTAGAAAACTTTCCAAAACTTGAAACACACACACACACACAGTGTCAGTAATGTGGTGATGTAGAAATGAGGAACAAACTTGCGTTGTGTTGAGACGTCTGACAGCGAGCGTGTTATTCTTACATGATGGCTCTTTAACCACATTCATGGAAACTCTCTTATCTTTTTAAAACAGAACTCAAAATTATTTTATTATCAAAATATGTGTCAACTAATTTCACACATTTAGAAGAAGACTGTCATATGTACACAAGGACTCGAGGTATTTGTGTTTCCATGTTGTGTTGTGTTGGTTTTCTTCCATCTCAGGAGGTAAATGTTCAGTCGCTCTCCTTCAGGTGAGTAAACTGTGTCGGCTGTAGATTAAATCAGATGTAAAGTAGTTCAACTGAGATCAACTCCAAACAGCCACAGAAGTAAATGATACAAGTACTTGGTGCGATCTGATTGGTCAACACATTTAGACACAGGACAGCACACCTGACTCGTCACATCACAAATACTGACCATGCAAATGAAGTGTAAACACAGGTGTGTGCCTCGTTAATACAGTTTGTTTGTGCTCGAACAGCTCAGTGACCTCAGACAAAATGTCTTTAAAGACTAAAGGTGGACCAATGTGTTTCATCCAATCTGTTTACTGTCTACACGTGTGTGTGTGTTCACTTTAACTCTGCTGTGAGGGTCGGACTACTTGCTGGAGTCTAATGACTGAATGATTTCCAGGTATTAATCAGACCCTGTGTGTCTCCATGGAAACAAGGAATAAAAAGTTTATTTGATTGCCCCAAACATAAAACACTTTGGTTATTAATTATATAGGCTGGTGACCACCCTCTCATGTCATGTAACCATTATTAATCTGTCAGCAACGTAAATAAAATACAGACTTAAATAATACTCATGACTGCAGCATGACGTTAAAACACTGAGGAGCCATGTTACTGCAGAATGAGTACTTTCACTTTCAGTATGTGGAGTACATTTTGGAAATGTTGTGTATTAACGTGTATTTACGTCAGTTTGAACGCGGGTTGACCCGCGGAGTGTTTACAGGAGCTAACGTTTAGCTAACAAACAAATGGAACAAACGCGCCTGATGCTACATTTCATCAGAACAAGCTAACAGGCTAACAAGCTAACAAGGTTTAACTACACACGTCTACACGACAGGTGTAGTTTATACAGGTGTAGTTTATACAGGTGTAGTGACAGCTCGTGACTCCGTCACACACACACACACACACACACACACACACACACACTGTAGCCTCACAAACAAACGGGCGAGCGTTAGCATGCTAACGTCGCTAGCAGGAGAACTCACCGGAGCCGGAGTGGAGGCAGCCGAGCAGGAGGACGAGGCCGGCGGACACAGCAGCAGCAGCGGCGGCGGGCATGGCTGAGGTCGGGGTTTGTTTTCTTCCTTCTAACACTGACGGTGTTTCAGGCGCTCGTCGTCTCCATCCAGGCTCAGCTCGGACGGACTCAGCTCTCCGGTCCGTGTACCGACACAGCGCCTTGTCACCGAGAAGCTAGCGGTGGTTGGTTACACGGCGAGTTACACTTCCGGTTTGAGCATTTTCAAAATAAAAGTCGGTCAGAATCAGAAAAAGGGTTTATTACCAAAGTAAGATTTTACACATACAAGGACGGTGTTTTTGTGTCATTGGTGCATGAAGCTCTAAACATTCTCTAAATATAAGAAAGATTTAAAAAAAAAATTAGGTGTCAAAAATATAAAAAACAGGGGTCTTCAAACAGGGGTTTGCGACCCCAAGGGGTCTGCAGATGTACTGCAGGGGGTCCGTGTTGTCATAATAACTGACAGTTTTCACCAAAATAATTTGAGACTCAAGAAATGGGAAAAAATATATTAGTGTGTCTGTATTATTATTATTATTATTATTATTATTATTATTATTATTATATACCAGATTACCATGGCTACCTAATTTATGAATGACAAATAAAGTCATCTAGATTAGAGGTTAGATTATACTGCACAGGAAAAGTGTGATCACACAAACAACCAGCAAACAGCAGACAACATGCAAAACAAGTACTGAAGGTAAAAGTGGCATCATATACATAATATTGCATTATGTATATTTATATAGCAACGATCTATCTGACAAAATGTATTTACAAAATTAATTCTTCCAGAGATGCAGTCAAACACATCATCTTGGATGAGAGAATAAAATATGTCTCTCGTCCAAGGCGTCCTTAGGCTGAAAACAGTTCCTGGTATGAAGATTTAAACAGAGTCTGAACATATTGTTGATGCAGCAACACCACCTGCTGTCCAAACCAACAAACTCACAGCTGAAGTCAGGTCTGCTCTCCATCTTTTGTTCAATCACATCACAGACGTCCTTCAGTGTTCTTCATAGTCGTAGTAGTAGCAACGGTATTTGATATTTTATGTACACAAATATTTACACCTAAAGTCACTCTGGGCACTCTTCTTTCTTTAGCTCTTCTAGAGTCGGTCAAAAAAAACAAACAAGAAACACTCTTTTTCCTGACAGCACATGACAGCTTTCATTTGTCTTTTAAAACCTTTACTTAAAGACAAAATAGTAACCACTATATAATGACATGATATCATAGAATTTAAAGCATAGATGTTTTAAACCTTTTACATATTATTAATTGTCTAATTATAATTGTACAGATGGACACTGTGTGTGACAGTGGAGCTGATCTCAGAGCAGTTCAGACTGCAGCGCTGACAGTCATCTCCACGTGTTGTGATTCCTCCGTCAGTCTCTGCTGGATGAAGCTCTCCTCTCCACTCCACCTCCCAGTAACATGGCCCAGTCAGAGCTGATGCTGCTGCTTCAACCTCTCTGGATCATCAGGACTCAGCTGACCAACACACACACCTTTCTCATCACTCACACTCTGACTCTGACACATCAGGGCAGGGCTTCCACCTGATGAGAGAAGCAGACAGAGAGCAGAAGTCATGAATCCTGTTCACAGAGACTCCCTCCATCAGCTGTCAGTCAGTGATGCAGCACATCCAGTATAAAGAGCAGCAGGACTTCAGATCTGATGAATGAGGACCGCTGTCTCTGTACATCTTGTAATGCTGTCAGCTGGAATCAGCTTTATTTCCTGTAGACATCAACACAACAACAACAGTCGTCTGCACATCAGCCAAAAACACACCATCACAACGAGCTGCTGGCTCATCTGATTGGCTGACTGTTCTCTCTCTCATCTGATTGGCTGACTGTTCTCTCTCTCATCTGATTGGCTGACTGTTCTCTCTCTCATCTGATTGGCTGACTGTTCTCTCTCTCATCTGATTGGCTGACTGTTCTCTCTCTCTCTGTCTCTCTGTCCAATCCTGAAGCCTGTCAGCGTTCTCCTCTCACAGCTTCACTGAGGAAAGCAGCCGCTGAGAAGGTCGGAGGTTTACAGGAAATACTGGATCTGTGCTTTGATACTAACTGTGTTTAGTACAATACTGCTGAGACCAACATGGACTGACTGCAACCCTCTACTGACCTCAGAGTCTGCAGTCTGCAGTGTGGACTCTCCACAAGATCAGACAGAGGCTTCACTCCTGAATCCTGCAGGTTGTTGTTGGTCAGGTCCAGCTCTGTCAGATGGGAGGGGTTGGACTTCAGAGCTGAGGCCAGAGAAGCACAGCTGATCACTGACAACCTGCAGCGCCACAATCTGAATAAAGAATAAATGATGTTGATAAAAATCCATTTATGATCCAATCAGATGTGTTCAGGTTTGAAATGTGCAGCTCAACATTACTATGTCCTAATCAATGAGCTTTTCTCTAACATGAGCAGAGTGACTTTGTCATTGTGTTATTGTGGATCATCATAATGTCAGCCTTCTACAGACATCATCCAAACGTCAGCACAACATTCAGACAACCATTCACTGTGTGTGTGTGTGTGTGTGTGTGTGTAATATTTCCACTTTATCAAGTAAACTTGATCCTTTCAGTCAAATCTGAGTTCAGAGGATCTTCTGTATACAGATGTGACCATTTACCAACAATTCTAAACATTCATTGACTTTAACCACTAACAGACATTTTCTACAGTTTCTTTAAGAAACACAAGTCTTTGTGACTGCAGACTAAATTTAATACAACAAACATGAAAATATGAACAAAAGGACATTTACAACTTTATGGATGGAAGTTATGTCTGAACATAAATTAGCTTCAATTGTTAATGAAACATCAGATCTACAATAGTAACAGAGAGTCAGTGAACTGACCTCAGAGTCTGCAGTCTGCAGTGTGGACTCTGCAGAAAATCACACAGCAGCTTCACTCCTGAATCCTGCAGGTTGTTGTCAGTCAGGTCCAGCTGTGTCAGATGGGAGGGGTTGGACTTCAGAGCTGAGGCCAGAGAAGCACAGCTGATCTCTGACAAACTGCAGTCTTCCAATCTAAATAAAGAATAAATGATGTAACTTTAGAAGACAATGTTCCTGCTTGAAATCATTTAGTGTTTAATAATCTGTTCAGAGCTGAAGAAGGTTTAGAAAGTAGAAGTTTAGAAAATGGAAACTCCAAACACCTGAACCCAACAGGATGCAGCTTCACAACTGTCAAATACAAAAAGTGACAAAGAGCTCTCATTAGTATTAATGACAACGTGCTGCTACTTCAATAAAGACGGAGTGACTTCAGCTCTTAAACTCTGCAGCTCCACCAGTGGCTCCATCTATACAAACTCATGTTGTTCAGCCAAACACAAATAAAAAACCACAGAAATTAATTTAAGATTCGACTCAAGATCCCAAAGTTTACAAAGACGACAAATATGTCAGGATGAATTTTGGGGAAATGTGAACAAAAGACATCAACAATATTTATTTTAGGAATAGTAGAGTCATAAAATCAAAGCATGTACAGTTTAAACTATTCAGTCAGTATAAGCATCATATATAAATTCATCAAAAATGTTAAAAAAGAAAATACTGAATATATTTGTTATTGTCTGACTGTTGAATAGAGATGGTTTATTTATTTATTTAATGTATTTATTTATTTGTATCATTTATTCATTTATCATTTATTTAGAATAAAAAAAACATGAAATCTATGACAAAGAGCTGAAGAGGTTCACAGTGAATTATCCAGTGTAGATTTGTCTTGTTATATTCAGGTTTGAAATGTGCAGCTCAACATTGATCTGCCAGTCAATGGACTAAACCACAGAAGAAAATAGACTTTAACATTCAGATACTCAGTGTGGATCAGTATAATATCAGCCTGATGTCTGCAGTTTAGTGTCAGCACAACTATCACATCATATTAATCTCAGCACAGAAGGAAAAAATGTGTCTGACCTCAGAGTCTTCAGTCTGCAGTGTGGACTCTCCAGAAAATCACACAGCAGCTTCACTCCTGAATCATACAGGTAGTTGTTACTCAGGTCGAGCTCTGTCAGATGGGAGGGGTTGGACTTCAGAGCTGAGGCCAGAGAAGCACAGCTGATCCCTGACAACCTGCAGAGCTCCAACCTGAATAAAGAATAAATGATGTTGATAAAAATCCATTTATGATCCAATCAGATGTTCAATATCAATGATCAGACATTATTTGTGAAAACACATTGAAATCAGCAGAAACAAAGAAATATTTCCACTATCAAGTAAACTTGATCCTTTCAGTCAAATCTGAGTTCAGAGGATCTTCTGTATACAGATGTGACCATTTACCAACAATTCTAAACATTCATTGACTTTAACCACTAACAGACATTTTCTACAGTTTCTTTAAGAAACACAAGTCTTTGTGACTGCAGACTAAATTTAATACAACAAACATGAAAATATGAACAAAAGGACATTTACAACTTTATGGATGGAAGTTATGTCTGAACATAAATTAACTTCAATTGTTAATGAAACATCAGATCTACAATAGTAACAGAGAGTCAGTGAACTGACCTCAGAGTCTGCAGTCTGCAGTGTGGACTCTGCAGAAAATCACACAACGGCTTCACATCTGAATCCGGCAGGTTGTTTCCACTCAGGTCCAGCTGTGTCAGATGGGAGGGGTTGGACTTCAGAGCTGAGGCCAGAGAAGCACAGCTGATCTCTGACAACCTGCACCACCTCAATCTGAATAAAGAATAAATGATGTTGATAAAAATCCATTTATGATCCAATCAGATGTGTTCAGGTTTGAAATGTGCAGCTCAACATTACTATGTCCTAATCAATGAGCTTTTCTCTAACATGAGCAGAGTGACTTTGTCATTGTGTTATTGTGGATCATCATAATGTCAGCCTTCTACAGACATCATCCAAACGTCAGCACAACATTCAGACAACCATTCATGTCAACACAGATTAATAACATGCTGCTGATCTCAGTCAAGTCTGGAATTAGAGATCAAATCAAATCAGACATGTTGGACTAAAAACAGCTGATTATTTATTCCATGACCTTCTGACTGTGTTTGCTGTCTTAGCAGGTAAATGTCATTCAAAGGAGAGGTCTGCATTTGTCCAAGTGTGTCTTCAAACAGCAGCCACATGGACATTCACAGAGTTATTGCTGCCAGTCATCATTCCTCCTGTCCATACTGAGTGTGAAGTGCTCTCTTCATAACACAACTACACTGTAAGAAATGACTTCAGAAGTTCAGCTGAAACTAATATGAAGCTTCAGCAGGCTGAGTTAGATACATCAAGTGGGTGTCTACCAACGTTAAAGACTGTTTAGGACCACATTCACAAACTTTCAAGGATCTCAAGGACTCATGGGAACCATGTTACATCAGAGTCTTTTTTCTTTTGCAGCTTCTTTTTTAAAATCCTCAAACAGTCCTTGAATCCTGTTTTGTTGTGACGTTCTGGCCTGTGTTAGGCTGCTGTTTCTTACTCTGACCACCACAGCACAGCAGCTGTGAGGGTTGTCTGTAGCAGCCATATCAGCTTCTGATATCATGAAGATCATCACAGTTCTTCACTTCATCTTTGTTGAACTTTGCGTTCACGTCTTTCTTTCCTTTCTCTAACCTGTCTCTGTCTCTGTTTCCACAGAAGCTCAAACTCTCTGCAGCCTGTTTTTATCTGCTATCATCAGATCTTCAACAACCTCATTCTGATCCGTCACACACTCTACAGCCTCATCAGCACTGACGCCATCTTCACTGACTGATGGACCACAATGTGAGTCTGTGGAAGCTCAGGAACTGTCAAACTTTTCATCATTATTGTTTTATGTGATTACTTCAGTCTAACAATGTTCAACCATTTAGAAATTCATTAGAAACATGTCAAACATCAGTCATTTTTTTTAACTGAATATGTATAAAAACCTCCATGAAGTACAGTCAGTGAACTGACCTCAGAGTCTTCAGTCTGCAGTGTGGACTCTGCAGAAAATCACACAGCAGCTTCACTGCTGAATCCCGCAGGTTGTTGTGACTCAGGTCCAGCTGTGTCAGATGGGAGGGGTTGGACTTCAGAGCTGAGGCCAGAGAAGCACAGCTGATCTCTGACAACCTGCACCACCTCAATCTGAATAAAGAATAAATGATGTTGATAAAAATCCATTTATGATCCAATCAGATGTGTTCAGGTTTGAAATGTGCAGCTCAACATTACTATGTCCTAATCAATGAGCTTTTCTCTAACATGAGCAGAGTGACTTTGTCATTGTGTTATTGTGGATCATCATAATGTCAGCCTTCTACAGACATCAGCCAAACGTCAGCACAACATTCAGACAACCATTCATGTCAGCACAGATTAATAACATGCCGCTGATCTCAGTCAAGTCTGGAATTAGAGGATCAAATCAAATCAGACATGTTGGACTAAAAACAGCTGATTATTTATTCCATGACCTTCTGACTGTGTTTGCTGTCTTAGCAGGTAAATGTCATTCAAAGGAGAGGTCTGCATTTGTCCAAGTGTGTCTTCAAACAGCAGCCACATGGACATTCACAGAGTTATTGGTGCCAGTCATCATTCCTCCTGTGCATACTGAGTGTGAAGTGCTCTCTTCATAACACAACTACACTGTAAGAAATGACTTCAGAAGTTCAGCTGAAACTAATATGAAGCTTCAGCAGGCTGAGTTAGATACATCAAGTGGGTGTCTACCGACGTTAAAGTCTGTTTAGGACCACATTCACAAACTTTCAAGGATCTCAAGGACTCATGGGAACCATGTTACATCAGAGTCTTTTTTGATTACTTCAGTCTAACGATGGTCATCCATTTAGAAATTCATTAAAAAATGTCAAACATCAGTCAAAGATTTAAATTGAATATTTACATAAAAACAGCATGAGCAGTCAGTGAACTGACCTCAGAGTCTGCAGTCTACAGTTTGAACTCTCCAGTCCAGCACATAGCAGCTTCACTCCTGAATCCTGTAGGTCGTTGTCACTCAGGTCCAGCTGTGTCAGATGGGAGGGGTTGGACTTCAGAGCTGAGGCCAGAGAAGCACAGCTGATCTCTGAGAGTTTACAGCTGGACAGACTGTGATGACACAGATTATACAGTCTGTTATAGTACTGCTGGCTCTCTGGTTATGCTTGGACACTGGCTTCCAGGGCATCACCCCTTTAGACTAGGTACACAAAGTTTCCCTATATGTGGATGACCTTCTTCTATATGTCTCAGACACAATGAGTTCATTGTTCCCTTGTATTTTTAAAATTCTCAATGAATAGAACAACATTTCTGGATATGAACTTAACTTTCAAAAAAGTGAGATCTTACCAATAAACAACTTAGCCAAGCAACTTCCCCAATCCATAGTACAGTTTGAATGGTTGAATAATGGATTCTGATATTTAGGTATTCACATCACTTCATTGCTCTCTTGTCACACCGCGGTGAGGTTTGTCCTGTCTTGGGGTTTTTGTCTCGTTACTTCCTGTTTTATTTTGAAATCTAACTCTCCTCTCGTTTCAGGTCACTTGCCCTTCCTCATGTGTCACCGGTCTGATTGTCTCACCTGATCCCTGATCGTTTCCACCTGTTACCCATTTCCCTTATGTGTATTTAGTCGGCGCCTTCCCTTTGTCTTGTGCCAAAGTGTTTCGTCTTGTCCGTTCACCTAAACCCTCATTGTCACAGTCCGTTTTGCCGAAAGAAAGAAATTGTTTTGCCACGTAAGTTGTTGTCTTCTTCCTCCTTCCTTTTTTTTTGTTAGAGAGTATTAGATATTAGTAGAGCCCCTGTTTAGGTGAGCCTTTTTCTTTTGATCCCATTTGTTTAGATTTGGTTTTCCTCCTTCGGGAGCGTTTTTGTTTATTATCTAGTGTTTTATTTTCCTCCTTGTGAGTTTCATTTCTAGAGTAGTCTTCTGTTTTCTTTGTTATATAATCTTGTTCCCTCCCTTTAATGTGTTTTTCCCTCTTTTGGGAAGTGTTTATGCCCGGTCATTTTAGCCAGGTCTCTTAAGAATAGACAGAGTTACATAGCCCTTTCATTTCATCACTCTTCTAAGAAGAACCTGACTTCAATAAAGTGTGCTTAATCGTTATATCCTCTGCGTCTGAGTCCTCATTCCTGTCCAGGTTTGACATCTCTGATCTTTACCACAACAATCTGGCCCCCTGATTAAAAAGACTGAAGAAGATTTCGTCCACTGGTTGGCTCTACCCCTGTCGCTAGTCAGATACATTTGATTAAAATGGTTATTTTCCCAAAGTTACTATACCTCTTTCAGCACCTCCCTGTTTTCTTGACTAAATCATTCTTTAACAGCTTGGATAAGAAAACTTCGATATCTCTATGGAATGGCAAACAAGCAAGAATCAATTCTGCAGTCCCTTAAAGACAAAGGCGGTTTGCCCTCCCAGTATTTAGATACCTGGGCTGCAAATGTGCAAAAGCTTCTCTTCTGGGTGTGTGAAGATCAAGAACCTTTGCTTGTGTGGGTACAATTGGGAAAACAAAGCTTCCCTGTTCTCACTACGCTCAGTTCTGTGTGCACAACTTCCAATGCCAATGTCATGTATGGCTAACTGTCCTATCGTCGACATCTCTTTAAAGATCTGGTGTCAGTTTAGAAAAAAAAACTAGGTCCATCTAGGTCGGACTCAGCATTTTGGATTTGGCATAACACAGGCGTAAAACCAATTAATGATTTATAGAAAACATTCAGCAGTGATGATGACAGAGACTCAACGGTTTCTCAGGCTGTAAAATATGGAAATAGTATTGGTAACCCTTGTTAAATAAATGACATTAAAACTGTGTTAAACTGCACGAGAGACATGTTGGACTTCTCCCTCCTTCTAGCCATGACTGTGCTGCTTCCACAGAGTTACAGGATGCATATATGGAGTGAACATCGAGCACACAGTGAGTCAAAATGTGACAGGAGCAAAAAACACCCAGAAACTTCTCAAATCTCAGAGGGTCAAATGATAATTCATAAAAGTCTCATGAATATCGTGAAAATCTGATGACTAAACTATGAATCTACACTGATTCATAATGTTCATCACATCTGGACTTACTCAGCCTTTCTGCAGTTCCTCACAGCTGGAATCATTCTCCGTCGTCCCTGGTCTGATGTGTTATACTTCTTCAGGTCGAACTCATCCAGAACCTCCTCTGACATCTGCAGCATGTAGGCCAGAGCTGAGCAGTGGATCTCAGAGAGTTCCTTCTCTGATCTGTTCTTTGACTTCAGGAACTCTTGGATCTCCTGATGGACTGAGTCATCGTTCATCTCCATCAGACAGTGGAAGATGTTGATGCTTCTGTCAGGAGAGATATCATCACTCTTCATCTTCTTCAGGTTGTTGATGGCTCTCTGGATGATTTCTGGACTGTTGTCTGTCTGACCCAGCAGGCCTCCTAAGAGTCTCTGGTTGGACTCCAGAGAGAGGCCATGAAGGAAGCGGACAAACAGGTCCAGGTGACCATTTTTACTTTCAAGGGATTTCTCCATAACCTTCATCAGGAGAACATCAAGAGATACCTTCCCCAAGAAGTCCTCCAGTACCTTTGTCTTCTCATTGGTGTAGCAGTGGAACAGGTAGACTGCAGCCAGAAACTCCTGAACGCTCAGATGAACAAAGCAGTAGACTGTTTTCTGGAAGATCACACTCTCTCTTTTGAAGATCTCTGTACAAACTCCTGAGTACACCGAGGCCTCTGTGACATCCAGACCACACTGCTCCAGGTCTTCTTGGTAGAACATGATGTTTCCTTTCTCCAGCTGTTCAAACGCCAGCCTCCCCAGCTTCAGAAGAACTTCCCTGTCAGCCTCCGTCAGCTCCCGTGGACTCGTCTCATGTCCTTCATCGTACTTCTTCTTCCTCTTTGTCTGAACCAGCAGGAAGTGTGAGTACATGTCAGTCAGGGTCTTGGGCAGCTCTCCTCTCTGGTCTGTGGTCAACATGTGGTCCAGAACTGTAGCAGTGATCCAGCAGAAGACTGGGATCAGACACATGATGTGGAGGCTCCTGGAGGTCTTGATGTGTGAGATGATTCTGCTGGACAGATCTTCATCACTGACTCTCCTCCTGAAGTACTCCTCCTTCTGAGCGTCAGTGAAGCCTCGTACTTCTGTTACCCTGTCAACACGTGAAGGAGGGATCTGATTGGCTGCTGCAGGTCTGGAAGTTATCCAGATGAGAGCCGAGGGAAGCAGGTTCCCCTTGATGAGGCTTGTCAACAGCACGCTGACTGATGACTCCTGTGTGACATCAGACACGACCTCTTTGTTGTTGAAGTCCAGTGAAAGTCTGCTTTCATCCAGGCCGTCAAAGATGAACAGAAGTTTACAGACAGCGAGCTTCTCTGCTGTGACCTTCTGTAATGTTGGATGGAAAACATGGAGCAGCCTGAGAAGACTGAACCGCTCATCTTTGATCAGGTTCAGCTCCCTGAACGAGAGCAGAACCACCAGACTGACATCTTGGTTCTCCGAGCCCTCTGCCCAGTCCAGAGTGAACTTCAGCACTGAGAAGGTTTTTCCAACGCCAGCGACGCCGTTGGTCAGAACGACTCTGATGTGTCTCTGTTGGTCAGGTAAGGCTTTAAAGATGTCGTGGCATTTGATGGGAGTGTCATGGAGGGTCTCCTTCTTCTTGGAAGCTGTCTCAAGCTGCCTCACCTCATGTTGGGTATTAACCTCTTCACTCTGTCCCTCTGTGATGTAGAGCTCAGTGTAGATCCTGTTGAGGAGGGTTCCACTTCCTGTTTCATCACTTCCTTCAGTCACACGTTCACATCTCGTCTTCAGACTGATCTTATGTTCATCTAAAACCTCCTGCAGACCACCACTCACTGAAACAGAGACAGAAGTTTGAGACAGAACACAGGAAACATGTCAGTCAGCTGATCATCAGGCCGGTGGAAGGAGCTGGTCACTGACGTCAGGAAGCAGGAAGTCATCAACACGTTCAGCCTGAAACTCTCAGACTGACTGCAGCACTCGAAGCTCAGCTCGTCTGATGAAGCTGATGTTGAAGATTCTTCAGTGTTCGGCCTGTTTCCACATGTTGGACTCACTCACTGTCAGTCTGTGAATGAACATGTGATGAAATGCAGCAGGTCACATTTCAAAGATGGACAGTCTTACCTTGGACAGCGATGGTCTGCCTGGCTGGCTGCTCCTCCACAGGAACATGACTCCTCTTCCTCTCTCTGTGAAGACATTTCTTCATCACTCAGATGATTTGTTGACTGTTGTCTGCCTGCCTGTCTGTCTGTCTGTCTGCCTGCCTGCCTGCCTGCCTGCCTGCCTGCCTGCCTGTCTGTCTGTCTGTCTGTCTTTTGTTATTCATACAAACTCAGCACTTCCTGCAGCTCTTTCACAATAAAAGCCTTCCATTAAAGCGAGCTGATGATCCTTCACTGTCACACTTTCATTTTAGTTTGAAAGTATCTGCACTGTCTCTTACTTTGTGTCTGAAGGTCCAGGTTCATCACTGAAGTCTGGAGGATGATCTTTGGACCGGTCACTCTTCATAGACAGACAGCTGGATCCTGCAGACTCTGCTCTGTCCTCCTCTTCCTCCATCTTCAGGACTTCAGTCAGTCTGAGAGCTGAAACATGAACACTGACTGTGAGCTCAGGACACAAGAACGAAGAAAAACAGGTTTGTTCAGGAGTCACAAACAAGACAGGAAACACAAACACACACACACACACACACACACTTTGTGTCACAGGTGAATCAAACTGTCGAGTTCATTCCAACATTTCTTTCCTCGACAGTCCACAGACAGAAAACTGTCTCAGAGACTTTGACAGTGAATCATCAGATGTTGGATTAACACTCACCCTGCCTCAGCTTCACTTCTCCTCCGTCTGCTGCCTCAACTCAAAATGGAGTCTGAACAAACTCTTTTACTTTCAGGTTTCCTCCCAGTTCTTATCTACCTGGATCACCTGTAGCTCCTCCCTTTATTTACAGGAAATCAGGTCACTTTATCTGTGTGTGTGTGTGTGTGTGTGTGTGTGTGTGTGTGTGTGTGTGTTGGGTGTTTAACATGATGTGTTTATGAGCGTCTCTCCTTGCTTCAACAAACTGAATTAATTTGGTCAAAATGTTTTAAATGATAAATGTTCAGTTTCAGTTAAAGTGCTTCAAACTAAATGAACTGAGTGTTTTCTTTCACACACTTACAGGGAACACACACACAGCTGATCATCATCATCAGCTCTCTCATTGGACTGAAGCTTTCTGTGACAGGAGACAGTGAACAACCTTTCATCAGCACAGGAGTCCCTCAGGGCTGTGTCCTGGGCCCACAAACAGTTTCATATCCAGTCACAGTCTCCACCCTGGAGTGCACTGATGAGGTCTGACATGCAGGAACATGGAGCACAGTCAGTGGGAGCAGGAAACAACCTCCAGCTCAGGTTTAAAAAGTCATCAGGCACGGCATGCAGGACATGCACTCACACACACCGGTCATGTGCTCTGCATAGTAAAGTGAACTACATTTCCCATGAGTGTTAGCCTGTAGATGTTCAGACTCATGGGAGATGTAGTTGTTGAAAGCTGACAAACTAACTCCACATAAATTCTTCATAGAGTTCAAGTAGCAGACACATGTGAGCATCAGCTGTGTGAACCATCACACCTTCACGGTCGGAATTACTGCAGAGGAACCACGACGGAGGGAGACCAACAAGAAGAAGAACCGCTTGGACCAACAAACACATGAATGGACATTAGGCCAGTGGAGATCTGGACTTGGAGTCCATGTTTGAGATCTTTTGCTGCTGAGAGAAGGTGAACAGACTGTATCCACATGTGTGGTTCCCACTGTGAAGCATGGAGCAGGTGTGATGGTGGAGGGATGCTTTAAGGACCCACAAGGAGTGTGTGGTGGACCCTGCATTTCATGTATATGTCTCCATACATATGGACATGAGTCTGCTGCCTTTACACTCCTGTTTACATTCTACTGTGTGCAATGACTGTGAAGTTCGAACCTCATCACGTTCAATATGAATGAACTGAATTCTGAATTTAAATTTTCCAAGTCTGTAATTTAGTATTTTATTTCGAGCTCTGCAGTAATCATGAACAACATGAAGTGTTGGGAACAGCTGAATGCAGTGAAGTGATGACAGCTTCTATAAACATGGAGTGTAGAACAAGTGAAGTGAACACGGGTCAATGTGATGATCACATGTAACACAAAACTGAAAGACATGACACTCCTTGTATGTAAACACTGTAATCTGTTATATAACTGGACAGACTGTGACGTCTGATTCAGAACTTTGACACTAAATCCTCGTACAGCCAGCAACGAAACAAATGAACATGAAATAAAGAACAACCTGCAGAGAACATGTGAAGTACTGAATATTATGAGGCGACTGGGGCTGATTTAACGTCGTTAAAATATATATATGTAGCACTAATTAGGCCTAGAATAGAGTCCTCTCACAGATAGACGTCACCCGAGCTCGAGCAGCAAGAACTTGCCTAGCAGTGACAACAGCTCCAGTATGCTCCCTTCAGGTGGAAGCAGGAGAAATGCTAAAAGCTAAAGCTAAAAGCTAATAGCCAATTACTGGGTAAATCTGAAAGGTCACGCTGAAGATCATCCAACAAAGAGAATTTTGGAGACGTGTTGGGAAAAGAACAAAAATCAAGCTTTGGGTGGATGAGTGAGGGTGTAGCAGAACAACTTAAAATACAGCAGCTAGAATTCAGCCCAACAGTTCTGTGGATGGAGATCTAGAAATCTGTGATATCAAGAGAAGAAATAAATCAGCGGACACAGTACAGGAATTTTATTTTTAATTTTTATTTTAAATACATAAATGGAGGTAATATTATATGAAATATTGTTCAAAACATCCAGATTAACACAGCAGGGAGGGAAATAAGGTTCATGTGGGTGGCAGCTCACGTAGAGATACAAGGGAATGACAAATCAGGTAAACCTGCAGAGGAAGCAGGAAAGACAGAGGCGGTGGAAATGAAAGTAAAATGATCAAAAGCAGAAGGGAAAAGTTTAATATGGGAGGAAAGAGTTAATCAATGGAAACAGGTACTGAATGGAAACTGGAAGAACCAGGAAAGGAGACATTTATATAAATTACACGGTGTAGTAGAGAGACAGTGGAGCGTGTGATGGTCTACTGTCGTAGATATAAAAGGGAGAGAGAAGAGATGATTGCAGGGTGCCAGAAGACAGGAACAGTGGAGAGTAGTCTCAAGGAAATCCAGGGAAGGAAGGAAAACCATTATAAGGTATCTTGTTGTAACTGGATTAATAAAAAGAATTTTGGATAATAATAATAATAAAGGAGAAGTAGTAAAGCAGTAAAGACCAGGAGAGGGCAGTATATGCAACTCTAAGGATGCCGACTGCTGTTAAAGAAAGAGGAAAAGAAGAAGAAGAAAGTGAAAGCGTTTGTTCAGACTCCATGTTGAGTTGAGGCAGCACACAGAGGAGAAGTGAAGCTGAGGCAGGGTGAGTGTTAATCCAACATCTGATGATTCACTGTCAAAGTCTCTGAGACAGTTTTCTGTCTGTGGACTGTCGAGGAAAGAAATGTTGGAATGAACTCGACAGTTTGATTCACCTGTGACACAAAGTGTGTGTGTCTGTGTGTGTGTGTGTGTGTGTGTGTGTGTGTGTGTGTGTGTGTGTGTGTGTGTGTGTGTGTGTGTGTGTGTGTCTGTGTGCTTTTTGTGACGCATTTTATTTGTGCTGTGGTGCATTCAAGTGCTGTAGGAAATTGTGGCCTATGAATTTTATTTTCCGGGTGTAATTTGGTGATGTGGAAAGAGCTCTGCAGTTTGGTTTTAATCAGTGGCAAAATGGAGAAAAGGTTAGGTGTTACTGTTTCACCTCTCAGACTGACTGAAGTCCTGAAGATGGAGGAAGAGGAGGACAGAGCAGAGTCTGCAGGATCCAGCTGTCTGTCTATGAAGAGTGACCGGTCCAAAGGTCTCCCTATAAAGTTCAGTGATGAACCTGGACCTTCAGACACAAAGTAAGAGAGCTGCTGCTGCTAACTCATTTCTTTGACTCTCTTCAGTTACATCTGTCGATGTTTTCTGTTTGTATATTAAATTTTCTTCCAAAATATTTTTACTGACTGTAACTGAACAAACTTTCTGGCACAAAGTCATTTGTTCCCTCCTCCTCTGAGTGTCTGTGACAGCTGTCAGTCACCTACAAGCTGTAATCTGATCTGAGAGGACCAACACAAACTTTTAGAGCTCCTCATTACTGACAGCAGTTTGTGTGTTTCAGAGAATGTATCAAAGATTCATGTGATCTGAATAAAAACATGTTGGTGTTTGCAGAGTTCAGTCCAACAGACGGAGAGCAGAGTCTGCAGGATCCAGCTGTCTGTCTATGAAGAGTGACCGGTCCAAAGAAGAACCTCTAAGGTTCAGAGATGAACCTGGACCTTCAGACACAAAGTAAGAGACAGTTTTTACTGTAACTGACCTGATGGAGATGATGCATAGAGGATGAAGACAAACTGCTCAAAGATTTATCTTCATGATGCAGAACTATGAGTGCAGATACTTTCAAACTAAATCTTTGGTCCATACTGAATATATGGAGAGATTTTCATGTCAGTTATTGGTGCTGCAGATTTCTTTAAGGGTCATAAGTTGTGTTGGAAACAGCATAAAGTCAGTAAATCAGCCTGAAGTGATCCATGAACTGTTCACTGTGTTCACCTTCATGACCTGAAAACAGCAGCAGGCTGCTACAGTGTCACCATACAGACCTCTACACACATCAGACTGGTCGGTTCTAACTGGAAGGGGACGTTTGGTTACCAGGACTCATCAGGACTTTTCCATCTTTGTTTCTAGTCAAAGCATCATCTCATTTTTATCCTTGAAACACACTGTAGTGTAAACTGTTTAACATGAATTCAACTATGTGACCATGTAAAGTGAGATACATTTGAATCGTTGCTGTGCAGATAAAATGGTCAAATGTCGATTTGGACCACTTCTCTTTTTCAGGGAGCAGAGCAGCGGTGGATTGGGGAAGATCTTCACCAGATGGGCTGAAGCTGGAGAATTCAGGATGAACTGGAGAGGTCGGAGGTCACAGGCAGACAGGAAAAAAAAGCTGACAAGTGAACATTCGAACAGGCAGACAGGAGAGACTCCAAACCACAGAGATTCAGTTAGAAGCTACAAAATCACTGACAGATACAAGATTCATTCATTTGTCATTCTACAACAGAGCTGCACAAAGAAAAGCCAGTGGTAGTCACAACTTTTATTGTGAAGGAGCCAAAGAAAGACATGAACATATTGTGTAATGTTTGATAGGAGGATCAGTTTAAAATATTACAGAGAGGAAGGAACAGACGAGCTGCTGAGGCTCAGCCTGTCGACTCTGCTGTCAATCAAACACCAACACGAAGTCAGAGGATTTGATGTTCAACCAAAACTGAACATTTACTTCTCCATATATTCTTATATTGATGTTTTCATTGGTCATGGTGAAATGATCAGCTGACTGACATGTTTCCTGTGTTCTGTCTCAAACTTCTGTCTCTGTTTCAGTGAGTGGTGGTCTGCAGGAGGTTTTAGATGAACATAAGATCAGTCTGAAGACGAGATGTGAACGTGTGACTGAAGGAAGTGATGAAACAGGAAGTGGAACCCTCCTCAACAGGATCTACACTGAGCTCTACATCACAGAGGGACAGAGTGAAGAGGTTAATACCCAACATGAGGTGAGGCAGCTTGAGACAGCTTCCAAGAAGAAGGAGACCCTCCATGACACTCCCATCAAATGCCACGACATCTTTAAAGCCTTACCTGACCAACAGAGACACATCAGAGTCGTTCTGACCAACGGCGTCGCTGGCGTTGGAAAAACCTTCTCAGTGCTGAAGTTCACTCTGGACTGGGCAGAGGGCTCGGAGAACCAAGATGTCAGTCTGGTGGTTCTGCTCTCGTTCAGGGAGCTGAACTTGATCAAAGATGAGCGGTTCAGTCTTCTCAGGCTGCTCCATGTTTTCCATCCAACATTACAGAAGGTCACAGCAGAGAAGCTCGCTGTCTGTAAACTTCTGTTCATCTTTGACGGCCTGGATGAAAGCAGACTTTCACTGGACTTCAACAACAAAGAGGTCGTGTCTGATGTCACACAGGAGTCATCAGTCAGCGTGCTGTTGACAAGCCTCATCAAGGGGAACCTGCTTCCCTCGGCTCTCATCTGGATAACTTCCAGACCTGCAGCAGCCAATCAGATCCCTCCTTCACGTGTTGACAGGGTAACAGAAGTACGAGGCTTCACTGACGCTCAGAAGGAGGAGTACTTCAGGAGGAGAGTCAGTGATGAAGATCTGTCCAGCAGAATCATCTCACACATCAAGACCTCCAGGAGCCTCCACATCATGTGTCTGATCCCAGTCTTCTGCTGGATCACTGCTACAGTTCTGGACCACATGTTGACCACAGACCAGAGAGGAGAGCTGCCCAAGACCCTGACTGACATGTACTCACACTTCCTGCTGGTTCAGACAAAGAGGAAGAAGAAGTACGATGAAGGACATGAGACGAGTCCACAGGAGCTGACGAAGGCTGACAGGGAAGTTCTTCTGAAGCTGGGGAGGCTGGCGTTTGAACAGCTGGAGAAAGGAAACATCATGTTCTACCAAGAAGACCTGGAGCAGTGTGGTCTGGATGTCACAGAGGCCTCGGTGTACTCAGGAGTTTGTACAGAGATCTTCAAAAGAGAGAGTGTGATCTTCCAGAAAACAGTCTACTGCTTTGTTCATCTGAGCGTTCAGGAGTTTCTGGCTGCAGTCTACCTGTTCCACTGTTACACCAACAGGAAGACAAAGGTACTGAAGGACTTCCTGTGTGGTGGTTATTTTTCATCCCTGGATGACTTCCTGATGAAGGTCATGCAGAAATCCCTTCAAAGTGAAAATGGTCACCTGGACCTATTTGTCCGCTTCCTTCATGGCCTCTCTCTGAAGTCCAACCAGAGACTCTTAGGAGGCCTGCTGGGTCAGACAAAGACCAGTTCAAGGAGCATCCAGAGAGCCATCAACAACCTGAAGAAGATGAACAGTGATGATATCTCTCCTGACAGAAGCATCAACATCTTCCACTGTCTGATGGAGATGAACGATGACTCAGTCCATCAGGAGATCCAAGAGTTCCTGAAGTCAGAGAACAGATCAGAGAAGAAACTCTCTGAGATCCACTGCTCAGCTCTGGCCTACATGCTGCAGATGTCAGAGGAGGTTCTGGATGTGTTCGACCTGAACAAGTATAACACATCAGACCAGGGACGACGGAGACTGATTCCAGCTGTGAGGAACTGCAGAAAGGCTGAGTAAGTCCAGATGTGATGAACATTATGAATCAGTGTAGATTCATAGTTTAGTCATCAGATTTTCACGATATTCATGAGACTTTTTTATGAATTATCATTTGACCCTCTGAGATTTGAGTTGTTAAAATGTTTTTCTCATCAACATGGCTTCATGCTAACTTTGTGCAGACAGACCTGGGATCAGATCACACTGATAGACTGTAGACATTATGGAAGTCTAAATGAAACTCCATTTTCTCTCTGTTCATGTCCAAGATTCAAACAAACAGATTAAAAGTCTGCAGGTGAGAGAGTGATGAGAGTGATTGTTTCATGTCAAACACAGTGAGATCAGATGAGCTGAACCTCTGATGTGAAGAGCAAATGTTCATCAAAGCTGAATATGTCAAACTGTTCTGACATCAAACACATGAAGTAAATATAAAGTGTCCTCTTTCATAATAACATTTTATAATCTGTGTCATCACAGTCTGTCCAGCTGTAAACTCTCAGAGAGTCACTGTGAAGTCGTGGCCTCAGCTCTGAAGTCCAACCCCTCCCATCTGACACAGCTGAACCTGAGTCACAATGACCTGCAGGATTCAGCAGTGAAGCTGCTATGTGCTGGACTGGAGAGTTCAAACTGCAGACTGCAGACTCTGAGGTCAGTTCACTGAGTCAAAGCTCATTGATTAGGACATAGTAATGTTGAGCTGCACATTTCAAACCTCAACACATCTGATTGGATCATAAATGGATTTTTATCAACATCATTTATTCTTTATTCAGGTTGAGGAGCTGCAGTTTGTCAGAGATCAGCTGTGCTTCTCTGGCCTCAGTTCTGAACCCCTCCCATCTGACAGAGCTGGACCTGAGCCTCAACAACCTGCAGGATTCAGGAGTGAAGCTGCTGTGTGATTTTCTGCAGAGTCCACACTGCAGACTGCAGACTCTGAGGTCAGTTCACTGACTCTCTGTTACTATTGTAGATCTGATGTTTCATTAACAATTGAAGCTAATTTATGTTCAGACATAACTTCCATCCATAAAGTTGTAAATGTCCTTTTGTTCATATTTTCATGTTTGTTGTATTAAATTTAGTCTGCAGTCACAAAGACTTGTGTTTCTTAAAGAAGCTGTAGAAAATGTCTGTTAGTGGTTAAAGTCAATGAATGTTTAGAATTGTTGGTAAATGGTCACATCTGTATACAGAAGATCCTCTGAACTCAGATTTGACTGAAAGGATCAAGTTTACTTGTTGAAGTAGAAATATTACACACACACACACACACACACACACACACACACACACACACACACACACACACACTGAATGGTTGTCTGAATGTTGTGCTGACGTTTGATGATGTCTGTAGAAGGCTGACATTATGATGATCCACAATAACACAATGACAAAGTCACTCTGCTCATGTTAGAGAAAAGCTCATTGATTAGGACATAGTAATGTTGAGCTGCACATTTCAAACCTGAACACATCTGATTGGATCATAAATGGATTTTTATCAACATCATTTATTCTTTATTCAGATTGAGGCTCTGCAGTTTGTCAGAGATCAGCTGTGCTTCTCTGGCCTCAGCTCTGAAGTCCAACCCCTCCCATCTGACACAGCTGGACCTGAGTCACAACTACCTGCGGGATTCAGCAGTGAAGCCTCTGTCTGATCTTGTGGAGAGTCCACACTGCAGTCTGCAGACTCTGAGGTCAGTAGAGGGTTGCAGTCAGTCCATGTTGGTCTCAGCAGTATTGTACTAAACACAGTTAGTATCAAAGCACAGATCCAGTATTTCCTGTAAACCTCCGACCTTCTCAGCGGCTGCTTTCCTCAGTGAAGCTGTGAGAGGAGAACGCTGACAGGCTTCAGGATTGGACAGAGAGACAGAGAGAGAGAGAACAGTCAGCCAATCAGATGAGAGAGAGAACAGTCAGCCAATCAGATGAGAGAGAGAACAGTCAGCCAATCAGATGAGAGAGAGAACAGTCAGCCAATCAGATGAGAGAGAGAACAGTCAGCCAATCAGATGAGAGAGAGAACAGTCAGCCAATCAGATGAGCCAGAAGCTCGTTGTGATGGTGTGTTTTTGGCTGATGTGCAGACGACTGTTGTTGTTGTGTTGATGTCTACAGGAAATAAAGCTGATTCCAGCTGACAGCATTACAAGATGTACAGAGACAGCGGTCCTCATTCATCAGATCTGAAGTCCTGCTGCTCTTTATACTGGATGTGCTGCATCACTGACTGACAGCTGATGGAGGGAGTCTCTGTGAACAGGATTCATGACTTCTGCTCTCTGTCTGCTTCTCTCATCAGGTGGAAGCGATGAGAAAGGTGTGTGTGTTGGTCAGCTGAGTCCTGATGATCCAGAGAGGTTGAAGCAGCAGCATCAGCTCTGACTGGGCCATGTTACTGGGAGGTGGAGTGGAGAGGAGAGCTTCATCCAGCAGAGACTGACGGAGGAATCACAACACGTGGAGATGACTGTCAGCGCTGCAGTCTGAACTGCTCTGAGATCAGCTCTCTGCTCTGTCCTTCTACACAGTCTCTGCAGAGACACTGAGACTCCTTCACTCCTGCTCCACACACAACCACCTCCTCCACCTGGAACCTGGAGCAGGCTTCAGTTTTTTCTGTCTTTGATTCGTTCCATCTGTGGTTCTCTCTGTATTTCTTTGTGTTTCACCTCCACACTGTTGAACGATGGAGAACTGACGTCCATCTGATGCACTCGCTCCCGACCTCGATTAAGAAGATTATAGTTCACGTGGGAACGAACGACACCACCCGTCAGGAGTCTGAGCGCACTAAAAATGATTTTAAACTCCTTTTTAACGCTCTTAAAAACTGTGGAAAGTCCGTTTTTATATCCGGCCCATCCCGACTGTGGGTCGTGGAGCTGGCCGTTTCAGTAGGCTCCTCAGCCTTCACACTTGGCTCCAGTCCGCCCGCAGGATCTACAACTTTGGTTTTATTGACAATTTTAACTTGTTCTGGGATCGTGAATCTCTTTTTAAACGTGATGGCCTCCACCCAAATAAGAGAGGTAGCCAAATGCTGTGTGCTAACCTGCAGCACGCGGTGCACACCTTTCCATGTGACTGACTATCTACATCTCCCACCCTCACACCGCCCTCTCCCTCGAAGACTGAACCACAACGCACCATTTTTTATGAGGGCTCCCCCTTCAGGTCAACCCTGCCACTTACACCCACACCTGCTCACAGCCAGCCCTCTGTTTGCTCTAACAGTCCTAAATCCTCAACCACCAGATATATTCCAGTCAGAGTCAGTACAGCACGCCAAAAAATAGTAAGGGCGCCTAGACCAGCACTGAATCTCCGCTCGCTCAGTCACTTCTCTCGTCAGACGGACCTGCTCAGTTCACACAGCGTTGATTAATACCAGATCTCTTACAAACAAGACATTTATTCTAAATGACTTTTTCACAACACATGATCTTGATTTCCTCCTGTTGACGGAGACCTGGTTGAATCCAGGTGACAACAGCGCCTTTTCAGAGCTCCTCCCTCCCGGCTGCTCCTTTTTCAGCACCCCGCGAGCTGCCGGTCGTGGGGGCGGTCTGGCTGCTATATTCAAGGAGAGCTTCAGATGCCGGATGATAACCACTGATAATTACTCCAGTGTCGAACTGCAGCTGTTCGTAATTGACCTCCCCTGTCCTGTGCTGTGTGCCACAGTTTATCGCCCACCCAGATTTCATAAGGACTTTCTTCAAGAGTTCTCGGAGTTCTTGTCCGATTTTATTCCAAAGTTTGATACACTTTTGATTTGTGGAGATTTTAATATTCACGTTTGTTGTGCGGCAAATCAACTGGCCAATGATTTCAAAAGCCTTTTAGATTCTTTTAATCTCACTCAATCTGTTAATGCACCAACGCATGAGCATGGACACACTGTCGACCTTGTGATTTCTCATGGGCTTTCAGTCTCCCTCAGAGAAATAGTTGACACTGCGACCTCGGATCACCTCCCTGTTGTTTTTGACTTTGCTGCCCCCCGACCTGCCAATAAGCCAGTTTCCTCAGCTCGCAGACACCGAATCTTTACTCCATCAACGGCTGGGGAGTTTGCTGCTGCCTTCAGGAACTCTCAGCTGCTTGTTGACTGTCGGCCCGTTCCTCCCATCTGTCCAGACAGCCTACTCTCCACTTTCCATTCAACGTGTTCTGCAATTCTTGACTCTGTTGCCCCTTTTCGGCATAAATCTACCAAAACCAAGTCAGTTCCCTGGTTGAATGACCGCACCCGTCAGCTCAGACAACAATGCAGACAGGCTGAACGGCGGTGGAAAAAGGACAAACTGCATGTATCGCTGGGCTGGTTAAGGGACAGTTTGGCTGCCTACCAGAGAGCGCTAAAAGAGGCGAAGTCCAAATATTTGTCCTCCATTATAGCCAACAGCTCCCATCATCCTAGACTGCTATTCAGTACTATCGATTCTGTCATCAATCCACGCCCAACTGTCCTGTCAGATGCCTCCACTGCAACCTGTGAAGAGTTTGCGTCTTTCTTTACCAATAAAGTGGCATCTGTCAGGCAGAATATCGCAAATATGAATATGACCCGTGTTGATGTCTGTGCTCCTCAGGCACAGACTGCTGTTCTTGAGCGGTTTGAGCCCATCTCCCCGTCGTCTTTTACTAATGTGGTTAGTGGCATGAAACCCACAAACTGTCCCTTAGATATTATTCCAGCCAAGTTTTTGAAAGGGGTTCTGAGTTGTGTTGGGCCGAGTCTGCTTGTTCTCATTAACACTTCTCTTAGCTCAGGGTCTGTTCCAGCTGCCTTCAAACACGCTACGGTCAGGCCCCTCGTAAAGAAAACAAATCTTGACCCCTCTGTGCTCTCCAATTTCAGACTCCCACTTGCCTTTTCTCTCTAAGGTTCTAGAAAAAGTTGTTTTTATTCAATTACAGACATTCTTGGAGATAAATTCTGTTCTTGAGAAATTTCAGTCTGGTTTTAGATCCCGTCATAGCACAGAGTCAGCACTGTTAAAGGTGCACAATGATACTGCCCTGTCTGTAGATGCTGGGAATCCTGCTGTGCTGGTGCTACTAGACCTCACAGCAGCCTTCGATACAGTTAACCATGCAGTCCTCCTATCTCGCCTAGAGCAGCACGTGGGCATCCGTGGCACCGCTCTTCAGTGGTTTAGGTCATACCTGACAAACAGGAGTTTTTCGGTCGCAATTGGTGACCACTGCTCCTCAAGTGCATCCCTCCCCTGTGGGGTGCCACAGGGATCTATTCTTGGCCCTATCCTCTTTTCATTATACATGCTACCTCTGGGTTCAATCATAAAAAAACACAACCTCTCTTTTCACTTTTATGCTGACGATCTGCAGATTTGCCCATGAGACCGAACAATAACACTGCACTTGCTGAGCTGTCGAGTTGCATCACCGATATAAAACAGTGGCTGGCACAGAACTTCTTACATCTAAATGACAGCAAAACCGAGTGCATTTTGTTTGTTTCACCATCCATGTTAAATATTTTCACCACAAACTCTGGAACTCTGGCCCCTTTTTTTAAATCACATGTTAAAAATCTTGGGGTAACATTTGACAATGGGCTCAAATTTGAAAAACAAATTAGCTCTGTTGTCAGCACAGGCTTTTTTCAGCTTCGTCTACTGGCAAAAGTGAAGTCTTTTCTCAGTCGGCAGGATCTTGAGAGGGCAATCCATGCTTTTATTAGTTCCAGACTCGATTACTGCAACGCCCTTTACGTTGGACTCAGTCAGACCTCTATTGCTCGTCTCACAGGCGTGAACATATCACCCCTGTGCTGGCATCACTTCACTGGCTCCCTGTCCGTTTTAGAATTGATTTTAAACTTCTGTTGTTTGTTTTTAACGCCATTAATGACTTGGCCCCCCCCTACCTGGCAGAGATTTTAACTTTTCGCAACTGTGGCAGAGCCCTGTGCTCTTCCGGTCAGCTTCTGCTGGAGGCCCCCAGGACGAGACTCAAACAGTGGGGCGATCGTTCCTTTGCCGTCGCTGGTCCCAGGCTGTGGAACAAACTGCCCGCCGACATCCGCACCACTAGTGATCTCAGCCTTTTTAAATCAAAACTTAAGACACACTTTTTTAGATTGGCCTTTTATTCCGACTAGGTATACACTTCATGTGTACTCACTCTGCCTGCTCCATCTTATACATTTCTGGAAGGTTTTTAACACTACAGCACTTTTATTTTCTTCTATTTATTTTCTTTTTATTGTATTTAAATTGTACTTTAATTGTATTTTAGTTGTATTTTAATTTTAACTGCATTTATTTATCTATGTACCTGTTATGTATTGTTTCCACAGCTTTGTTGTAAAGCACTTTGGGTACCGTCTGGCTATTGTAAAGGGCTATATAAATAAACTTGATTTGATTTGATTTGATTTGATCCTCACAACATGACCAGTCCAATTCATCTCTGCTGCTTGTATGAGGTTAATGTTTTCTTTGTACATGATTCCTGATAAATAAATGTGATCAAATAAACTTTTAAAAGAGATCAGGCTCAAATAACTCAACTCGATCGGACAGTCATCGACTGGAGCTCCTGCACATCAATCTCACATGCAACGATTTCCAGTTTAATGGATGCAGCTTTATGCAGAACAAGGGAGCGGCAATGGGAAAGAGATTTTCCAATGATCTTCTTCTGTGATGAACTAACACAGCATAAGAACCTGGATGGAGAAACCAAAGAGAGCATAGCTTGGTCACTGATGAAGAAAATACAGCAAATAGCCGCGTAGCAGTGGAGACCGGGCTGGAGGCCCAGAGGCCGGCGCCGGCCCGGTCTGACGGCTGGTGACTAGTAAGTAGGGCTGAAGATGGAGGCAAGTAAACTGGGCCGAAGGCCGGACTCATAACTTTGAATTGTTGGTCTCTGACTGTGTTAGAGTTGTATTCTTTGTCACTCCTAGCCTGGGACAAATCGGCACTGTACAATACATTTCACCTGAATGTAACAATGCCACATGTATTTTCCTTCTCTGCATGACGCACGGCTGCATCTTACAAAAAAACAGCTGGGTCTTGATTGGTCACGTTCTGCTCGTCACGTAGAACATCGTATAAACGTTCAGTGATTACTTCATTTAGTCTCAGTGGGGAGGAGAGGTTCATGTTCATCATCTGATCGTCCTTCTCACAGATTGTTTGTGATTTTGGATATGCAGTGTTGTCATGCCAGTCATAACACAGTGACGTTCAGCTACATATGATGACTGATAACTTGACATCTTTGCTCTTCATTAATGGATGTTTCTAATTACAGGTTCTCTGGACGTTTATCAGGAAAATAATCCGACTTTGTCTGAAGATGTTTCTCCTGTTCAGGGCTGCAGATACACTATAACTCAGGACTGTTTGAATAACTGTCATCATTGTCTCCTTGCACAGCTCCTCAAAACACACATTATCAAATGTATTCTTGCGTCTTATTAGTGGGATCATGGAAAACTCAACACAGATTCAGTCATTTGTGCTGGCCATGTATGGTGACATAGGACAGCTAAAGTACCTGTATTTCACTCTGGCGCTTCTCTTTTACACGTCGGTTATATTTGCCAACACCGTTCTTATTGTCATCATTTATCTGGACAGAAGTCTGCATGAGCCCATGTATCTGTTCCTCTGTAATCTGTTTGTTACTGAAATATACGGCAGCACGTCTTTGTTGCCCTGCTTAATGGCACAAATCTTGTCAGACACTCATGAAATTTCCACATTTTACTGCTTCATGCAAATCTTTAACATTCACACGTATGTTGCTATTGAATTTGGAACGTTAACAATAATGGCATATGACAGATATATATGTATTTGTAAGCCGTTACACTACAATGTGATGATAACCAGAAGAATAGTGCAAAAGGTCATTCTTGTTATCTGGACAGTCTCCTTTGTCGAGGTCGGAGTTTTACTGTCATTCACGATTCATTTAAAGCGCTGTGGCACGGTTATAAACAAAGTCTTTTGTGCACACCACCTTGTAGTTGAACTCTCTTGTTCTTCAGACAGAACGGTGTCTCTCATTCACGATCTGGTGTTTGGCCTTATTTTCACTGTTGCTGCTCCCGTCACTTATATTTCATTCACCTACGTCCAAATTCTGTCAGTGTGTTTAAAAGGTTCCAGAGAGACGAGAATAAAAGCTTTTGATACTTGTACTCCGCATTTTATTTCACTGGTCAGCTTCGTCTTTGCCTGTTTTTACAGCCTGATCACTCAGAGGTTCGACATGTTCTCTGTTCCATATCCGCTCTGTGTGTTCCTGTCCATGTACGTAGTGATCATTCAGCCTCTTCAGAACCCGCTCATGTATGGCCTTAAACTGTCAAAAATCAGACATGCCTGTAAAACTTTGCTGACATTAAAAACATCACAACTCTGCTTTTCCACTTCTCATGTTCATTTTTAAGTTTAGAGTTGTCGACATTTAAAAACGTTTCATTCAGTTACAAACCGTGAATCTTCTTCTGCTGCTGACCTGCGAGAGATTCATAAAGACGAGATAAAGACTAAAGAACCAAAATGTTTCTGCAGCCTTTAAAAAGTAAGAGTTTAATACATCAAACTAGATTCAATGTCAGACTCATGATCAGCTTTATTATAAGTGTCCACATGGAAGGCGTCCTCAGCTCTCCATGCATGTACACAGGGTTAGATATAACAGCTAAAAACAAGCAGTGTGTCGATCTTTAACGTATGCCAGGAAAAGGATGTTTAACATGTCACAGCAGGTTCAGCTGACATGAGAGCGACTGAATCACAGACAAATCCAGAAATCCAAGGTGACATGAAGATGATGATGTTTGTGTCGAGCTGACTAATCCTGACACTTTAGTGTTGCAGTAACAGCTGATCAGTTAGTGTGTTCGCTCTGACTTAAACGTGTGTGCTGATAGAAATCTGATTCACCGTGGAAACAGGTCAATGAAAGGCAGAGCCTTCATTTGAATCCAGACTGTGCACATTTATTTAAAGAGTGTGAGCCAGACAACACGATGAACTCTGATTCAGTGATCAGATATTTCTCATTTATTATCTAAGTGTCACATTTTAAATGGATCCAGTCAGATTTTTTCTCTCGTGGGGAAGTTGAAGATTAAAAAGAATCACAGACAGACAGACTGCGAGCTCACTTCCACTCCTGTGATCATGTGTTTGAACAGAATTCAGTGGCTTTATTTCAGAGTATAAATCCTGCAGCTGCTGACTCACTCACTAACACAGTCTGCACCACTGTAGGAATTATGTTCCACACTGCAATCACAACATGACAGATAACTAGAAAGTGCCGAGTGGGCTGCTGCCGGGTTTGTACTGAAAAAGCACATCTCAAATAGTAATATTTACACGAACGCGCTAGCCACTAATTCTAGCCTCAGCTGCAAATGTTAGCAATAAGAATGTCTTTACTACCATGAACAGCTAGCACTGATGTGCTAGCTGCTAATGTTAGAAAATATCACGTCTTTAATACAATGAGCAGCTAGCGCTAACACCCTAGCTGCTCATGTGCAGAAGGTTTGTATGAGGTCAATATAGTAGTAATGTCCTAAATGAGCTGAATCTAATGATATAACTTTTATTTCTGTAGTACCAAATTTGTGGAAGTTGTTAGGGGTGTGTGTGTGTGTCAGTCTGTGTGTGTGTGTTACTGTCTGTCAGTTAGAGGCTAGCGCTAACGTGCTAGCTGCTCTAAGTTCAAACTCAGTGACGATAACTGCTAAAATGGCCGCCTAGTGTTAGCAATTAGCATGTCTTTAATTTTTAGTAGCTAGAAATGATGTTATGATTTAACACAGTCCTGCTGGATTCACTGTCAAATCAGTTGACTGATATATGTGGCATCATAGACACAGCAACAGCAGATTTAAACACAAACACACAGACTGACGGTCACCACAGGAAATGTCTTGCTTGAGTTAGTTCAGTTAGTGGCTAGTGCTAACGTGCTAGCTGCTCTGCTGTCTGTGTCATTTTACACAGACAAATTCAAATTAACTGACAATAACAGCTAAGATGGCCGCCACCGGGCAGTTAGTGCAGCAGTTTGAATGTCAGTTGGAAGACAGAGAGAGAAAATGCTGAGACCATGCCTCGAACAGGAAGGATATCTGGCCAAACCGTATTTCCAATCATTGAACCGACTTAAGTTTGGGCATCTAGAGACTTTCCTGATTGTCTAGATATGCAACGGCACGAGGAAACTACTCCCATAGCTTGCTAACTATGGGAGTAGTTGCCTCGTGTCGTAGGCACTCGGCACCAATTATTGATTGAACCACATCTAGAGACTTTCCTGATTGTCTAGATATGCAGTTTGTGTGTCAAATGAAGAAATATGACCTATTAAATTATGTTATGATTTCACACAGGCCTGTTAGTGGCTAATTGTTAGCGTGTCAGCGCTAGCCACTAAGGCGCTAGCTGCTCTGCTGTCTCTCTCTGTCATTTTACACAGACAAATTCAAATTAACTGACAATAACTGTTGATATATGTCGCATCATAGGCACAGCAACAGCAGATTTAAACACAAACAACACAGATTGACGGTCACCACAGAAAATGTCTTGCTTGAGCTGCCTGTGTTAATGTCTGTCAGTTAGTGGCTAGTGCTAACGTGCTAGCTGCTCTGCTGCTCTGCTGTCTGTGTCATTTTACACAGACAAATTCAAATTAACTGACAATAACAGCTAAGATGGCCGCCACCGGGCAGTTAGTGCAGCAGTTTGAATTTCAGTTGGAAGACAGAGAGAGAAAATGCTGAGACCATGCCTCGAACAGGAAGGATATCTGGCCAAACCGTATTTCCAATCATTGAACCGACTTAAGTTTGGGCATCTAGAGACTTTCCTGATTGTCTAGATATGCAACGGCACGAGGCAACTACTCCCATAGCTAGCAAGCTATGGGAGTAGTTGCCTCGTGTCGTAGGCACTCGGCACTAATTATTGATTGAACCACAGTTCCAGAATGAATGATTTCAATGAGCTGATTAATTGCAGTGACAGTCTGAGCTCTTACTCTAATTTCTGTAGTCATTGCTGGACAGAACAGCATGAGCTTTAAGAAGATCATTAAGATCTCCATGCACACAAAGCACCATTTACAAATAAAGTCTGACTCGTTGACTGAAGGTGTTTCCACAGCACATTATGTCATAATTTACACTTGGCAAAAAGTTCAAGTCCAGTATGGACCAAAGTATTGAAGGTGACCCGGTAATCTGGAGTTCAGATTATTGAGTCACAAAGAGCTGAGATGAACTGTGTGTGTTCCCTGTAAGTGTGTGAGAGAAACATCCAGGTCATTTAGTTTGAAACACTTTAACTGAAACTGAATATTATTTATCAATTAAACATTTTGAACAAAACTCAAGTTAATTCAGTTTGTAGAAACAGAGAGAGACGCACATGAACACACCATGTTAAACATGCACACACACACACACACACAGCTAAGGTAACCTAATTTCCTGTATATAAAGAGGGGAGGAGCTACAGTAACCAGGTGATCCAGGTAGATAAGAACAGGGATGAACTTTGTTCAGACTCCATTTTGAGTTGAGGCAGCAGACGGAGGAGAAGTGAAGCTGAGGCAGGGTGAGTGTTAATCCAACATCTGATGATTCACTGTCAAAGTCTCTGAGACAGTTTTCTGTTTGACTGACAGAAGTCCTGAAGATGGAGGAAGAGGAGGACAGAGCAGAGTCTGCAGGATCCATCCATCCATCATGTCTGTCCATGAAGAGTGACTGGTCCAGACATGATCCTCCAGACTTCAGTGATGAACCTGGACCTTCAGACACAAAGTAAGAGAGCTGCTGCTGCTAACTCATTTAACTGATTTTCCATGACCTCTGCTGATGCCATGTTTTCTGTTGCCTTTGTGTTTGTGTATTAAATGTCTAAACTGTATATTAAACCAGGATGTATTTTTAGTGTAAGATGAGGTTTATTTTTGTGAAGATTTATTTTGTAGATCATGTAGTAGTTGTAGTACAAGTATTTGTATTCTATTCCTTAATTCAGAACAGGAACTATATTTTATGGCTTTTATGGTCTTTGATAAGAGATTGTTCATACTGGTGGAGTCATATGATGTATCACATTGTTGGTCAAAGTTCAGTTGTCTTTGTCTGAGGTGGACATTAAAGTAGTCATGTTACTCAGAAGAAGCCATCCCCGTGTGTTTGCTTGACCCACAGCCTGTAGCTAATGTAACTTAGTCAAAGTCAAGTTTATCGTTAACACGAAGAGTAACCAGCATTACACTGGTTAGACCACAGGTGTCAAACTGTTCCACAAAGGGCCGCTGTGGCTGCAGGTTTTTGTTCCAACCAACCAAGAGCTTACAGTTTGACCAATCAACTGTCTGAAGACTGAGATCAGCTGATTAAATGAGTCAAGTCTGGTGCTGCTGCTTGGCTGGAAAGAAAACCTGCAGCCACACCGGCCCTTTGTGGAACAGTTTGACACGCCTGGGTCATACTAACTAAATTGAGTTGAAAATTGGTTGAAGCTGAGTTAGTAACATGTAGTAATGGGACATGAATGTATAGAGATGAAGAAAAGAGTCAGTGCATCATGGGAAGTCCCCCTGCAGTCTAGGCCTATAGCAGCACGACTAAAAGGTTCAGGACTCACCTGAGCCAGCTCTAACTATGAGCTCTATCCAAGGGGAACGTAAATGTGGAGAAAGGGTCTGCCTCTAGAACCAGAACTGGGAGCTGGTTCCACAGAAGAGGAGCTCCTCATTACTGACAGCAGTTTGTGTGTTTCAGAGAATTTATCAAAGATTCATGTGATCTGAATAAAAACATGTTGGTGTTTGCAGAGTTCAGTCCAACAGACGGAGAGCAGAGTCTGCAGGATCCAGCTGTCTGTCTATGAAGAGTGACTGGTCCAGACATGATCCTCCAGACTTCAGTGATGAACCTGGACCCTCAGACACAAGGTAAGAGAGCAGCTGCTGCTAACTCATTTTCAATCATAATATCATGTTAAAAATCTGCAAATGATCATACATACCAACGACCATATAATAGTTCAAATAATTACACTAATGGTTTGGGAGAGGAATACTTTGTCAGCTGGGCAGCAGGCACAGGTGAGGACCTGGTTGTGCTTTTTCCCAACATCACAGAGTGGTCCAAGTGTTCACCTGCCCTACCTGGCATTAAAGGAACCAGAGCTTGTGCAGGAGGTGGAGCATTACAAACTAGACATAGTCGGGATCACCTCCATGCACAGTACTGGTTCTGGAACCAAAATCCCGAGGAGGGGCCTGGCAATCTCCTTTTCTTGGTCTTGCCCAGGGTGAGGCACAAGACAGGTGTGGGGGTACTCACAAGCCCCGGGTTGAGCACTGCAGTATTGGAGTTCTTCCCAGAGAATGAGCAGGTTGCCTCCATGTGACTGCAAGTCACTGGGGGAAGGTTTTTGCTGTTGTTTGTGCTTAGGCACCAAACAGTAGTTAAGACTATGCGGCCGCCTTGGACTCTTGAAGTGCCGTCCTAAAGGGATTCCATCTGGTGACTCCATGCTTTGTTATTTGACCTCTGTGCTAGTCATGGATTAGCCATCACAGGCTCTATGTTTGTGAGGCCATGGAAAAGGACTTTCAGGTGGTCTCATGGAAGTTCTGGCAAACCGTTCCTGACGAATCAGGAAGGAGAAGTTCAGCCTGTGTTCAGCCAGGGCAGAGAACTGGTGACCTGACCCAGATGTTGTTGAGTGGTGGAAAAGGTATTTTGAAGAACTCCTGAACCAAATCAATACGCCCGTGTTAGATGAAGCAGAGTCTGAAGACTCAGGGGAAGCTGCGTCCATATGCTGAGGGTATGGAATATAGTCCCAGAATATGGACTACCATGGTGGAAGTTGCCATGGTAGTTAGAAAGCAGCATGCACTGTGGCGATATGCAGCTGAATGTGAAGCACTGTGAACCCCTCTAAATCTGAGGCCATGGTTCTTCACAGAAAACCAGTGGAGTGCTCCCTCCAGTTTTGGAGGTTTTTGCTGCCCCAACTGAACGAGTTTAGGGAATTTTAGGGTCCTGTTCATGGTTCATGGGGGAAATGTAGAGGCCAGCAGGTTGGTTCATCGGAGAATTGATCAAAGATTCATGTGATCTGAATAAAAACATGTTGGTGTTTGCAGAGTTCAGTCCAACAGACACAGAGCAGAGTCTGCAGGATCCAGCTGTCTGTCTATGAAGAGTGACCGGTCCAAAGATTTTCCTCCATCCTTCAGAGATGAACCTGGACCTTCAGACACAAAGTAAGAGACAGTTTTTACTGTAACTGACCTGATGGAGATGATGCATAGAGGATGAAGACAAACTGCTCAAAGATTTATCTTCATGATGCAGAACTATGAGTGCAGATACTTTTAAACTAAATCTTTGGTCCATACTGAATATATGGAGAGATTTTCATGTCAGTTATTGGTGCAGCAGATTTCTTTAAGGGTCATGAGTTGTGTTGGAAGCAGCATAAAGTCAGTAAATCAGCCTGAAGTGATCCATGAACTGTTCACTGTGTTCACCTTCATGACCTGAAAACAGCAGCAGGCTGCTACAGTGTCACCATACAGACCTCTACACACATCAGACTGGTCGGTTCTAACTGGAAGGGGACGTTTGGTTACCAGGACTCATCAGGACTTTTCCATCTTTGTTTCTAGTCAAAGCATCATCTCATTTTTATCCTTGAAACACACTGCAGTGTAAACTGTTTAACATGAATTCAACTATGTGACCATGTAAAGTGAGATACATTTGAATCGTTGCTGTGCAGATAAAATGGTCAAATGTCGATTTGGACCACTTCTCTTTTTCAGGGAGCAGAGCAGCGGTGGATTGGGGAAGATCTTCACCAGATGGGCTGAAGCATTGAGGAGATTTCAGATATCACACACAGGCAGACCAACCAGGAGTGAGTTACAGTAATAGAATAAAAAAAAAACTGACAAGTGAACATTCGAACAGGCAGACAGGAGAGACTCCAAACCACAGAGATTCAGTTAGAAGCTACAAAATCACTGACAGATACAAGATTCATTCATTTGTCATTCTACAACAGAGCTGCACAAAGAAAAGCCAGTGGTAGTCACAACTTTTATTGTGAAGGAGCCAAAGAAAGACATGAACATATTGTGTAATGTTTGATGGGAGGATCAGTTTAAAATATTACAGAGAGGAAGGAACAGACGAGCTGCTGAGGCTCAGCCTGTCGACTCTGCTGTCAATCAAACACCAACACGAAGTCAGAGGATTTGATGTTCAACCAAAACTGAACATTTACTTCTCCATATATTCTTATATTGATGTTTTCATTGGTCATGGTGAAATGATCAGCTGGCTGACTGTTTCCTGTGTTCTGTCTCAAACTTCTGTCTCTGTTTCAGTGAGTGGTGGTCTGCAGGAGGTTTTAGATGAACATAAGATCAGTCTGAAGACGAGATGTGAACGTGTGACTGAAGGAAGTGATGAAACAGGAAGTGGAACCCTCCTCAACAGGATCTACACTGAGCTCTACATCACAGAGGGACAGAGTGAAGAGGTTAATACCCAACATGAGGTGAGGCAGCTTGAGACAGCTTCCAAGAAGAAGGAGACCCTCCATGACACTCCCATCAAATGCCACGACATCTTTAAAGCCTTACCTGACCAACAGAGACACATCAGAGTCGTTCTGACCAACGGCGTCGCTGGCGTTGGAAAAACCTTCTCAGTGCTGAAGTTCACTCTGGACTGGGCAGAGGGCTCGGAGAACCAAGATGTCAGTCTGGTGGTTCTGCTCTCGTTCAGGGAGCTGAACTTGATCAAAGATGAGCGGTTCAGTCTTCTCAGGCTGCTCCATGTTTTCCATCCAACATTACAGAAGGTCACAGCAGAGAAGCTCGCTGTCTGTAAACTTCTGTTCATCTTTGACGGCCTGGATGAAAGCAGACTTTCACTGGACTTCAACAACAAAGAGGTCGTGTCTGATGTCACACAGGAGTCATCAGTCAGCGTGCTGTTGACAAGCCTCATCAAGGGGAACCTGCTTCCCTCGGCTCTCATCTGGATCACTTCCAGACCTGCAGCAGCCAATCAGATCCCTCCTTCACGTGTTGACAGGGTAACAGAAGTACGAGGCTTCACTGACGCTCAGAAGGAGGAGTACTTCAGGAGGAGAGTCAGTGATGAAGATCTGTCCAGCAGAATCATCTCACACATCAAGACCTCCAGGAGCCTCCACATCATGTGTCTGATCCCAGTCTTCTGCTGGATCACTGCTACAGTTCTGGACCACATGTTGACCACAGACCAGAGAGGAGAGCTGCCCAAGACCCTGACTGACCTGTACTCACACTTCCTGCTGGTTCAGACAAAGAGGAAGAAGAAGAAGTACAATGAAGGACATGAGACGAGTCCACAGGAGCTGATGGAGGCTGACAGGGAAGTTCTTCTGAAGTTGGGGAGGCTGGCGTTTGAACAGCTGGAGAAAAGAAACTTCATGTTCTACCAAGAAGACCTGGAGCAGTGTGGTCTGGATGTCACAGAGGCCTCGGTGTACTCAGGAGTTTGTACACAGATCTTCAAAAGAGAGAGTGTGATCTTCCAGAAAACAGTCTACTGCTTTGTTCATCTGAGCGTTCAGGAGTTTCTGGCTGCAGTCTACCTGTTCCACTGTTACACCAACAGGAAGACAAAGGTGCTGAAGGACTTCCTGTGTGGTGGTGATTTTTCATCCCTGGATGACTTCCTGATGAAGGTCATGCAGAAATCCCTTCAAAGTGAAAATGGTCACCTGGACCTGTTTGTTCGCTTCCTTCATGGCCTCTCTCTGGAGTCCAACCAGAGACTCTTAGGAGGCCTGCTGGGTCAGACAGACAACAGTCCAGAAATCATCCAGAGAGCCATCAACAACCTGAAGAAGATGAACAGTGATGATATCTCTCCTGACAGAAGCATCAACATCTTCCACTGTCTGATGGAGATGAACGATGACTCAGTCCATCAGGAGATCCAAGAGTTCCTGAAGTCAGAGAACAGATCAGAGAAGAAACTCTCTGTGATCCACTGCTCAGCTCTGGCCTACATGCTGCAGATGTCAGAGGAGGTTCTGGATGAGTTGGACCTGAACAAGTATAACACATCAGACCAGGGACGACGGAGACTGATTCCAGCTGTGAGGAACTGCAGAAAGGCTGAGTAAGTCCAGATGTGATGAACATTATGAATCAGTGTAGATTCATAGTTTAGTCATCAGATTTTCACGATATTCATGAGACTTTTTTATGAATTATCATTTGACCCTCTGAGATTTGAGTTGTTAAAATGTTTTTCTCATCAACATGGCTTCATGCTAACTTTTGCAGACAGACCTGGGATCAGATCACACTGATAGACTGTAGACATTATGGAAGTCTAAATAAAACTCCATTTTCTCTCTGTTCATGTCCAAGATTCAAACAAACAGATTAAAAGTCTGCAGGTGAGAGAGTGATGAGAGTGATTGTTTCATGTCAAACACAGTGAGATCAGATGAGCTGAACCTCTGATGTGAAGAGCAAATGTTCATCAAAGCTGAATATGTCAAACTGTTCTGACATCAAACACATGAAGTAAATATAAAGTGTCCTCTTTCATAATAACATTTTATAATCTGTGTCATCACAGTCTGTCCAGCTGTAAACTCTCAGAGAGTCACTGTGAAGTCATGGCCTCAGCTCTGAAGTCCAACCCCTCCCATCTGACACAGCTGGACCTGAGTGACAATGACCTGCAGGATTCAGCAGTGAAGCTGCTATGTGCTGGACTGGAGAGTCCAAACTGCAGACTGCAGACTCTGAGGTCAGTTCACTGACTGTTCATGCTGTTTTTATGTAAATATTCAATTCAAATATTTGACTGATGTTTGACATGTTTCTAATGAATTTCTAAATGGTTGAACATTGTTAGACTGAAGTAATCACATAAAACGATAATGATGAAAAGTTTGACAGTTTCTGAGCTTCCACAGACTCACATTGTGGTCCATCAGTCAGTGAAGATGGCGTCAGTGCTGATGAGGCTGTAGAGTGTGTGACGGATCAGAATGAGGTTGTTGAAGATCTGATGATAGCAGATAAAAACAGGCTGCAGAGAGTTTGAGCTTCTGTGGAAACAGAGACAGAGACAGGTTAGAGAAAGGAAAGAAAGACGTGAACGCAAAGTTCAACAAAGATGAAGTGAAGAACTGTGATGATCTTCATGATCATCACATTTCATCTTCATAAAGTGGAAATATTTCTTTGTTTCTGCTGATTTCAATGTGTTTTCACAAATAATGTCTGATCATTGATATTGAACACATCTGATTGGATCATAAATGGATTTTTATCAACATCACTTATTCTTTATTCAGATTGTGGTGGTGCAGTTTGTCAGAGATCAGCTGTGCTTCTCTGGCCTCAGCTCTGAAGTCCAACCCCTCCCATCTGACAGAGCTGGACCTGAACTACAACAACCTGCAGGATTCAGGAGTGAAGCTGCTGTGTGATTTTCTGCAGAGTCCACACTGCAGACTGCAGACTCTGAGGTCAGTTCACTGACTCTCTGTTACTATTGTAGATCTGATGTTTCATTAACAATTGAAGCTAATTTATGTTCAGACATAACTTCCATCCATAAAGTTGTAAATGTCCTTTTGTTCATATTTTCATGTTTGTTGTATTAAATTTAGTCTGCAGTCACAAAGACTTGTGTTTCTTAAAGAAACTGTAGAAAATGTCTGTTAGTGGTTAAAGTCAATGAATGTTTAGAATTGTTGGTAAATGGTCACATCTGTATACAGAAGATCCTCTGAACTCATTTGTCACACACACAAAATGGTTGTCTGAATGTTGTGCTGACGTTTGGATGATGTCTGTAGAAGGCTGACATTATGATGATCCACAATAACACAATGACAAAGTCACTCTGCTCATGTTAGAGAAAAGCTCATTGATTAGGACATAGTAATGTTGAGCTGCACATTTCAAACCTGAACACATCTGATTGGATCATAAATGGATTTTTATCAACATCATTTATTCTTTATTCAGATTGAGGCGCTGCAGTTTGTCAAAGATCAGCTGTGCTTCTCTGGCCTCAGCTCTGAAGTCCAACCCCTCCCATCTGACAGAGCTGGACCTGACCAACAACAACCTGCAGGATTCAGGAGTGAAGCTGCTGTGTGATTTTCTGCAGAGTCCACACTGCAGACTGCAGAGTCTGAGGTCAGTTCACTGACTCTCTGTTACTATTGTAGATCTGATGTTTCATTAACAATTGAAGCTAATTTATGTTCAGACATAACTTCCATCCATAAAGTTGTTTGTTGTATTAAATTTAGTCTGCAGTCACAAAGACTTGTGTTTCTTAAAGAAACTGTAGAAAATGTCTGTTAGTGGTTAAGGTCAATGAATGTTTAGAATTTTTGGTAAATGGTCACATCTGTATACAGAAGATCCTCTGAACTCAGATTTGATTGAAATGATCAAGTTTACATCAAGTTTGCAGAAGCTGGCTCTGGGGACGTGGAACGTCACCTCTCTGGCGGGGAAGGAACCTGAGCTGGTGCGTGAGGTTGAGAGGTTCCGGCTAGATATAGTCGGGCTCACCTCAACGCACAGTTTGGGCTCCGGAACCAGTTTCCTCGAGAGGGGTTGGACGCTCTACCACTCTGGAGTTGCCCTGGTGAGAGGCGCAGGGTGGGGGTGGGAATTCTTGTTTCCCCCCCGGCTCAGCGCCTGTACATTGGGGTTTACCCCGGTGGATGAGAGGGTACCCTCCCTTCGCCTCCGGGTGGGGGGATGGGTCCTGACTGTCGTCTGTGCCCATGGACCGAACGGCAGTTCAGAGTACCCACCCTTTTTGGGGACCTTGGTGGGGGTGCTGGAGGGCGCTCCCTCTGGGGACTCCCTCGTCCTCCTGGGGGACTTTGATGCTCACGTGGGCAGCAACAGTGAGACCTGGAGTGGCGTGATTGGGAGGAACAGCCCCCCTGACCTGAACCCGAGTCGTGTTCTGTTGTTGGACTTCTGTGCTCGCCATGGATTGTCCATAACGAACACCATGTTCAAACACAAGGGTGTCCATATGTGCACGTGGCACCAGGACGCCCTTGTCCGCAGCTCGATGATCAACTTTGTGGTTGTGTCGTCGGATTTGTGGCCATGTATTTTGGACACTCGGGTGAAGAGAGGGGCGGAGCTGTCAACTGATCACCACCTGGTGGTGAGTTGGCTCTGATGGTGGGGGAGGACGGCGGTCAGACCTGGCAGGCCCAAACGTTCTGTGCGGGTTTGCTGGGAACGTCCGGCTGAATCTCCTGTCAGAAAGAGCTTCAACTCTCACCTCTGGGAGAGCTTCACTCACATCCCGGGGGAGGTGGGGGATATTGAGTCCGAGTGGACCCTGTTCCGTGCCTCCATTGTCGAGACAGCTGACTGGAGCTGTGGCCGCAAGGTGGTCAGTGCCTGTCGCGGTGCCAACCCCCGAACCCGCTGGTGGACACTGGTGGTGAGGGATGCCGTTAAGCTGAAGAAGGAGGCCTACAGAACCTTTTTGGCCTGTGGGGCCCCTGAAGCAGCTGACGGGTATCGACATGCCAAGCAGAACGCAGCTTCTGCGGTTGCGGAGGCAAAAACTCGGGCGTGGGAGGAGTTTGGTGAGGCCATGGAGAAGGACTTTCGAATGGCTTCAAAGAGGTTCTAGACCACCATCCGGCGGCTCAGGCGGGGGAAGCAGTGCACTGTCAACACTGTTCAGTGGGGGCGGGGTGCTGCTGACCTCAACTGGGGATGTCCTGGGTCGTTGGAGGGAATACTTCGAAGACCTCCTCAATCCCACCAGCACGTCTTCCACTGAGGAAGCAGTCTGGGGACCCTGTGGTGGGCTCGCCAATCTCTGGGGCTGAAGTCGCCGAGGTAGTCAAAAAGCTCCTCGGTGGCAGGGCCCTGGGGGTGGATGAGGTCCGCCCGGAGTTCCTCAAGGCTCTGGATGTTGTGGGGCTGTCTTGGTTGACACATCTCTGCAACATTGCGTGGACATCGGGGGCAGTGCCTCTGGACTGGCAGACTGGGGTGGTGGTTCCCCTCTTCAAAAAGGGGGACCGGAGGGTTTGCTCCAACTATAGGGGGATCACACTTCTCAGCTCCCCGGAAGGGGGTCCTGGAGAGGAGGGTCCGCAAGATTGTCGAACCTCGGATTCAGGAGGAGCAGTGTGGTTTTCGTCCTGGTCGTGGAACTGTGGACCAGCTCTATACCATTAGCGCGGTCAAGGAGGGTGCATGGGAGTTCGCCCAACCAGTCTACATGTGCTTTGTGGACTCGGAGAAGGTGTTTGACTGTGTCCCCCGGGAAACCCTGTGGGGGGTGCATGGGGAGCATGGGGTCCCGGACCCGCTAATGGGGGCGGTTCATAACTTTTATGGACAGAATTTCTAGGCGCAGTCAGGGCTCGTCCCTCCGGGAGGCAGCCCCGGGGAAGACTCCGGACACGCTGGAGGGACTATGTCTCTCGGCTGGCCTGGGAACGCTTTGGGGTCCCCCTGGGAAAGCTGGACGAAGTGGACGGGGAGAGGGAAGTCTGGGCCTCCCTGCTGAAGCTGCTGCCCCCGCAACCTCGGATCAAGTTTACTTGATAGTGGAAATATTTCTTTGTTTCTGCTGATTTCAATGTGTTTTCACAAGTAATGTCTGATCATTGATATTGACACATCTGATTGGATCATAAATGGATTTTTATCAACATCATTTATTCTTTATTCAGATTGTGGTGCTGCAGTTTGTCAGAGATCAGCTGTGCTTCTCTGGCCTCAGTTCTGAACCCCTCCCATCTGACATACCTGGACTTGAGCTACAACAACCTGCAGGATTCAGGACTGAAGCTGCTGTGTGATTTTCTGCAGAGTCCACACTGCAGACTGCAGACTCTGAGGTCAGTTCACTGACTCTCTGTTACTATTGTAGATCTGATGTTTCATTAACAATTGAAGCTAATTTATGTTCAGACATAACTTCCATCCATGAAGTTGTAAATCTCCTTTTGTTCATATTTTCATGTTTGTTGTATTAAATTTAGTCTGCAGTCACAAAGACTTGTGTTTCTTAAAGAAACTGTAGAAAATGTCTGTTAGTGGTTAAAGTCAATGAATGTTTAGAATTGTTGGTAAATGGTCACATCTGTATACAGAAGATCCTCTGAACTCAGATTTGACTGAAAGGATCAAGTTTACTTGATAAAGTGGAAATATTTCTTTGTTTCTGCTGATTTCAATGTGTTTTCACAAATAATGTCTGATCATTGATATTGACACATCTGATTGGATCATAAATGGATTTTTATCAACATCATTTATTCTTTATTCAGATTGAGGAGCTGCAGTTTGTCAGAGATCAGCTGTGCTTCTCTGGCCTCAGCTCTGAAGTCCAACCCCTCCCATCTGACACAGCTGGACCTGAGTCACAACAACCTGCAGGATTCAGGAGTGAAGCCTCTGTCTGATCTTGTGGAGAGTCCACACTGCAGTCTGCAGACTCTGAGGTCAGTAGAGGGTTGCAGTCAGTCCATGTTGGTCTCAGCAGTATTGTACTAAACACAGTTAGTATCAAAGCACAGATCCAGTATTTCCTGTAAACCTCCGACCTTCTCAGCGGCTGCTTTCCTCAGTGAAGCTGTGAGAGGAGAACGCTGACAGGCTTCAGGATTGGACAGAGAGACAGAGAGAGAGAGAACAGTCAGCCAATCAGATGAGAGAGAACAGTCAGCCAATCAGATGAGAGAGAGAAAACAGTCAGCCAATCAGATGAGAGAGAGAACAGTCAGCCAATCAGATGAGAGAGAGAACAGTCAGCCAATCAGATGAGAGAGAGAACAGTCAGCCAATCAGATGAGCCAGCAGCTCGTTGTGATGGTGTGTTTTTGGCTGATGTGCAGACGACTGTTGTTGTTGTGTTGATGTCTACAGGAAATAAAGCTGATTCCAGCTGACAGCATTACAAGATGTACAGAGACAGCGGTCCTCATTCATCAGATCTGAAGTCCTGCTGCTCTTTATACTGGATGTGCTGCATCACTGACTGACAGCTGATGGAGGGAGTCTCTGTGAACATGATTCATGACTTCTGCTCTCTGTCTGCTTCTCTCATCAGGTGTGAGTGATGAGAAAGGTGTGTGTGTTGGTCAGCTGAGTCCTGATGATCCAGAGAGGTTGAAGCAGCAGCATCAGCTCTGACTGGGCCATGTTACTGGGAGGTGGAGTGGAGAGGAGAGCTTCATCCAGCAGAGACTGACGGAGGAATCACAACACGTGGAGATGACTGTCAGTGCTGCAGTCTGAACTGCTCTGAGATCAGCTCTCTGCTCTGTCCTTCTACACAGTCTCTGCAGAGACACTGAGACTCCTCCACTCCTGCTCCACAAACAACCACCTCCTCCACCTGGAACCTGGAGCAGGCTTCAGTTTTTTCTGTCTTTGATTCATTCCATCTGTGGTTCTCTCTGTATTTCTTTGTGTTTCACCTCCACACTGTTGAACGATGGAGAACTGATGTCCATCCTCACAACATGACCGGTCCAATTCATCTCTGCTGCTTGTATGAGGTTAATGTTTTCTTTGTACATGATTCCTGATGAATAAATGTGATCAAATAAACTTTTAAAAGAGATCAGGCTCAAATAACTCAACTCGATCGGACAGTCATCGACTGGAGCTCCTGCACATCAATCTCACATGCAACGATTTCCAGTTTAATGGATGCAGCTTTATGCAGAACAAGGGAGCGGCAATGGGAAAGAGATTTTCCAATGATCTTCTTCTGTGATGAACTAACACAGCATAAGAACCTGGAAGGAGAAACCAAAGAGAGCATAGCTCGGTCACTGATGAAGAAAATACAGCAAATAGCCGCATAGCAGTGGAGACCGGGCTGGAGGCCCAGAGGCAAGTAGGGCTGAAGACTCTGACTGTGTTAGAGTTGTATTCTTTGTCACTCCTAGCCTGGGACAAATCAGCACTGTACAATACATTTCACCTGAATGTGTGAAACCGGAGCAAAATCTGAGGTCTGGGAGTATTTTGGGAGCACAGCAATTATAGAATATCGCCACAATTATCGTTAAGGGTTTGATGTCACTCCTCATCTCTCTCCCCACCTGTGTTTCACTCTTCAGCTGTCTCCATCAAATAACGCTCGGAAAGGCCAAAAAAAATCATCTTTAAAAAAATAATACCAATTTCTACGTAATATCACTTTAAGTAGAGCAAAAATGTCCAGTTCAATAACTCAACCATGACGGTCACAGATCAGAAAACTGTCACATGATCCACCTCGGTAATGGTCAGCTTGATGAGTGTGTGACTTGTTGGAAAATGTGTGGCCTGCATCCAGTCCTGTGAGGTAACCTGGCCTGCTCTCAGATGCATTAGGGACCTGTTGTTGTTTGGGCTGACGCCCAGACGAGCTGTCCGCTGTGGTGCAGTTTGTGTAATTGGTCTCCAGGGATGATGAAGTTAACAACATGTTGACCGTCCACAATGTAACAACCATATCGTGCATAGATAGTTCTTCACCATGACTGACACTAAGTATGACGTCGAACTTTTCAGATAATTTGAGTGAGTTTTGAATTATTCACATGAAGGAGCATCCCCGTCCCTGGAGGCCGCAGCAGCCATGAAGCCTGGCTGTAGCCATCAACGCTCCCTGAGGCTCGTTGAGGGAACAGTGGGGAGATCTCAGCGGAGGACTTAATGATGCTCATTAATGATCTTACATCATCTCTGGGCTTGTTGTTGCTGCTGTTAAAATGTTGCTATTGGAGTCAGGATGGATACAAACTTGTAACTCATCATTTGTCCCTCTGAAACACAAAATCCAACCCGGACGAGTTTGGTTAATAGTGCGCTTGTTCCACAGCTGTGGTGAGAACGAACTAACTTTATGTAAACTGGTACGAGGTTCAGTCCTTTTCTCCTTCGGCCTCTTCTCCTTTGTCGTTATGTCCACACAGTTTGCTGAGCCTAGTTGCACTGTCCACTTGCTCAGCTCCGGTTCTGGCATGACACCAGCACTCCACCACGCCCCAGAAAACCTGAAAACCTGAAGTGCTTCAAAAGCCTGTGGTGAAAACAAGAACACTCCCACAGCGCTCTGCGCTCTGTGCAAGTCAGTGTAGCATTGTATGATTAAAAATCTGTTGCTTTATGGCAGAAACATTCACATCTGCTCTTTGCTGCATCAGCTGTCATCAGTTTCTGTGCAGAAAGTCTCGTACTTCTTTGTGATATCTAAAAGATCATTTGCCGGTATGACCAGTTGCCTTGGCTCTGGAGTGAATTGGACTCTGGGTTCTTCCACAACTACAGCTGAGAGAGCCGTCATCATCATCAAGAGGTGTCGATCACGGCGGCCTCCAAACTTTGTTCTCTGTAAGGATCCTCACACACGTTCCTGACGGCCCATCTCCATCTTAGCCAGCGTATCTGCAGTCAGGCTCAGACAGCGTTCTGTTACTGTGTGCAGACAGTGCAGTGAGTTTAGATCAGAGCTCATCTTAGAGCCGACCTCTCTGTCCATCTCTGTCCATTACCAAACAACATGTGTTAAAAATGTCAGCAGTACAGCTGATTTCCAAAGTCACGAGTGTCGTATCATTATTTAATAAAAATGTGTCAGGTTGGTTTTCCAGTCAGATTTAATATCCTAAGTTTCATGTGTATATAAACACCTGAAAATCTGAATTATGATGCCTGTAATGCTGCAGCACCACAGTGTGAATGTGTGTGAATCAGATGTCGTGTAAAAGGCCGCAGATTTGGTCTGAAGCAGCAATATGAGTGTGTTTGTGCTGTGTGGAGTGTGTGTTGCTCTCCAGAATTTCTTACACACCATCATACAGGACGTTACTTCTGTTAACAGGAAACTAATGCACATCATCTACAGGAGGGCCAGAACACAATCAGTCAATCAAAGAGGCCTTTAATAATCATTTTAGATCGAGTCAGAACCAGCAGGTTCATCTAATTATAGTACATTCATTACTTGTACTTTATGCCCACACTGTATAAATACACTCACTGTACATGTCTAAGTATATTCATTTCAGTCTGTTATATATCAGACTATATATATATATATATATATATATATATATATATATATATATATATATATAATTATAATTATAATTATAATTATACACACACATATATAAACTGTTCAGATTTGTCCACACTGTTATTTCTATCTCTGTAAGTTCATTACTCTGCACTTCTGCTTGGATGCTGCAAACAACACGGACTCTGTGCAATGACAATAAACCTGAGTCTGATCTACTGAGCTCATGTACAGTACAAATCTCTGCACCACACATTCAGAGTACAGGACAACTGCGCCACCCAGTGGATTAAAGAGCCACGTGGTTTCTGCTGCCGCGACTCAGGGAACAAAGTCTGGCTCCTTTGTGGTGTATGTGGTGGAATTAGCAGAAGCAATCCACAGTATAAAAACTACAAGTCAGCTGCATTCAAGCCAAAGTACAGGGTACTCAAAGTACAAAAAAGTCACATTCATGACTAAGGAATAACCTAAACTATAATAAAATATCTCTCTATATAAATATATTATGAATGAATAATCTAAGTATCAGGAGTTAAAGCTGTAAAATAAAAAGTACTTGAGTAAATGTACTAACTGTTGATACCAAAGTTTAAATTTAAAATCTAGCAGCTGAATGATGTTCTCCACATTAGTGAGATTCAGGGACACTGAACGATACAGCTTTTAGCCTGGCATTCATATTAAACATATTAAACATATTTCACCACACTGCTTACATGTAATGCAGCACTTCAACAGTCACATCAGTAACTATTCAAATCAGAGACGTGCTACTTCAGCTGCAGTCGTGAAGGGCTGCTGCTTCAGTGAAACACCAGATGTCACTGTGCAGTCTGACATGTGGTCCCAGGTAAGCTCTAACAACGACGACCTCAGACCTGAGGTCTGAACACGGCCGCTGTGAAGCAATCAGAATGGAAGATTTGATTCTTTCCCTCGGTCTGTGTTTCGAAGACAGCTTCAAACATCTCAGTCTGTGCTGCCGGCTGTCTGTCTTTGTATCCACTCTGTTTATTTCAAATTGTTCATTTGATTATTGATTATATTCATATTTTATCATTTAAATCTAAAACTTTGACATGTTTCAAATCTAGTCTAGTTCTAGTTGCACATTTTCTGTGTCTGTGTCTCAGATTTACTTGAAATATGTTTGAAACATGCAAATGCTTGTTCATGTGTGCAGGGTGACTTTAATGACTGACAACACTGAGGGCGGCTGGGAAGTCCAGGTGAAAATGCCCAAAAGCTCAGGATGGACCAGGCGTCATGACACCGGGGCCTTTAAATAGACAACACACAGGTGAGGACAGGTGAAACCAATCAGGGTGGAGGAGAGTCGAAACATTCAGTGAAACATTCTCATCAAACTACTGTCCAACATCTGGGCAAGAAATGAAATACAATTATTACATTAAAATTAATTCAGCCAAAGTTTATCATTTTATTTTTATCATTAGAACAGTGAACATAAACAATAACACGGCCGAGTGTTCTACACCCCTCACCTGTGAACCTCCTTCCTTATAATTCAATTTTCACAGAGAGGGGCAGTTTGTTTTTTTTTAATTGTTTTTTTCCCCCAGAGGCAGCTGAAGGGCCTCCTCCATGTCGACGATCTTTCATGGTCATTCCTCCAAGGAGCCGGAGGAATCCTGCTGCTCGTCTCCTGCAGGACAGAAATCATTCGTTAAAACAGAAAAGTCCTCGAGTATCAGAGAGAGAGCTGCACCTGACCGTCCGTGACAGGAAGGAGAAACTCACCTCAAGAATGTAATCATTAATCTTCACATCTCCATGTGGCTCATTGTTGTATGTGTAACAGCAAATGGTGGGATGGCTGCCTTTCTCCACAGGGCCAAAGAAACTCATAAAAAATAGAATATGAATATATACATATATATTCGTATTCGTATATATATATATATATATATATATATATATATATATATATATATATATATATATATATATATATATATATATATATATATATATATATGTATTATTCCATGCTCCCACAGCCATAAATACTTTATGACTGTGTTGTGTTTTTGTGATTGGATTGCGTGATGTGCCGATGTGTCGAGGTTGCATCACAGGTGTCATGACAAAGGATCTCACCTGCAGCTTGTTTTTGTCACACCTCTGATTGCAGTGATGTCGTCATGTGACTCTAATGAAAGGAGGTGTGAAAACTTAAAACACAGATGATGGCCTCACGCTGAAAGATGCTCAGCGCCCAGAGACAAATTAAATGTGAAACGCCTTCAGAGAGAGAGACAGAGAGTGTGTATGTGTGTGTGTGTGTGTGTGTGTGTGTGTGTGTGTGTGTGTGAGCCTGGTTGCTCAAACAAGCCATCTGTAACAGCACCCACCTGTCAATCAAAGCGTCCATGCTCTTCCTGCATAACTTTAAGCCTTAATATAATGTGAACATGGGGACTTATGGAGACTGACTCACTTCTGCAGCCAGCCTCAAGTGGACGTTAGAGGAACGCTTGCATCAGTGTAATGTAACTCATATAGCATTCTGGGTAAATTGTTGGTTTAATAAAAAACATTTTTTATGATTCAACCCCGCTGCAAAAAACCAAACAAATGCATGAACGCCTCTGAATCGAGGCCTGAACTGAACTTTGGAGAACTGTTCCACCCCTGTAAAATACGAACCACGTCTCCGTACCATAACATGACACTGATATCCTCACTGAGCCGGCTGCAGCCTCTGAAAGGTTAACGTGGACTGAGGAAGTGTCTCAGTCAAGAGAGGCTTTCCACATTCATTCTCACGTTAACAGGATGTTCTCATAATTTATAGTCCATCATTTATTATGTCACTAATTTATTTCTCCACCTTCTCTCACAAACTGCTTCAACCTGAGACACCTTCAGTTCATCAGTTCACCTCCCAACAACTTCCATTAAAGTTACTGTTTACTCATTTACACACATTCTAATAATAATTATTTATACTTTATATATATTTATTACTTTGTATCATTTTACACTGTTTTTGATTAAACAGTCTGGAGGAGCTCAAATACATTTGACCATGATCGTTCCTGTATCACTGTATGTGACAGAAAATCCTTCATCTGACATTATAATGGAAGAACACTGCAGAGATAACAGAAGCTGTTTTAATTGTTTTTAATCATATTTTCAGATTTATGGTTTTCAGTGTCAGTGACACTTTACACGACGTGACATGTACATCGAATGAAACCGCGGTGCTGCTGCGTGTTTTAGTTAAGAAAACAGGAAGTGTCCAGTATGCAATTTAAAAATAATTAAATCAGCATTTCAATCAAAATGTACAAATATGCAAAACCCATGGAATAAAGAGAGACGCTCATGTGTTCTGTATTCTCTGGTTCAGGTTCAGAGCCAACACACAAATACTAATAGATTCATATCCACGTACGCATGCATGCATCGGGATTATCACTTACTCCTCATGGTCTGTTCACAGTATGTTGGCGTCACGGGAGCCGGGGTGTATTATCTGAAATGTAACAATGAGTCTGATGGCTTTTTTAAACCAGGGGTAGAAAATGGTGTAGATGACAGGATTTAGACAGGAGTTAAAGTACATGAGGAAAATCATTAAGAAGCCAGATGAAGTAAAAACCATGACGTCATGGCCTGCCAGAAACACACAGTAAAATGGAGAGTAACACATCAGAAACACAACCACGAGCACACCGAGCGTCCTGGCTGCTTTTATCTCAGATCTCTTCACCTTCACAGTCTTTGAATGCTTCACTGAGATGTTGGACTTGATGGCACGAGCCTGAGACACGGCCACTGCAAATACTCTCATGTACAGAACTATGATGATAGTAATGGGAATAATGAAGCCGAGAACGACATCGACAGCTCCTGTAATGCTGATCACACACTCCCCAGTGCAGGAGTTATACCTGCCTGGATGCTTCAGGCTGTCGTATAAAAGGATAACAGCATAGAAAACTGAACACAGCCAACACAGGAAAACACACAATGCAACAATTTGTTGGGTGACTTTGATAGAATAGCGCAGAGGGTCACAAATGGCCATATAGCGGTCAACAGATATGAGCACCATGTTTCCTACAGAGGCAGAGATTATGATGATAGGTAAGAGATTATACAGCACACACATGAGGTCACCCAGGATCCAGCAGGTCTCTGTCAGGATGATTTCAAGGGGTATCAGCAGAAAGCCCACCAGGAAATCTGAGACAGCCAGAGAGAGGAGGAGGGAGTTGGTGGGAGTGTGGAGCTGCCTGCAATGAGAGAGTTTCATCACTGTGAATCCAAGCATCATCAACAGCAGTGTGTACTGACAAACAGACAGTAAGCAGAGTGTGTGCTGTGAACGTGCCTGAAGTGAGAGATGGAGATGATGACCAGCAGGTTGAGAGCTGTAGTGAGCAGAGCGATGGAGGACATTACAATGTAAATGAGCACAGTGAAGGAGTGAGGAGGCTCCGGCTTCCTGCAGGAGGAGTTGAGGAGTTGTGGGAAGCAGAGTTCACCTCTGTCTGCCACCATCACCAGAGACAGAAGGAGAGGAGGTGCAGACCAGAGCTCTCTGACATACAGGCTTATTTCTACCCTCCTCTCCTTCCTAAAACCCCCACCCACATCTCTGGTGGATTGTTACTTCATATCCATCCCTCTCTCTCTGATGTAATGTAGTGAGGGCATGTGGGGATTAGCAATGGCCGCCATGTTCATCAGTTTTATGGCGTATTCACATACTGATGGTTCAGGAACCGGGGATCGAACCACCGATCATCTGATTAGTGGATGACCCGCTCTACCTCCTGAACAACAGCCGCCCGTTTAATAAGAAAATTTTAGCTCTTTATTAATTATTTAATCCCATTGTGGATTCTGGATGTGGAGAACTGCTCCACCCTTCTACGTTAATCTGTGTTCACCGTTCAGTTGTGGTGTTGTAGCAGAGTGTGCGTGTGACTTACCTGGTGTTTCAGGTTACATGAAAGTAGCCACTGTCAATCACTCGTCGCTGAGGGAGGAGTAATTTATTCACAAAGTGCAATGTGCAATCACAGACTCAATGCCTCTGTGGTGAGAAGTCACCATGGACACAAACGTCCTTTGTTGGATATTTTTGCTTGGATATTTACAAAAATCTTCTCAACAAGGTAACTATTAATCACAGTTTCCTGATTACAAGCTTTGACAGTTAGATTGTCTATGTTGGGTATATATATTTATTGTATGGACTAAATGGAGCTGAATTATTTGCCGTTTATTTACAACTTAGCATTTAATGCCTGAATGGTCATCTGTCAAAGACATTAGACAATCAACAATAAACAAAGAATAATCATAACTCGAGGCTGTCAGACAGCAACACTAGTTATTTTTACTGCATCGTGCTGTTGGTTAAAAAGTTGTTAGATGTTGAACAATGGAGACTGTAAAACGTCTGATTGTGGTTAATAGTTAAAAAAATATTCCAGTCTGTTAAAGTTGCATAAAACAGGAATTACATCTGGAACAATGGAGGACTCATCAAAGAGTCTCAAAACAAAACTAAATAATTCAGGACTGAACTATGTAAACTAAACAAGTATCTTCTGTAACTAGCTACTCCAACTTCAGCTGTAGCCCCCACAGCTCTAACGACAGCTACTACAACTGAAATCCCCACAACTCCGGCTCCAACCAACACAGCTACAGCCACTACAACTACATCCACAACAACTCCAGCTGTAGCTACTACAACTGTAGTCCCCACAACTCTGGCTCCAACCACTACAGCTGTACCCACCATATCTCAGGCTCCTTCTACCACAACTGAAGCCTCAGCACCTCCAGCCTCAACCACATCTGCAGTCACCACAGCTTTGGTAACAACCACCACGACTGAAGGGCCCAAACCTCCAGCTCCAACTACTACAGCTGCAGGTACCACCACTCCAATTCCAACCACAACTATACCCACTACATCTCTGGCTCCAGCCACTTCAACTTCAGGCACCATAACTCCAGAGCCAACCACAACTGCAACCACTACAAGTACGGCTCTAACCACCATGAGTGTGCCCCCACCAACTCTGGCTCCAACCACCATGCCTGCAGCCACAGCAAGTTCAACTGTAGCTACTACATCTGTAGCCCCCACAACTGTAGCTCTTACAACCTCAGCTTCAGCCACTACAACTGTACCAAGCACATTTCAGGCTCCATTTACCACATCTGAAGCCTCAGCACCTCCAGCCTCAGCCACGTCTGCAGTCACCACAGCTTTAGCTACAACCACCACAGCTGAAGGCCCCACAACTCTGGCTCCAAATACTACAGCAGTGGGTACCACCACTCCAACCACAACTATACCCACTACATCTCTGGCTCCAGCCACTACAACTTCAGGCACCATAACTCCAGAGCCAACCACAACTTCAACCACTACAAGTGCGGCTCTAACCACCATGAGTGTGGTTCCCCCAACTCTAGCTCCAACCACCATGCCTGCAGCCACAGCAACTCTGACTGTAGCTACTACAACTGTAGCCCCCACAAGTCTGGCCCCAACTACCCCACCCACAGCCACAACTCAGGCTCCAACCATGACTCTAGTCTCTAGAACTGAGGCTCCAACCACCACAACTGCCACCACATCTCTTGCTCCAACTGGTTTAAATTCAGGCACCATAACTCCTGTCACCACAATTCAAGCCTCAACCACACCTGCAGCCACCTCAACTCTGCTTCCTAACACAATTTCATCCACTGCAGCTACAACCATGAAGAATGTAGTCCCCACAACACTGGCTTTAACTACAACTGCAGCTACAAAAACTCTGGCTCAAACCACAACTACGGTCTCCATTTCTCTGCTTCCAACTACAACTTCAGGCACCCAACCTCCTACTGTAACCAACATAAGTTCACTCACCACAAGTCCTGCTCCAGCTAGCTTAACAACACACACCACAACTCTGGCTCCAACAACAACTGCACCCACCACATCCCAGGCTCCAGCCACTGCAAGTGTAGCCACCACAGCTCTGTCTCCAAGCACCACAACTGCAGCCACCACAGCTCTGGCTGCAACCACCAGAACTGCAGGCCTCACTACTCAGGCTCCATTTACTGCATCCACCACTGCTCAAGCCACAACCACCCAAATTGCATCTTCTGTAACTCCAGCTTCAATCACTACTGTGGCTCCAGCCACCACATCTCATTCACTGATCACCACAACTCATGGCACAATGGATTTGGGTCCAACTAGTGCAGCAGCTACCACAACTCTAGCTCCAACCACGACCGCAGCCATCACAACCACAACTCAAACTCCCAAAACCCTGAATGCAGCCAATACATCTCCAGCTCTAACAACCGTACCCACAAGAACTCTGGCCCCAACGACCACAACTGTGGCCCCTACAACACCGGCTGTAGCTCCTACAACTGTAGCCATCACAGGTACCACATCTCCAGTCATTTCATATACAGTAGAATAAAGAACTCACTGTATGTAGTGTTTTTCTCTGACAGGTGTATACTTGAGTTAAATATATCGGCTAAATTACAACAACACACACACCAGAGGGCTCAGACACGCAAATCTGGGCAGCCACATAGCAGAGCCCTGGGAGCAGTTAGAGGTTTGGTATTTTTGTCAAGCTACCAAATCAGCAGATGAACTAACAGCTCTCCAGCTATCAGTCCACCCTCTACACTTTGGTCCAAGCTGGACTTTAACTGGCCACCCTCCAGTTTCGAAGCCAAGTGCCTACCGAGTGTATCAGACTAAAGAACATGATTCTGGTTACAGACAGACACGTATGTATCGAGGCAGGAGGTACTTTGAAAATGAATTATACTGAAATGAAGATGACTTGATTTTTGATGAACTGACCATAGTGTGTAGCTTTAAAGACAATGTCCTGATGTCACCTTTAACATTATTAATGGAACTGCAGTAACTGCAGGTTCTCAGACTGAGGCAAGTCTCACATTTCACATTAGTCTTTTTAAAATATCCACAGGTTTGGCATCACTTGTACATCTCAAGATGAAGATAACTTCTTATGGAGAGGTCAGCAATGGAACCATCACTGAACTTGTTAAACAGGTAGGAACCATTAACTGTGTTAGCTGAACAAAACACGGTATAAATGATGTGAGATAGATCTTCTGATGTGTGTTTTTTCTGTGTTTTAGTTTTTAAGAGAGAATCTCCTGAATGGAACAGCCCGCGCAGTGACAGTGACGAACATTCAAAGGATTACTGTCGCCCCATAGAAGCTTCACATGGACAGAAATAGTCACAAGGGTGTGGTGGAGGTTTTGTTTTAACACAATGTGAAGGGGCAGTTCACCTCAAGAGTTTTCGTCAGTTTGAGCACAACCTGTCAAATGTATCTGTACACCTCTGTCCTGCAACACCCGAAGAACCTTGATTGAACTTCAGACTCACTTCTGTCTCATGCCTCTTTAACAGAATCTGTCAAATTAAATCACCAAACAGTATTTTCAATTTCACTTTTACTACTGTTTGCTGGTTTTTGCTCCAGTATCATGTTGCACAGTACAATGGGAAGCTCAAACGAAGCAGTCTGACCCGTCAAGACGTTTTTAAGACGTGTCAGAAACCAGCTGCATGCTGAAAACTCTGTAACCAGGAAACTGGTGAAGTGTTTCTCATTCACTCCTCACTGATTCTATACAAACACGGAAAAGTTTCACATAACACGCCGGCAACAATAACCTTGGAGAGCGTCTCACACTGATACCAATTCACTGGAAAACCTGAGTATGCGCGTACGGCTTGTTCAGGGTGGTGCTGTGCAATAAAACCACACTGAGAAATATTTGATTAAGAGAAGGAAGTCTAAGAAGACATTCGTTAATGATTAAGCATTTATGTTTGTGCTCAGTTTTGTCCATTTGCCCTCCGGAGACTCACCTTGTGCTGAGTTTACCTGGTGTGGAACATATAAACATGTCACCTATTAAAACGTGATAAATTATTTGTAATCCTGAACGTGAGAATTTATTCTCAACATCACTGATTTCAAGATATTTTTAAATGATTATTTTTGTACTAGAGTTATTCTGTTAATAAACACCATGTAGTTTGTTTGTCACTTCAAGTTATACGACAATTTCTACACTGTCATAACCAAACTATTTATTAATGACTCAGTTTTTTAAAACACAAACACATTTGTCATGTTGTGTTACATCCCTATATGAAGTGGCCTGTGATCTGCTCTTTAATAAAAACTTTATTCAACATTTTAAACAGAAATGTGAATTGTAAATATCAACGTTTACTGAAAATATCAAAGTAGATATTAATGTAAGATGTGGATTGGAGGTGGATTGAATGAATTTGTTTGTTCTCTGCAGCCAGATTCAGTCAAGCTAAAATCAGTCACATGATCTCTGATGGGCAAAATATCTGAACATCAGGAATCTGAATATGAAGCTGAAACTCTGACGTTGGTGTAGTTTGATCTGGTTGTCACTGGGTGTCACTATATTTTACCTGTACACAGAAACTTTCCTTCTGGATCAGTGACAGAGAAAAGTTCATTTCTAGGAGGAGATCATTAAATATAAATGTATAAATATAAAACTGAATTCTTTAGATTAGAAGAGTGTTTCACATCTGTATCATCATTTATATTTTTAGATTAAAATCTGATGTTGGTTTTTGTGCTTTTGTGTACAAATCTTTAGTTTCCACATGTGACTAGTATTTTTCATATTTCCAGAGATTAACTTTCCATAATATTCACAGAATGGCCACAAAGACAATAAAATATTAGTGAAGTTAATTAGTGAAGGAAAACAAATGAAAATGTTTTATGTTTTATCAACTGATCAGAGCTCCTTTAACTTTTCTATTCTAAATATTAAACTCACTCATGAATGTATGTCTGTCCACAGACATTTTAAATGGTTTTGTTGAACAAACAGTAAAACCCATCAAACATTTCTAAATACATGCGGCAGGAATCTGAGCTCTCCGTGCGTTCAGTGATGATACGTGATCGTCAGTAAACATCATCTGATGAATGTGACGTCGTGTTTGGACAGCTGAGCCGTCTTTTGTTGGAAGTGAAGCTACATCGAAAAGCAGCTGTAGGTCGGAGCAGAAATGGAAAATGAAAATCAACCTGAAGACGGTTCAGACGGTCACGAATGGGAGTTTTAGAGTTTATTTTCAGATTTATTTTCATATTTGAACTCAGCTGATCAGCCTGTGAACAACACCGTTTCTATCTGAATCTGCCAATTAACAACAAAACTGCAAATATTTTGTCATGAAAGACAAATGACAGTAATTAAATTAACCTTTGTAACATGTTGGACATGGATCATGAAGCTGATCCAAATCAAAGCGTCCACGCTCTGAATCCTAGAACTTTAAGCCTTAATATAATGTGAACAGGTGAGTTGTATATAAATTCACCCTCAGTACAGTTGAACAGGGAAATTAGCTACAGAGGAAACAGTTTTTTCTCTTTTCAAACCATAAAATATGAAACTTTTTAAATAGATAATTATAATTGCAGTAATTTCCGTAATTTAATCATCCAGCAACTGTATATTTGCATTTTTACAGGACTGGCCCAGGATGGACTCAGCACATCAAGCTGGTTTTCCATTGTCCAGCCAGGTCTGCTGCCAGGAGCTGCCCTTTGATTCGTACTCATGGTTGTTTACCTGAGCTGACAGGGTGAATAGAACATTGTTAACCGACAGGTGTGTCTCCACTCCATTGTGTTCGTCTGAGTGTCAGCACTGAGCTGGCTGTGGCTGAGTGTGCTCCTGGAGGTCTGCTGTAATGTTATAGGAGGCAGAGGGAAATGTGTTCGCCCAGCTGTCCTCAAACACACCATCTGCAGTACAAACATGTTTTATTCTTTCCTCTCTGTTTCAGCACATCAGCTTTAAAATGAAAACATTTTACGAGGTTTCATTCACAGTGCAGACATACAGACAGATACAGACCTGAGAGGAATGTGGCCGGACAGTAACACACAGACAAGAGGCATCAAACATTTTGCTGTATTAAACAGTGAGTTGGCTGTATGATGTGAATCGCTTGGTCACTGGTCACAGGCTGGGCTCAAGGTCTCTGCCTCTTCAAGGAAGTGTATGAATACAGTCAATGAAGTGTAGTGCAGGAAATCTGAACGTCGATGATATGTCCATGATACAAAATACTAACTACTGACTATGGCTGACTATGAGTTTGGTGACATTTTAACTTGTTCTGAGAAATAAAATGAAAAATAATTAGAATGATTATTTTTCATAAAAATCCCCCAAAACCGGAAAAATTCCAACAATATATATATATATATATATATATATATATATATATATATATATATATATATATATATATATATATATATATATATATATATATATATATGTTACCAAGAAGCAGTAGGTTCTGTGTTTGTCCTGTCCCTGATGTCATCTTACCTGCTTTGTGTGGCTGCTGCTGTCAGTGGACATCAGTAAACAAACGGCAAAGGATACTCGACAGGTGGACTCAAACAGCATCAGTCAGCTGTCAGTCAACACCAGAGGAGCTCTGTGAGTATTTCAATTTCATTTTAAAAATTAATATTTCTCCTATTTAAATCAGTTTCAGTGCACGTCATCTTTATGTCTTCAGTCACAATGTAATTATTAAAGGATGCATTGGGCTTTATTATTCATCTTACAGTTCATTTATGTGCACAAAGTTTCCTTATGTAAGAAAAATTAAAAACATATACTATAACTGTTGTGTGCAATAGAATGCTACAGTTATGTAATTATTGTTTTTAATTGAAAGTTACATTAAGACTGTTTTAAAAGACAGTGCAGATGCTCGCAGAAATAAAATGACCACCATAATTTAAAAGAGTTTTTGTTCCACATGAAAGTGATAAAATCATTTTCACTGCATACAAATACTGCAGCACGTTACAGGGAAGAAATGTTGATTAAGTAATTTCAAGTCTAAAAGTTGGTTTGAACTTAAATCTAACAAAATCCAATTGTTGTATTTTAAAAGCAGCAATGCACCGTCACACAATGATGATGAAGGTCTGTGTCCTCGTTCTTCTGTTTGTTGGTAACTTCATTTAATTCCTTCCAAAGAAAATATAAATATAATCATTCAATTAGTTTGAAGTGTAAATCTAAATGTTAAACTGATGCATCCGTGATCTATGATATTTTCAGCCTCAGGTAACGGACAAACTGTAGCCCCAACAACAACCACTGCGGCCCCGACAACAACCACTGCGGCCCCGACAACAACCACTGCGGCCCCGACAACAACCACTGTAGCCCTGACAACAACCACAGCAGCAGAAACAACTACAACAGCAGCAACAACCACTGCAGCCCCGACAACAACTGCAACTGCTCCAACAACCACCACCAAAGCCCCAACAACCACCACAACAGCAGCAACATCAACCACTGTCCTCCCAACAACAACCACTGCAGCTGCAACAACTACAACAGCAGCAACAACCATGGCTACAAAAACAACAACTACAACTGCTCCAACAACAACCACCACAACAGCAATGACAGATACTGCGACCACCACATCAGCTCCAGCAGCTGCTTCCCCAACAAGCACAGGAGGCTCAACAACAACCAGAGGAGCTCCGTTGTATTTCTACCTGGTGTTGTTTCTGATCATAATCCAATAATAACCTCATTTAATCTCAAATTCTCACAAGGTGCAGATTCAGTGCAACCTTTCTCAAAATGAAAAATATCTCTCAAAGTGAAACCAGATTAGTCTATTATTAGTTATTAATATTAACAGATTCAGTCTCATAACGATGGCATGCTCAGTGATCCAGGCTCTCTATGTTACAAAGATTTCCCAACTAGAACAGACCTGCAGTAACTTAGAGATGGTGCAAAGTGAAAGCAGAGCTAGAAGAACTCAGACACACCAAACATAGATATTACACAGAGAGCAGTAAACCAGTAAACACTGAAATGGAAAGAAATGTGATCTTCGTAACACTCTGTACTCCTCAGCACGCTGTCTGACAACGAATCTGAGGAACTGGATGTCCTGATAGATGAACTACACACAGCAGTTAAATTAACCATCAGGGGGCGCTCCCCAGGAACTGATGTGATCCCAAACTATATTCAGAACTATGGAATACTATAGGTCCAATTTGTTTAGACATTATTAATGTCATGTTTGTTTGTAATCCTGTATTTTACATCATCCTGTTTGATTATTAAGCATTTAATAAGCTTTGGGGACTGAAGAAGAATTTAATTTAATTAAATTCTAATTAATATTATTCATTTAACTTAATTTGTCATTATTTATCATATCTATATGTGTGATTCTGTATTGCATGTGTTCATTTTAAATTTAACTGTGGCTCATGGTAGTGTGATGTGCATGATAACAGAAAATTTAAAGTATAGCAAGTATTAAAGTGTGAATTGCAAAGAACCAAAGTTTAGTCTTTTTTGTATGGTTAGGTATCAAATATTCTATTTATTTATACTATCTATCTATCTATCTATCTATCTATCTATCTATAGACCTACAAATGGAGATTAAAAACTATATCCAGTTAACTGAGGCTGTAGACACAGAGTGAAGATCTCAGCACAGACGGTGTAAATCAGTCCAAAGTGCTACAGAGAATAAGACACATAATAGTTTGTTGTCCTGTGTGTGTCCTCCCTGCACTGACTGAGAGCTGCTGCTGTACAGTCTGATGGCCAGAAGTGTTTCAGTCTGTTCCACTGCACACACTCCTCTGTGTTCAGCAGCTGATATTCAGAGTCAAGCATCCAAAGTTAATGAGAAAACTTTAGAACACGGATATAGCATGTGAACGAGGACAGGATGGATCTTCATGCTGAGATGAAAAATGTCTCACATTCTAAATTTTATCTAAAAGGTCCAGTGAAATGTTTCTTCCTAAAGTTATTCGTTTTCAACATGCAGGACCTGACTGACTCTAAACTAGATTACAGAGGTGCTCAAACCTTAAAACTCAAAACATTTCCTACTGAAGGTCCAGGACTGCAGACTATAGCACATTCACGTAATATGATACAAAACATGGGAGGACGCATGAATTTCAAATAATAAATGTCACTCAGGAAAAATGTTAAATCCATCAACACATCTAAAAGAATGATACACAACAAGTTTCTTGATTCAGTAAAAGTACTGCACAAATAAAAAGCACATGAAAAAGACAGTACAGGATCGGCCACACCTTCAATTGAAGCTGAAAGACATTCCTGTATTTCATTTATGTCTTTGTCGACTCTGATGTCATATTACCTGTTTTGTGCTTTTGTAAAAGCTGCTGTATTCTCGCTGAAGGACGCCACTAAGCTGCCATCAAAGGATTCAAAGAAGCTGGATTCAGAGAGCATCAGCAGCAGAGACAATTCACACCACAACAAAATCTGTGAGTGCTTTAAAATATCATATTTTGTTATTAACATCATTATTATATGTTGTCACTTATTCTGAAGTTACAAAATTATTAATTATTGTTTTTTAGCTGCATCTTGTGGATTGTTTTGATTGTGTCCATAGTCATGCATGCTTATCACTGTCTTATGAAGAACATAAAACTTAAACATAATAATAATAATAATATTATAGTTCATAGCTTTTACATTAAAATGACAAAATATTATGATCGTAAAGCTAAACAGAAATACAGCCCTGGTTACAAAAGTTGGTTTGTTGTGTAAAAAGTAAAATAGAAACAAAATCTGATGAAACTCATTGAAATGCTCTTTGACTACGGAGCCATGCTGGTGGTATAAATGCAGAATGTGGTTTGAGCCCTGATAATATGTCATCATCACTGTCTGATGAACTGTGATTGTGAGGGAAAGTGGATATTTTTTGTTTCGTGGGTGATTCAGAGCCTCTTTATGTCACTAAACTAGTTTCGACAAAGCACATTGGCCTAATTGAATCTAATTGAATCTAGGACGACAGGACAGTTTTCCACTTTGACGTCTCAGTCCATCTTAAACGAGCCCGGGCCACAGAAGGTGGCTACATTTCTGAATTATGGATTATGTATGGTTTCCTCTTTGTGTGGTGAAGTTCCAGCTGTCATGTGTGACGGTTGTTCGAAGTGTCATGTGACTTATGTAATTATATTTTTTGTTAATAATGTTAATTTGTGGAATTACTAAGGTGTATATTGTTAATTTATTTTTGGGTACTCTAAATTTTAGCACTGTTTGCACCTCGGTCATATAGCTGAATGTTTTGTACGTCATCATGTTTTGTTTTGTTGTGTAAATGTATTTACATTTACACAGCATGCCAACTTTTTTTTTTAAATGGGTTGTAGAAGTAATAATAATAATAATAATAATAATAATAATAATATACTGCCCAGTGGTACAACTCTGCACAGAGCAGCAGAATAGAGAATCTGGTCAGTTTTCAAAATAAAACACCCTGTGCAAGCAGCCAAAAGGACCTATCACCAAATCTGAGCAAGATAAGAAAGTCTGGCAAGCAAAACACTCAAACTGCTCGGAGAAAGGACCAAAACAGCGTCACTGCGTCATGCTTGGTGGGGTTAGAAACACTGTAGTAATGTTTCTTTAGCAAAACTAATGAATTGTTTTCAAACAACAGAGACTGTTTCCAGAATGATGATGAGGATCTGTGTCCTCCTTCTTTTGTTAACTGGTGAGTTAAAATAATTAATTCCAAACATGAAGTTAAACGTATTAAAAGTGGAAAACAAAGTTGAAAATGTAAATCTGATCCATTGTTCCTGATGCGAAACAGCCTATTGCAACAGCCAAACCACAACCACAGCACCTCCAACAACGACCACAACTGCAGCCACAATTACAACAACTGGAAGGAATACAACATTAACTACAGCCTCGCCAACAACAACCACAGCTTCCTCAACAACAACTGCCCCAACAACTACAGCTGCCACAACAACTACAGCTTCATCGACAACAACTACAGATGTGATGACAACAGCTGATCCCACAACAACTACAGCTGCCATAACAACAACTGCACAAATGACAACTGCCCCAGCAACATCTACAGCTTCATCAACAACAACTACAGCTGTGACGACTACAGCTGACCGGACAACTACTATAGCTTCATTGACAACAACCACAGCTTCCTCAACAACAACTGCCCCAACAATAACTACAGCTGCCACAACAACCACAGCTTCCTCAACAACTGGCCAAACAACAACCACAGCTGATCTAACAACAACTACAGCTTCATCGACAACAACCACAGCTGTGATGACAACAGCTGATCCAACAACAACTACAGCTTCATCGACAACAACCACAGCTGTGATGACAACAGCTGATCCAACAACAACCACAGCTTCCTCAACAACTGGCCAAACAACAACCACAACTGATCCAACAACAACTACAGCTGATCCAACAACAACTACAGCTTCATCGACAACAACCACAGCTTCCTCAACAACTGGCCAAACAACAACCACAACTGATCCAACAACAACTACAGCTTCATCAACAACAACTACAGCTGTGACGACTACAGCTGACCGAACAACAACTATAGCTTCATTGACAACAACCACAGCTTCCTCAACAACTAGCCAAACAACAACCACAGCTGATCCATTAACAACTACAGCTTCATCGACAACAACCACAGCTGTGACAACAACAGCTGACCCAACAACAACCACAGCTTCCTCAACAACTGGCCAAACAACAACCACAGCCCTCTCAGCAACCACAACCACAACCACAGCTGATCTAACAACAACTACAGCTTCATCGACAACAACCACAGCTGTGATGACAACAGCTGATCCAACAACAACTACAGCTTCATCGATAACAACCACAGCTTCCTCAACAACTGGCCAAACAACAACCACAGCTGATCCAACAACAACTACAGCTTCATCGACAACAACCACAGCTTTCTCAACAACTAGCCAAACAACAACCACAGCTGATCCATTAACAACTACAGCTTCATCAACAACAACCACAGCTGTGATGACAACAACTGATCCAACAACAACTACAGCTTCATCGACAACAACCATGGTTTCCTCAACAACTGGCCAAACAACAACCACAGCTGCCCCAACAACAACCACAGCCACCTCAACAACAACTGCCCAAACAACAACCACAGCTGACCCAACAACAACCACAACTGACCAAACAACAACCACATCTGCCACAACAACAACAGCTGATCCAACAACAACCATGGATGCAACCACAACTACCACAGCTGGCAAAACAACAACAGCTGCCCAAACAACAACCACAGCCATCCCAACAACAGCCACAACTGACCAAACAACTACCACAGCTGCCAAAACAACAACAACTGCTCAAACAACAACCACAGCCATCCCAACAACAACCACAACTGACCAAACAATGACCACAACTGCCCAAACAACAATCACAGCTGATCCAACAACAACCACAGATGCAACCACAACTACCACAGCTGCCAAAACAACAACAACTGCCCAAACAACAACCACATCTGCCACAACAACAACAACTGCCCAAACAACAACCACATCTGCCACAACAACAGCCACAACTGACCAAACAACTACCACAGCTGATCCAACAACAACCACAGATGCAACCACAACTACCACAGCTGCCAAAACAACAACAGCTGCCCAAACAACAACCACATCTGCCACAACAACAACAACTGCCCAAACAACAACCACATCTGCCACAACAACAGCCACAACTGACCAAACAACTACCACAGCTGCCAAAACAACAACAACTGCTCAAACAACAACCACAGCCATCCCAACAACAACCACAACTGACCAAACAATGACCACAACTGCCCAAACAACAACCACAGCTGATCCAACAACAACCACGGATGCAACCACAACTACCACAGCTGCCAAAACAACAACAGCTGCCCAAACAACAACCACATCTGCCCCAACAACAACAACTGCCCAAACAACAACCACAGCCGTCCCAACAACAGCCACAACTGACCAAACAACTACCACAGCTGCCAAAACAACAACAACTGCTCAAACAACAACCACAGCCATCCCAACGACAACCACAACTGACCAAACAACAACCACAACTGACCAAACAACAACCACAACTGCCCAAACAACAACCACAGCTGATCCAACAACAACTACAGATGCAACCATAACTACCACAGCTGCCAAAACAACAACAACTGCTCAAACAACAACCACAGCCATCCCAACAACAACCACAACTGACCAAACAACAACCACAACTGACCAAACAACAACCACAGCTGATCCAACAACAACCACAGATGCAACCACAACTACCACAGCTGCCAAAACAACAACAACTGCTCAAACAACAACCACAGCCATCCCAACAACAACCACAACTGCCCAGACAACCACAGTCATCCCAACAACAACCACAACTGCCCAAACAACAACCACAGCTGCAGCAACAACAACCACAGCTGATCCAACAACAACTACAGATGCAACCACAACTACCACAGCTGCCAAAACAACAACAACTGCTCAAACAACAACCACAGCCGTCCCAACAACAACCACAACTGACCAAACAACAACCACAACTGCCCAAACAACAACCACAGCTGCCCAAACAACCACAACTGCCCAGACAACCACAGTCATCCCAACAACAACCACAACTGCCCAAACAACAACCACAGCTGCAGCAACAACAACCACAGCTGATCCAACAACAACTACAGATGCAACCACAACTACCACAGCTGCCAAAACAACAACAACTGCTCAAACAACAACCACAGCCATCCCAACAACAACCACAACTGACCAAACAACAACCACAACTGACCAAACAACAACCACAGCTGATCCAACAACAACCACAGATGCAACCACAACTACCACAGCTGCCAAAACAACAACAACTGCTCAAACAACAACCACAGCCATCCCAACAACAACCACAACTGCCCAAACAACAACCACAACTGCCCAAACAACAACCACAGCTGCCCAAACAACCACAACTGCCCAGACAACCACAGTCATCCCAACAACAACCACAACTGCCCAAACAACAACCACAGCTGCAGCAACAACAACCACAGTGGATCCAACAACAACCACAACTGAACAAACAACAACCACAGCTGCCATAACAACAACAACTACCCAAACAAGCACAACTGCTGCAACAACAACCACCACTGAGCAAACAACAACCACAACTGACCAAACAACAACCATGGATGCAACAACAACGATGGCTTTGTCAACAACCACAGCTGATCCAACGACAACCACATCTGCAACAACAACAACCACAGCTTCCCCAACATCAATCACAGTTTCCCCAACAACAACAACTACCCAAGCAAGCACAACTGCCCGAGCAACAACAACTGATGAAACAACAACTACAGTCAATCCAACAACAACCACAGCTGATCCAACAACAACCATATCTGCAACAGCAACAACAGCTTCCCCAACATCAACTACAGTGTCCCCAACAACAACCACAGCCATATCAACAACAACAACTGACCAAACAACAACCACAGTTGCCATAATAACAACAACTGCCCAAACAAGCACAACTGCCCCAGCAACAACAATAACTGACGAAACAACAACTACAGCTGCAACAACAACCACAGCGGCAGTGACAACAGCCACAGTTTCCCCAACAACAACCACAGCCATCCCAACAACCACAACTGCCCCAACAATCACAGCTTCCCCAACAACTACTACAGATAATCCAACAACTATCACAGCTGATCCAACAACAACCACATCTGCAACAGCAACAACAGCTTCCCCAACATCAACTACAGTGTCCCCAACAACAACCACAGCCATATCAACAACAACAACTGACCAAACAACAACCACAGTTGCCACAATAACAACAACTGCCCAACCAAGCACAACTGCCCCAGCAACAACAATAACTGACGAAACTACAGCTGATCCAAAAACAACTACAGCTGCAACAACAACCACAGCGGTAGTGACAACAGCCACAGTTTCCCCAACAACAACCACAGCCATCCCAACAACCACAACTGCCCCAACAATCACAGCTTCCCCAACAACTACCACAGATAATCCAACAACTATCACAGCTGATCCAACAACAACCACATCTGCAACAGCAGCAACAGCTTCCCCAACATCAACCACAATTTCCCCAACAACAACCACAGCCATCCCAACAACCACAGCTGCCATAATAACAAGTGCCCAAGCAAGCACAACTGCCCCAACAACAACCCCCACTGAGCAAACAACAACCACAAATGCAACAACAACAATGGCTTCCCCAACAACAACCACCACTGAGCAAACAACAACCACAGATGCAACATCAACAACGGCTTCCCCAACAACCACAGCACTCTCAGCAACCACAACAACTTCCCAAACAAGCACAACTGAGCAACCAACAACCACAACTGCTATGACAACAAGAACTGCCCAAACAAGCACAATTACACCAACAACTACAACTGTCCCATCATCAACAACCACAGCCGATCCAACAACAACCACAGCCATCCTAACAACGACAACTGCCCCATCAACAACGACAACCGATCCAATGACAACCACAGCTTCCCAAACAACAACCACAACTGATCGAACAACAAGCACAGCTACCACAACAACAAGCACAGCCCTCTCAACAGCCACAACTGCCCAAACAAGCACAGCTTCCCCAACAACAACCACAACTGATCCAACAACCACAGCTGCAACAAGAAAACCAGGAGCTGATCAAACAACAGCCACAGCTGATCTAACAACAACCACAGCCATTCCAACAACAGCTCCCTCAAGAACAGTCACAACTGATTCAACAACAGCCATAGGTTCCTCAACAACGACCACAGTTACTCCAACTACAACCATAGCCACACCCATGACAACCACAGCTGGCCAAACACCAACCACAGCAGATCCAACAACCACAGCCAATACTACAGCAACCACAGCCGATCCAACAGCAACCACAATTAACCCAACAACAACCGCACCTTTCCGAATAACAACCTCAACTTCCCAAACAATGACAGCTGCCATAAAAACTGCCCAAATAATAACCACAACTTCCCCAACAACAACTACAGCTGATCCAACAACCACAGCTACCATAACAACAACAGCTGCACCAAGAACAACCACAGCTTCCCCAACAACAATGGTGGCCCTAATAACAACTACAACTACTCCAACAACAACCACAGTTATACCAACAACAACAACCACAGCTCCACCAACAATGACCACAGCCGCTCCAATGACAGCCACAGCTGCTACAACAAGATCTTCTCTAACAACCACAGTGGCCCCAATAACTTCCAGAGTTATTCCAACAACAACCACAGCTATCCTAAGAACAACCACAACTGACCAAACAACAACCACAGCTGATCCAACAACAACAGTGGCCCAAACAACAACCACAGCTGTCCCAAGAACAACCACAACTACTCCAACATCTAGCACAAATGGGATAACAACCACAAATGACCAAACAACAGCAACCACAAATGACCAAACAACAACCACAGCTTCCACTTCAACAAATGCTGAAATAACAGACACAACTACCCGAACAACAGCCACAGCTGTCCCAGAAACTATCAATGCTGCTCCAACCACAACTGGCCAAAAAACAACTACCTTAATAACCACAGCTTCCCCACCAACAGCCATACCCGGAGCAACAACAACCACAGCTTTCCCAGCATTGATCACAGTCACAGGAGCAACAACCACAGGAACTCCAGAAGCAACAACCACAATTGCCCCACGAACAAGCACAGTGACATCAGGAGCAACCACAGTGACACTAACAACATCTGCAGCAGCAACAAACATAGTTGCCCCAGGTGTAACAACCACAGCTGGTGTAGGAACAAATGCCATTGTCCCAGGTGCAGCTGATGCAACTACAGCTGATGCTGCAATGACTGTGGTATCTCCAGCATCTACCACAGTAGCCATAGGAGCAACAACCGCAGGGCGTCCAGGAGCAGCAACCACAATTGGCCCAGGGGCAACAACTATGGGAGCCCCGGGAATAAACATAGTGACGTCAGGAGCAACCAGAGAGACACCAGGGCTAACAACATCTGCTGTTGGAGCAACAATCACTGTTGCCCCAGTTGCAACAGCCCTAGCTGGTGGCGGAGCAAATGCCATGACCCCAGGTGCAACAATCACAGCTGATGCAACAATAAGTACAATGCCAATAACATCAACCACATATGCCACAGCAACAACTGTGATGCATCCAGCAGGAGGAACAACCACAGGAACTCCAGGACCATCAGTAATAGTTGCCCCAGGAACAAGCACAATGACATCAGGAGCGACCACACTGGCTCCAGGACTAACAACATCTGCTGTTGGAGCAACAACAACATTAGGCCCAGGTGCAACATCCCCAGCTGCAGGAGCAACACCCCTAGTTTCCCTGGGTGCAACAACCACAGCAGGTGTAGGATCAAATGCCATGGTCTCAGTTGCAACAACCACAGCTGATGCAGCAATAACTACGATGCCAATAGCATCAAACACAGCTTCCACAGGCACAACTGTGGTTGTTCCAGCACTGACTACAGTAGCCATAGGAACCACAACCACAGGAGCAACAAACACAATTGCCCCAGTGGAAACAACCATGGGAATAAGCACAGTGACATCAGGAGCAACCACAGGACTAACAACATCTGCCGTTGGAGCAACAATCACAGTTTCCCCAGTTGCAACAGCCCTAGCTGGTGGAGGGACAAATGGCATGGCCCCAGGTGCAATAACCACAGCCGATGCAGCAGTAACTACAATGCTGATAGCATCAAACGCAGCTGCTGCAGAAACAACTGCAACGTCTCCAGCATCAACCACAGTAGCAATAGGAGCAACAACCACAGGAGCTCCAGTAACAACAACCATAAGTGGCGCAGGGGCAACAACAATGGGTGCCCCAGGAATAAGCACAGTAACATCCGGAGCAACCACAGTGACACCAGGACTAATAACATCTGCTGATGGAGCAACAATTACAATTGTCCCAGTTGCAACAGCCCCAGCTGGTGGTGAAACAAATGCCATGGCCCCAGTTGCAACAACCACAGCTGGTGCAGTAGCAAGTACAATAGCTCCAGGAGCCCCAGGTGCACCAACTACAGAGGCATCAACAGCAACAATCACAGTTGCCCCAGTTGCAACAGCCCTAGCTGGTGGGGGAACAAATGGCATGGCCCCAGGTGCAACAACCACAGGTGGTGCAGTAGCAAGTACAATAGCTCCAGGAGCTGCAGGTGCACCAACTACAGAGGCATCAATGACAACAATCACAGTTGCCCCAGTTGCAACAGCCCTAGCTGGTGGAGGAACAAATGGCATGAACCCAGGTGCAGCAACCACAGCTGATGCAGTAGCAAGTACAATAGCTCCAGGAGCCCCGGGTGCACCAACTACAGAGGCATCAGCAGCAACAATCACAGTTGTTCCAGTTGCAACAGCCCTAGCTGGTGCAGGAACAAATGCCATGACCCCAGGTGCAGCAACCACAGCTGGTGCAGTAACAAATACAATAGCTCCAGGTGCACCAACCACAGAGGTATCAACAGCAGCAATCCCAGCAGCAAATACAACAACAGCTGCACCAGGAGCAGCAGAGGCACCAGAAGCAGCAGGGCCAATGTTTCTAGATTTTTGTGCGTGCTCTGCTGTCATCAACAAAACAAGTTTCCTTTTAGTTTCTGTTCTAGCGGCTGTCACAGCAGGTCTTTGCAATTAAGAACTGGATTGGAAGAACGGACTACTATTACCACAAACTTTTGTATATATAATATATTTTATTTAAAATGATGGAAGGATCATTAGGCTTAATTTATTTATCATATCTAATATTTTACCTTCTATTTTTCAGACTGTCAATTTTAATTTGCTCCACCTTCAGTTACTTTTTTTTCATAAACTGTACCGATGTATAAGATATTTTCTGTCATAAACAAAACAAATAACACTGAATAACTGTTTTCCTCAAATTAAAGAGAAGCTTACTACACAGAACAAGTAATCGGTTTGTGGTGGCCAAAACATGAACAGCTGTTATTAGATGCTGATTCAACTACTGTGAGTCTAAGAAACGCTAATGCATATAATATGCATGTTAATATTCAAATATTTAAAGTGTTAAACCATCAAATACAAAGAAGTGTGTTGTTTTGTTTTTTATTTATGATGCAGCATACAGACTGTTTTGTGGTAACAGGTGCCAAAAATTAACTGCAGTGCATCAGTAAACGCAATTTAGAACTATGAAGACAGTCAGCGAGACAATAATAAAATAAATAAGATCAAATGATCACAAAGAATGCAAAAATCCAATACATCAAATATTAAAATATACTCAAAACACAGGCTGCATGCTCTGCAGGATTAAAAAGTGGACGATTCTTTTATTAGTTTTTACGTTGTAGATTACACTGAAGACATCAAAACTATAAAATAATAGATATAAAATACAAAAATACATTAAACACAGAACAGTACATTATCTTCAGCCCTCTGTCAGTGTGGACTTATCGGGCAGTGAGTGAACATTCAGTCCTCAAAGTTGATGCCAGAATCAGGAAAAATGGTTCATGTACCGAAAAAAGCCATAAATCATAAATCCTCTGAATGACTGATGTCTATTTGTGCGTGTTAAAAAAACAAACAAAATTATTTCACTACAACTGGGACAAACGTCACCATACATAAATACAACTGTGCTCAAGAATCCACAAGGATCTCAGCTTTCAGGTCAGACCCAATTTAGAACATTGCATCCATCAAAGAACTGTTAAAGCTGTTCAGTGTGTGCCACTGGGAGGGTTCAGTCCACCAACCAGAGGGAAACGTGGATCTGGACTACAGATACAGACACATTAATGGCCTTGATTACACCTACATCTCACAGCCTTTAGTCAGAGGAATGATGAAGTGCGACGTTTCAATCTCTGCAGCTGAGTTCAGTCCAGCTGGAGATCTGACACCATTAGTGTGAAAACTCTGTCAAAGAGAAAATGGTTTAACATTTTACATCATCCCTGAGGTAAACAATGTTTGGGTGACACACAATGAAGCAGTGCTGGCTGCTTGCACCAAATCAGACTTGATGTAAGCTGGAGGTTGAAGCTCCGCCTCCCCCCGTGCCTGCAGGTACATACAGCAGGAATGTGACCTGAGGCATTGTTAGGTTACTGAGGAGCCATGAGGGTGATGACAAACCACCTCTGGTATCTCTAGCACATGTGGTGGAAACACCGCCCAGAGCAACAGCAAAGAAAGGCCAGAAACAAACACCAGGACTCCAAAGATGCTCAACACTTGGTCACACAAAGAAAGGTGGACAAGGACTGCACACTGAGGAGGACGCTGGGCAGCAGAAGAGCTGAAAGCTGAGACAACAGATCAGATCAGAAACCTGACAAAGCTCACTCAGTGCTTTGTAGCTTGAGGTAACGAGGTAAAGATTCGCTCTCACAGAAATGTTATTTCCACAGGAAACATTTGAGAGGGATTTGAATGTTTCACACGTGTTTGTATGCAGATTATTTGTAGATTAATATAGAAATTCATTTTATTTCCATGCACAACACCGTTTTATGTGAAACTGTGGTGAAGGTGACGTAGCTGAGTCATGAAGGGTGACCTTCACATTTAGTCACTCTTCGTGGGTTCATCTGGACGTTTTTTCCGGGACTGGATCCGTGCACATTTCGGACACTTCTTTTCCACAAAGCAGTGTTTGTGAAAGCAGGCCTTGCACACTGTGCAAAGAGAGAAACAGCGTTAATACAGTTATCATTGTTTTCCTAATGTTACCAGCACCATGAATGTAACACAAAGAAAGCAGTGTGATGTTGGAATATGAAGCATGTCATTGTGCATATCTCATTTATTTTAAAACAAACCAGCGTTTATCCGTGCTCACCTGGACAGCGCTTACATCCGCTCTGAAAAGGAAAGATGACGTCTCTCTTCCTGCAGAATTCACAGAAGAAACCTCGGGCCAGACACAACTGGGTGGAAAAGTGGAAATGTTGTGAGAATTAGAAGTTTGATTCAACACTGAGTGCAGTGGTAACACTGTAAGTCTACACACACTTCAACATATGTTGCGTGTTTTGTTCAGTATAGCAACATGAAAATGTAACCACGTGTCCAGATCTTGTACTTCCCTGAAAGTTGGTCACAGTCTGTTCTGTCCTTGACAGATAACTGCAGTGACTGATCTGTTTACTCAATGAGTAATGATTAGATCAGACTCTGCTCCCCAAATGACTCATTTGTCATCGAGACATACGAGGACTCTGCTGATATAAGGAGCAGCCTGGCTGACACTCTAAAACTAGAAACAGTAAGTTCATGTTGTTACTGGTGTGGCTGAGTGTTGTGTGCATGAAGTTTTCTGACGTATATTTCATTTTCATTGGTCTTTGTTGCAGCAATGAAGTCCTGGCGTGCTCTGGCTTTCCTCTGGTTGGCATATTTCTGCCGTGGCGCTCTGTCCTGCCCGGCGCTCTGCAAATGCTACCAGAGAAGAGCCGAGGTGATCTGCAATGAGGTTCCCCTGACGGAGTACCCCTCCGAGGGTCTCCCGAAGAACACCACCATGCTGACCATCCAGTTCACAAGCATCAGCTCCATCTCAGAGGAGCAGCTGAGCGCCACCCCCTTACTGCAAGGCCTCCACCTGTACAACAACCACCTGCAGAACCTTTCCGCTGACCTTCTCAGAGGCGTTCCTCAGCTGGACACTTTGGATCTCACGGAAAACAAACTGTCTGTCCTGCCCGCTGATGTCTTCAGTCACGCCCCGCTCCGCAACTTAGTGCTGAAGAATAATCAGATTGTCAACGCCGATGCCGAGTGGCTTCATGACCAGAGCAACCTCACCTGGTTAGATTTATCTAAGAACCACTTAACAGAGATCCCAACTGCTCTGTTTCAGAAGCTGCCCCACCTGGAGGTGCTGGATCTTTCCAATAACCGCCTGGAGAAGGCCTCCGTAAATTTTCTTGACCTGATGACCAAACTTGAGAGGCTAAACCTGAAACACAACAAGCTGGCCACCATGGATGAATCCTTACTCCAGCACAACCACAACCTAACCCATCTGTTCCTCACTCGAAATCAAATCAACAAACTCCCCCAAAACCTTTTTCAGAAGCTCGCTCAGCTCAGAATACTGAGCTTGGACGACAACCAGCTGAGCCACATCCCTGCAGGTTTGCTCGACCCTCTGATCTCCCTGGATGACGACGGGCTGGACCTGAGCGACAACCCGTGGCTGTGTGACGGCAAGATCGAGTACCTGTGGACATGGCTGCAGAAGAACAAGAAGAAGGTCTTCCTGCCAGAGGGCATCGTGTGTGCCGGCCCAGAGTCTCTAAAAAAGCGCACGGTGATGTCGCTGACAGAAAGCGAAATAAACGCTCAGTCTTAACATTTTACTCCTCAAACTGGTTCTGATCTGATGTGCTAATGTGCCGGCCTGTAACAGCTGCATTACGCTTCAGTCTTTAATTAATCTGCTTTTCTTTGCACACGTGTGATTTACACACCTCAAATATTTTTGTGATGCAACATGTGAAGTTTTTTTTTGATGAGCTGGTTGTGTTTGCATGTTGCAACATATTTTTCAGACTTCCTGGGAACAAACATACTCAAACACAGATTTATGTAACAGTCCTCTGCTGTGGCTCTCAGGCAGGATTATGCAGACCTTCACACTGCAGTGAGATTATTTATTTTCCTGATCTCCTGAATGAATCTGTCTCTTATATGATCTGTCTTCACTGTTAATCATCTCATGACGCTGAACTGAAGCTGTCACCTCCGTTCTTGTCTAACTCTGAGGAAACCAGAGCAGGTGAGACTAACAGAGACATCATATTTTAATCTGTATCTTGCGACAGGACATCATGACGTACTCAGTAATCATTACTGCATCATACATCAGTACGCAGCCTTCCTGGAGCTTGGCCTTCATTTTGTTCTCAACCTGTAGCTCCCACTACAGACACAAACCCTGTAATGTTAATGCAAACAGAGCCACACCAGGACACCGTGCTTCAGACTGACCTCACAGTTTTCAACGTGATCGATGGCAGAGTTCAGCACTGCACCGGCCTGCACCGTGAGCTGACCCTTCTTCACCCTCAGGAGGTCATCCATGGAGAAGAGGTGAAGCTGCTCCGTCAGGTGAGCAGGAAGCTGTTCAAACTCAGCCATCACGCTGCCGCAGAAACAGAACAGACTCAACTTAAAGCTCGAACCGTCCACGAGGAGCCACTGTACCACGATCAGACCAGACAACCAGTGTCTATTCTTTAATTATAATGTGTTTATTCTTTAATTATAATGTGTTTATTCTATAATTATAATGTGTTTATTCTTTAATTAAAATATCTTTCATATTTTGATGCCATGTGTTTTTGTCTTTTCTTCATACTGCCACTAGATGGTGCCACATTCAGAGAAGTGCTGCACAAAGTGGCTTTATTGAATTGTTATTAAAGTCATTTTAAAACAAATATTACACATAAACAACATGAATAATATTAATTAATCTGTATAACTGTGTTATACCTTCCTGATAATCTGCAGGCCTTCAGCAGCTTCTTGATGTACAGCAGCTGATCCTGAAGCTTCTGAAGGAAAGGAAGTCAAAGGAAAGGAGAGAAGGAAGGAATAAAGACAGACAGTCACAGTTGTCATGTTCAGTATCACTGCATTTGAGTTTGGTCAGATCAGAAAAGTGTTAAAAGCAATAAATCAATAAAAATAAAGTGCCCTTTTATAAAAGCTGACACAGTCTGCAGCGCTGCTCTCTTCAGGCAGATCAGGAGCTCTAACTGCAAACGCTCTGTCACCTTTGAGAAGATACCTGGACTGTGGGACGAGGAGCGAGCGGGGACACAGGTACTAAAAGTTTGACTAAATAACTCGGTGCGAGGCCTCTCGGGGCGTTAAAAGTCATCAGTGAGATCTTAAAATCTGCTCTGGAGTAGACGAGCCAGAACGAAGAACTCACCCTGAACTTGTCCAGCTCTTTCACTCTGCTGTAGAGCGTCTTGCCGACACAGGTCAGGTCGAACAGCGGCTGGTGCCAAACTGAATCCAGCAGCTGTTTGGAAAAGTCACTCACAGGATACCTGCAACATCCAACGTGTGCGTCTGCCTCCGTTTGCAATTATACTTATGATTATTTTAATATACTTCATATTTAATGTTTTCATTCGTTTACCTGCCAAAGTCCCAGCAGGACAGAACTCGCCCGGGGGTCACGGCCTCGGAGCCGCTGTGGCAGCAGTCACAGAAATACCTGACCAACGTCAAATGAATTACAATTAACTAATAATGTCATTTCCAGAACTGAATTCATGTTAGATGTTTTTGTTAAAGACCATGAGCGTGCAGAGGATGCACTTCTACAGCTCATTGTTTCATGACATTCCCATCAGATGATCGACGTACCTGCCGAGGTATTCACAGTATCGCAGTTTCTTGATGTACTCTGATGGCAAAGAGAGAGAACAAGCTTCTCGTTAGCTCCTTGTTGCAGCGTGAAGACACTTAAGGTGTAGTCTCATCTCATCTCAGTTTATGCCCTAGTTTCTCTGACACACTTGGAGGGAGAGCTGAGGGGGAGTTCAGTTGGCTGCAATCTGTAATCTCCCCACTAGCTGCCACTAAACATCACACACTGGACTCCTGACATCCAGCAGAGACACCAACAGCATCATTTTCTATAACATAGTACACTTTAAATGAACCTTCCACCACTTTAGTCAGTTCCCTTCATGACTGATTGATGAACGGATTGATAACATGGAGGATCTCTGGCTCCACGACCACCACCCTCCAATACTCACTGGGCTCCACCTCTGTCCCACAGCCTGCACAGAGGAAGTGCTGCAAAGACACGACGTCACTGCGTCTGCGTGAGGAAACATAAACTGTCAACCATGAATCTGCACATCTGTCTGTCTGTCTGTCTGTCTGTCTGTCTGTCTGTCTGTCTGTCTGTCTGACCTGTGGGTCGGCTGAGCGGTGAAGATGATCTGGAAGCGTGGTGGTGCCCAGTTCAGGGATCCTCTCATATTGGTTCTCAGTCTGATCTCCTCCGTCAGGCTGCTGCCGGTCATCGTCACTTGTCCGGTACCTGGCAGCTGGAGAAAGTCAGGACAAAAAGATAAGAAAAGAAATCAAAGGTAGAAAATATTACACACTAGCCTGAAGCTTGTCTGCTAACACACATTTGTCACGTGTGCAAAGTGGAAATGAATGGTCAGCTGATTGGTTACCTCCTGCAGTGAGCTCCGGAGGCTCAGCCGTCCACGTCGAGGCTCACGGGAAGGAAGCCAGCTCCTCCTGAACTCCAGCACCAGCTGCTTTGCCAGCCACTCTGCACTGCATTATGGGATGCCATACACACAGGTACATGTTTGTACACACACACACACACACACACACATTTTCAGACGTTTAGGTTGTGTTTTACTTACGTTATGAGAGAATCTCTGTGTGTCAGTGCAGCATCAACCCCACAGTCTGAAATGAAAACGATATAATAATCAGCTCATTTCTCATTGTTGGTATGAACAGGCTGAAGAAAAGTGAGACGCAGCAGGAAATGTTTGTTTCTACCAGCCTGTTTATGTGCAATGAATATTATAAATAAAATGTCAAAGATAAATAAACAAGAACAAAATCCACCAGAAATGTAAAAAACTAATATAATAACGAGAACGGTAAATGGCTCATAAGGTGTGGCACACCTGGACACACCTGTGTGAACACCCGTTCCATACAAACTGTGTAGTTGTGAAGATATGCTGCTTTTATTTCGGGTCAAGTCATTTCAGTAAAATACTTTTACCTTCAAATCCACTGTCAGTGGAGAGGACAGAGAACGTCTTTGGTTGTTGTTCAGCTTCATCATGGCCTGCTTCCTCCTCTTCCTCATCCTGTGTGTGCTGGTGTGTGTGTGTGTAAGAGGAGTGTGTGTTTTCATGTGATGTCTCCGTGTTTTTCTCGCGTCTCGGCTCATTGACACCGCGGCTGCTTTCATGTGTCTTCACACACATCTCGCAGTGTGTGTGTCGGTGTGTATCCATCGTCCGGTGACTAAAGCTCAGAGTCCACTTCACACCCTCCAGCACCTCCAGCACCAGGTCCACCACGATGAAGTGAGCGTTCTCCTGTAAACACAGGCAGCGGGGATGGAGCTCGTTATCATGATGATCATTTTGTATTTCCAAAGAGATCAAAGCATGAAACTGAACTTTACATCCATAATGAACTGAAGGAAACTGTGACGCACCTTCTCCAGCTCACTGCTGGTCTTGAAGGTGTCTGCTGTGAATTCTGGGATGCCAGTGGACCTCCTCTCTGGTGTTGAGGTAGAGAGGCATGACAAAACATTTAACAGATGATGCTTCTGCGAACATATTTAACATAAGAATAAAAAATAGATTTATTTATAGATAAATGCCGACCAGGCTCAGAGACGGTGTGGCTCAGTGGATGGCAATGCTGGTCCAGAGCCATTCCAATGTGTGAACAAAGATTTGGCCAGTAGGGGGTGCTTGTGTGTTAATTTGGGTCATTTACATACAATCAGGTATAGGTGTGTGAGGCTGAGCGGAGCCAGTGTTGTGCCAGACCTGGAGCTGGCCAGCTGACACAGAGACCGAGCAAGAAGCCGCCGGACAAGAGTAAATCTGGGACTGACTTTTAGTGGTTGGTGAGAGCTTGGTGAAATAAAAGGCTGAAAGACAGACGCCGAGCTGGGCTGACTGCTGCTGGACTAGTCAGTGATATTAGCTGCTGCTGGGTCTGCTGCTGTGACCTGGATGATGAAGAAAAAGGATTCTACCTGATGAGTGAGGAGCATTACAGCTACTCAGGCTCTTCCCTCTGTGCTCCTCAGCTCCACCGATGGGGAGGTTCAGCCCAGCACTTAGGAGGGAGAACAGATTTGATAAGACAGAGATGGAGCGAGGCTTCTTGTCCTCCTGGAGCGGGGACGAGTGGTGACAGGAGCTCGGTTCGGATCCCGGATCCTCCACACTGGGGACTGACGGGCGCCAACGTTGATCCAGAGGAGATGAGGAGTCCAAGCTGGAAGAAGTCAAGTTTCACTTTAGTCAAATAAAAACAGCAACGTATCGACGAGGTGATCCTTTTATTGGAGTCCACCATGTTTCTACAGCAGCCTCGATGAAGCCTTTCCACCACACAGGTCCTTCATACTGTTACCTTGATGGAGCAGGTGTGTCCGCGCCATCTCCGTGCCAGGAGACAGGCCGGTGACGTCTGGAGATGACTGGACTGCTCCTGGGAAGAAGGAAGCTTTCACCCTCTGGATGCAGAAGAGACGAGTCCTTCGTGATTCCTTCTCTTCCAGCTCCACCCTCATCGGCATGACCGTCGGTGCTGGACTGTGGCTTCAGCTGGAAGTGATGGGATTGTGTGATAGCTGTCCTCCGTGTTAAAGGATGTGTGCGTTGTTGGGAAAATGCTGCATTTGTTTCTCCTCCATCAGTTTCTGCCGGTGACAGAAGGAGATGGGGGACTGATCCTGAACCAGCCGACGGATGCTCTTGGTGGGAGAATTCCTCTGGAGTGAGAAACACACATTTAATGCTGACGGATGAGAGGAGCGGTCAGGATTTCATCATTTTGAACTGTTATGTTATTATTATCTTTCTGTTTCCACATGCACCCACTTTGACAGCGTGGTGGAGCTTACCTGCTGCTGTCAGAGCTGTAGTCACAGGTGTCAGTGGCTCTGCAGGGTCCTCACACCAGCTGATATATCTGGATCTCTGCAGGGACGAGGACACGCCCCCACAGCTTCCCATCTGTACAGAAGAGGAGACAGAAAGTTTCCCAGTGACACGTTTTGCTGCAAACTTCCTGTTCAGCCGTGGCAGTGAGTAAGGATTCATCTGACTCAAAGGAAACCAAATTACTCAAATGCTTCCATGTTCAGGCGGTTGATCAATACCAGGACTTTCAGAACTTTTTTCTATTCGGTGACGTGAGCAGGACGTTTTCTTCTCGCTGCTGAACTTCCTGACGCTGATTGGAATCATAACACAAACTATAACACTTGACAGGCACACAGTGCTGTGGAGAACATGTGCAGTATTTGATCCTGATTGCTCTGCCATACTTCATGAGGCTGTATGAAAAAGTGAACTGGGCGTCCGTGTAAAGATCATATCATAAAACATGTGACCTCCTCCGACAGGTCCCTCCAGAGTCGAGCAGGCCCCAATTGTCAACTTCTGTTTTTGGTTTTTAACCTCAGCCACAAAACGTTAGTCTGCACTGGGATCCAAGGCACGCTTTAAAATCATAAATCTTTAAGATTTACAGAGCGTAAAAGTGAAACTGTGCGGCTCTCTCTGCAGTATCACGTCTTCATAAATGTCAGCTGGTTTCACATCATAAAGTCAGGATCAGAAACACTCTGCTGGATCTCATTACTCCTGTTTTACTGGGTCACTTTGTGTTGAACAGTGAAGATGCAGCCTTCAGCTTCACTGACTGACAAAGTAACAACCTTTAATAACCTGTGACTGCTCATCTGGGACATAATCAGCTCAGACTTTGAATTTCCTCAGGCAGCACGCTGACACCATCAGCTGCATGTTGATGTTAGTCCAAGTGCATCATTCATGTCAGGCCTGCAAATGTTCCAACATAATAAACCATGGATCAGCTGATAGAAGTTTATGAAACAGAATGAGGCCTGGGAACTGTCGTGTGTTCATAAATGGTCAGTCGTGTCATTACGTGTTTCTCACACTTCACATGAGCTATTAAATAATAAAACAATGTGGTGCATCATAACCACCGACTTCTGCAGCCATTTCTTTATGATGCTGATTCGTGCTGAGTTTTTCCAGTCCCACGACCTGCACCTCTGCAGCCAGAACCAACCACCCCCACTCACATACATGGAAAAACCTGCCTTTATGACGTGTGCACTGCCAGTTTGTACGTCTTATTTTTCAATAATTGAAACACTTTTAAGAGCTTTTCATGGCATGTTCTTTCCTTTTCCTCAGAGCTGATCCTGGGATAACTTATTATCACCTGAACATCACCAACACGAGGCAAAGAGGTGCCAGTCTGTGAAACACAGCTGAAGTAAACTTCTGTCATTTCTTCTCATAAATGAACCCTGCGTTCACTCTTAGCCCAGGCCTAAGAATGTATGGTGTTCAAAGCCTTTCAGAGACTTAGGCTGAGGCTGTGTTTGTTTTTAATAACCACAGATGTTCAGTTAGGAAAGTGTAAAACTGGTTTTAACAGGTTTTAACTGAATAACCTGCCTGCGTGTAGAAACAGACTCAGATTGTGGGAGATCATATCTTTGAGACCAAGACGTTTCCTATTTCAGTGAAGTGCATTGTATTAGAGAACGGAGAAACGCTGACCTCATCACAAACTGAGTCAAAGCATCTTTAAAAAAAACATCAAATGTGCAATAAATCGAGCTACTCACCATTTTACAAACTCCTGAACCTGAGGCAGCGAGGAAACCCGTCAGAGTCCGACTGACTGACGCGAGTCTTCATCCACCAAAAGACTTTAGCAGAGAAAGGAAGAGGAGAGGCGGTTGGTTATCAGCACTTCCTGTATTTACCAGTGGTTTTGTACTTTCTGTGGGTGAGCTGTCAGCAGCGTTTTCCTGCGAGAAAGAACATTTTGTTTATCTGCACGACGACTGACAGTCTCCCTTAAGAAATGTCACAAATGTTTTGTGAGAAGTAGGTCACAAATTCTGTTGAATGAGGTCCGCTGTGGGATTCAGTGGCATCCTGCTGTGTAGTTGCTGATGGCAACCCCCTCACCTCACCCTCTCCTTCCTTGCAAAGAGACGAGGCGGAGACATGCAGCAAAGGGCCACAGATCTTCTGTAGATGGCGACTTCTTATTTTCAGGTGGTTATACATTATTAAACAACGGCTAGTTTGAGTCATTTGATTGGACAGGAGCGGCTCCATGAGTTCTGGTATAGAGAATAATGGCACTGGGACTTTTACCTACACGTATCACTCTGCTTCACTTGTTTCTTTGAAGGTTTTTCCATCAGTAACACTTGACTTAAAGGTCCAGGGTGTAGGCGTTAATGGCACCGAGCAGTGACGCCTTGATTAGATCCAGTGTTCGGTCTGTCTGCTCCGGGCTGCTGCACAAAAATGACTCTCAAAAATATGAATGTCGACTGCGCCGTTCTGCCAAATAGAAACCCTTAAATCTGAAAGAGTGGACCTTTAGATGAGTAAATAAGGCCACTGTGTGAATGTGCTGTAATAAATAAAGGATGTGAGAACGTCTCAAAATAAGGACAGAAAAAAGGGATTTTCCGACACCGATCATCGAGAAAGCCATGTCAGGACTTAGTGTGTGTGTTTAAAGGTTATACTGGGCCATCTTCCTCAATCTGATAGTAAACATACAATAGCATGAGGTTTTGCAGTAGAAATATTTGCCGCAAAGCGTCTCAGTTCAGCCTCAGAGCCGCCGCGTCAGCCGGCAGCTGGTCCAGAAGAAAGAGGAAGTTTGAATCAGTGAGTTTGATTTGCCTTCAAGTTTTTACAGGAAAAGCAGCTCAGGTCACACGTCACACACATGCACAAGAAACTGCACATGTACACGCTAATGTACACGCTTCATTACGTACATGAAGAGACTTGTACAGCAGTTCCACCACGAATGTCTTGGATGTTTGTTGCTGAAGATCTCAGGAGACCTCAGACTGAATGTTATTGATGTCTGCACTGTCATCACTAGAGGGCAGAGTCCTCCCCAATACAACATCTGTAGCAAAACCCAAATCATCACACACACAAAATCACCTGTTGTTACAGAGTGAGGCTGCTCTTTGACCCGGGCGTGTCTCTGACCTGGTGCTGCTGGACTGGCTCCTTGTTCTGGTCACAGGTTGGAGCTGCTGGTATCTGAGCTGAGGCCTGACCTGTGCTTCCCTGGCTGCACCTCAAGTCTGTTTAGATCATCTTCAACTGTTTGTCCACATTCTGGTGCTGCTGCTGCCAAGACCTTCACAACAGCAAACAAGCTACACACACAATGATCATCTCTTTCATTACAGTTTATTTTGTGTGAATCTAGTGTTGATGTTGATTTAAAGTCTCTAAATACACTTAGACTTGCTTTCCATGAGACAGGCAGTGACCTGTCAATCAACTTGAGTGGCACCTGGGGTGTCCAATCAGGCTCCAGAGGAGGAGTTACTGCTCTGTAGTCTGTGGTGCAGCGGAGGATACCTCTGAATCAATTAGTGGTCATAGTTTGTGTTTTATCGCCTTGTATTCATTGAAGTATTCGTGCAAATATACGTCAGACTGGTGAATATAAACAGATGTGACACACCACCCTCACACACCGTCCCCTGTAAGTGTGTGTTTGTTCTTTTAGAGTTTTAGAGATGGAGAACGAGGAGAAATGTTCCTAAAGTTCCATGAAACATTTTTAAATATGAAGTTTAGAATAAACACTGAGATCAGAGGTAGTTAGTGATGTTCATGAAGATCGTCACTACATGCAGGGGTGAGTACAAACGTGTTGGCTGGTACACATCATGTAATCAGTGATCAGCACTCTATATCTGCTGACACAAGCTTGTAATCTGCTGACTCAGCACTCCAGCAGCTCCACAATGGAGCTCGCCCACTATTCTCTCTGTCTCTCACACACACACACACACACACACACACACACACACACACACAGTGTAGTAAATAAGGGCCAGCAGCTGCTGAATCCAGGCCTGCTTCTACTTCAAAGTCTGGACTGCAGTAATGACTGAAAACGAGACTTTTCATTGGCTGTGGCTGTGAAGTCACAAACTGCAGTTCCTCTAACGTCCATTTGAGGCTGGCTGCAGAAGTGAGTCAGTCTCCATAAGTCCCCATGTTAGACAGCAGAAATAAACATGTTTACAGCCTGGTACAAAAACAGTTTTGGTCTCTGTAGCTAATTTCCCCGTTCATGACAACTGTACTGAGGGTGAATTTATATACAACTCACCTGTTCACATTATATTAAGGCTTAAAGTTATGCAGGACAGAAGAGCTGTCAGACCTTCCTCTGATGGATCATCACTTCGAACATCTGTCACAAATATCAGAACAGAACCGGGATGTGACACACAGGTGTGGTGCAGATCAGCACGTGCGGTGAGAGTGTCTGTGCAGCAGATGGCGCCATTTACTTTCGACCGCTAGTTTAAGAGCCCTGACTTCTCATGTCTGCACGGTCCACTGCGCAGCCGCAGTGAGTGTCAACCGCCGCTTTGAAACCGGAAACGTAGAAGCCACGACTTCAAAATAAAATGTCTGAAATGGGATGAATATAAATGAAGAGACAGTTTAAAGATTTAAAAATGACAAAATAATTAAAAATAAAAAACATAAAAATAAAAACGTTATCTACCTATTTAATCTGTGCTTTTTTAAGAGTCCTTGTCCCACTCTGTGTTTGTCTGTCTGTCTGTCTGTTAAAATGTTCCTTTACAGTATCTCATAATTTAAGAGGAAGAAAGTTAAAAAATAAAGTATAAGTACATTATTATGTACAATAGACAGATAAATTAACGTAATAAATAACAGATTAAAGTGTAGAAATATTAAAAACAGACTAAAGTCATAAATGTTGAGTTTAATCTTTAAAAGCTTTAATAACTTTACAAAGGCTGGTATTTTATTTTGAAGGGCCCGGATGTGGCGCCGCCGTCCGGCCGTTGACGCTGCGCGTTGACGCAGCAGACGGAGACTCGGACGCGGCGGCGACAGTCGAGGTAGGAAAGTGAACGCGCGGCACGGCTCGGCACGGCTCGGCACAGCTCGGCTCGCCTGGAGTCTCCGCTGGACGTTAGCTCACCCCGCGCTGCCTCTCACGGACACTCGCCGGCACACGGACGCCCTGACAGGGGAACATTATGGCGGCGTTGGGACCGGAGTCGGCTCGCCCTCCTCTTTCCCAGCTCGGCTCGTCTCCGTCGATCCAGACCGCTAACCTGCCTCCCAACCGGGGCTTGGAGCGGGCTCTGGAGGAGGCGGCGGCCAGCGGCGTCCTCAACCTCAGCTCCCGAAAACTAAAGGAGTTTCCCCGGACAGCCGCCAACCACGACCTGACCGACACGGTGGAAGCAGGTAGGCGGGACTGTGTGCATCTTTTCGGGGTTAGCTTTTCAGAAACAGCCCCGGTGCTGGGGCGTTAACGGCGCTCGGTAACGCGTTACACCGCCGCGTGGATACTCTCTTCACGGCGCTGGTATTTCCGTTACTCCTTCATAATGACAGAGTTTATCCGGGGGGAGGTGAACCCTCAGCCAACCTCCCCCGACTTTAGGGTCACCTGGACCGGCTGCATGCGCCCCCCCCCCCCCCCCCCCCCCCCCCCCCCCCGCGCTGCGCTCCGGTGGTTTGTTTGTGGTCACATTGACGCCAGCTGACCCGCGTGCTGTGCGCGGCCGTGCACGTGAGGTGTGATTGGAAGAAGCTGGGGGACCTCGTCCTGCCGTGCATGCCTGCGGGCTCTCTCACTGCTCGGCGGGCCTGCAGTGGAATTCCCCCTTCAGTCCATGGAGGGCTGGAAACATGCACGGAGGGCAGGCTGAGCCCAGCCAGCTCTGTGCTGCAGGCTTGTGGCATGGGTCACGGGTCACATCATGTTCAGGTGCATCCCCAGGCAGGGATACACCTGAACAGCCTCCTGCACCTCTGGTGAGTGGATGGATGTGAAGATAAACTGAGGCTGAGTAAAATCTCACCGGCCTCTGTGAGCCAGTAAGCATTCAGCAGGCTTGTGCTGAGATCTAATCATGCTGGTGACTGGACGTCTAACGTTTCACCCCCCAGAGACGAACGCGTGCTGCTTATCCGCACAGATAACTCGCTGAGCTTCGTGTCCCGGTGCATCCTCCGAGGTGGGGGCATTCCTGGCACGTCCTTTTCAGTTCTGGTTGCTGTTTCCTGGTTTCCAGATTTATCTGACCATCTAGTCTGGGGGGGGGCAAACCCGTGTGCCAGGCAAACCTGGTCACACGCTGACGTGACCCCATCTCCTCCTGGATGAAGTCTGTCCATGAGTGTCAAGGTGAGCTGTGCTGCAGCTGGACTGTAAAGTTTCAGTGCCGTCTCATCGCCGTGCTTCGCTCTCTAACTTTGTTTATATACACTAAAAAAGAAATGTGGCTTACATAACCGCCGGCAGCCCCGTTTATAGAAGCACACAGCAGCCCGAGGTGGAGGAGTGGAAGCAGCAAAGGGAGGGACAGCATGAGGAGTCCAACAGATTCTGTTATCAGGAGTGTGAGGCTGATCAATGATCACTGGACGCACTATTGATCAGCACTGATCTCAGACCCTCTTAGTTATCGTGTAGCATTATTATAACATAGTAACACAAAGAAACAACAACAAATGCACAGTGAGAGGAGCAGAGTGTACTTCAGTGTTCACACGGTGAGGTCACAGTGACGGGTCACTGAGGGGCACACCCTCGACTCTAACGAGGCTCAAATACGGCGGTTACCAACTTAAATCAAATAATCAAATGTTTCATATTCTGAAGCAGTTTTCTCTCAGAATATTTTTTTTGCTCACTGTTTCCATGGAGATACAGTCCAACTAATACCTGTAGACAACAGCAGACTTATATTCAACAGAAGGAGTCATAAACACTGAACTGTCAGTCCAGTTCAGTCTTGTAGTGACGAAGATATCTGATGGGAAAGATTTTCCCATGGACAGATTTGGCTCCATATTTATTTTGAAGCTAATAGCACTGTGTTAGAGACTCGGCGCACAGCTGATGGAGGATGTGCTCCAAACATTTCCAGTAACTCCACGGCTTGTAAAGTCCAAAATGTGTAGAACAAAGATCACAGCGTGTTTTTATCTAATGAAATATTCAGATTAGTCCACCTGTAGTCTTTAAGAACAACATTTTATCTCAGGTCACTGAACACAAACGAACAAACTGCGTTAACGAGGTGCACACCTGCGTTAACGAGGTACACACCTGCGTTAACGAGGTGCACACCTGCGTTAACGAGGTGCACACCTGCGTTAACGAGGTACACACCTGTATGAGGTGCTGTATGAGGATGAGTCAGGTGTGCTGTCAGGTGTCTAAATGTCTAGTGGACCAATCAGATTGCTCGGTCAGAGCTACTCGTTGTGTAACTCTTTGCCTTATTTGTATTAAATAGTTCATATTGTTTTAAATTGTTCACAAACCTCAAAATGAACCAGTTCCGTGTATTTAAAGTAATAATCTTCCTGAAATACTGTGAGGTTGGTTTGGGTGGAGGAACTTTACAGCTGCTGCTTGTGGTTAAACCACGAGCTGAACACTCCTCAGTGCTCTGTAACTATAGACTGTTTAAGAGCTGCCTCTCCTCCATGATGTGCTCTCTCTCGCTCTCGCTCTATGAAAGTGTGGTGGGTTGGTAACGCAGCCCGACGTCACGCTGCAGCTGCCAGTCAGACCGGTCCGAAGTTTAATCTGGTGTGTGTCCGATGGTTTGAGAGGGAGAGAGCAAGCGTTGGAGACACAGACAGTGAATGAGGAGAGCGAGCGCTGGCTAACCAGAAATAAAAAGTTATTTCCTGATTGTTTCACAGAGGTTACAAATAAACACACCAGCAGCCCCCACATGACGCCTGTGCGGCCTTAAGAAATGAGGCCTCGCGGTGTAGCGAGTTCGTTATGAGTCCCTGCTGGTGTGTGAGGAGGAGAGGTTTACAGAGTGTGTAGGTAAGCACAAGTCGAGGTGTAATAGTTACTGAACAGCACCTTCTTGTACTCTTAAAGTCAGCCCAGAAGCTAACTCGCCTTCAGCTGTGCTCGTTTAAACATCATTAAAGGCGGCGGTGAGAGTGAGCATGTCATTAATGAAAGGATGACATCATGGTCTGTGTCTGTCCGACCGTCTCGTGGCGGTAAACGGCGTCCTGTGTGTCGCCTCATCAGAGTTGAACACGGCGTTATCTCTCATCACACGAGAACTGTGATCAGCCCCCGTGAAATGAAATCAGATGAGAAAGAACAGAGTGAGTCACTGTGACAGATGAACACGTGGTGGATACTCACACACACACACACCATATGCATGCACACATACACTAATATGAAAATGCAAGGACGCGCTGAAATGACCTGGTTTCGTCTTGCTGAGCAGGACGACCATGTCAGCTGGAAAACAATATGTAACTGTAAATGCAGTGTGAAGATGAAGGAATGGATGTGCACACACCGAAGCTCCAAACAGTGGACAACCATGATGGAAACCATGTTTGTGTATCTGTTCTGTATCTGTATCATGTGTTCATGTGAGGACGGTCACTGTGATGATTGGTTGGAGACCCCATAGAATCAATGTTAGGCTCCAGACGTCCTGCTCCCCACCAAGCACCTGCAGAGCTTCAGTTCAGTGAACTGAGTGAACAAATCAGAGCCGGTATGAAGCAGCTAACTTTGAAGGAGATGAAGGAAAGTTAATAGTGTGCAGGCAAGCTGTGTTTTTTAAAGATTGTTGGAATAATCATGCAGTTCAGCACATTTCTAATGAAATGTTTAAGTCCGGTCTGATGTCGCCTTACAGGATGAGCCCAGTGTTTCACACGATGAGACAAACCGTGAGTTATTCTGTGAGGTGAATGAAGCAGGTCGGTGCATCACTAGTCCTTTTAAAGGTGGAGGGCATCACCTGAGTGACGGAGCAGGAGGGAGATTTCCAAACCAAAACAACCGGTCAGTCTGCTTTCTCTGAGCTCATACCACCATCATCAAACACAACTGCTGAGCTCTGTGTGTGTGTGTGTGTGTGTGTGTGTCCTGTAACTGCTGACTGTTCAGAGCTGTTTGGTGGACAGAGGGTTTAGTGATGGTGACATTTTGTTTATTAAAGTCGTAGAATCAGTCTAATCATGGTAACAGTTGGAGTGAGGTGTGAGGGGAAGCGCTGAGGGCTCGGGGGTTGTGGGGGATTTTTAAAGATGGTGGATAGTCCAGAAACAGGAAGGTTAAGAAGGTGGTTTCCAGACCGAACGAGCCGATCAGCCTTTTACTTTCTGTTCTGCTGCTGCTGCAGGAGCTGGGAGAATAACCACCTCCATCTGACTGTAATCTGCTCTACAATGCAGAAAATGACATCTGCTGTGGGCACACACAGGCGTGTGTGTGTGTGTGTGTGTGTCCAGTAGCAGCTAACATTTCCAGACAGTACACATTTCTGCATTTGTGCAGCGTTTGGCAGTTTGTCAGTAGTTCTGCTTTACACTGTGTCTTTGTATTGACACAAACACCACCCCCTGTGTGTGTGTGTGTGTTTGAACCACACAGAAAGAGATTACATGTTTGTTTTTTACATTAAAACCATCTGCTGCAGGATTTTTGTGTTTCTGTGGAGGAGCCAGCGAGGAGGGCACAGCACAGATACGGTGGCCTCCATCACATGTGCTGATCTCAGGGAGTTTGTCTACACAGTCTGTAAATATCGAATCTTTAAAACTAGTCCTGACTTCTTCTTGGAGACAGTCTCAGAGATGTAAACAGCACAGTGCAAATGAACTCATTTATTTCTTTCAGCCTGGTCGGTCTGTGTGGAACATGCAGATTTCAGTGGACTCTTTACTGCACGTACACATTCATACAGAGCATGTGGGGGATGATGTCACTTGTTTTCAAATGGAGGCTGTTGGATGAAAAATGTACGCACAGAGCGAATCGCAACGTGTTGATCAAAACTGTTTTTATGAGAATCAAAAATGAATATAATAAAGTCATGAAGTAGCCGGCTGTTAGGTCGACAGCTCACACCAGATTCACATCCTGAATTTAATGCAGGCCACAAACTCTCTGAGTACTTTATACTTTGATATTCAAAGACACAAACACCGACCGTGACCTTTAACCTCGTAAATATGCTTCAAATGAACTCTTAATTTTCACGTTAGACCTCCACTGATGTCCATCGATGTGATGGCTTTCCATAGAGACCTCCAAGAGGGGGAGGATGGGCCCGTCATGCATAATGAATGGAGCAGTTAATGGAGCAGTTAATGGTTTCCCTCAGAGCAGAGATCAGTGGACTGAAAGCAAGAGAATACTCTTTGTTGTTTGTTGACTCGAAGGCTCAGGTAAAATAATCTATAAATGTTTTAGTGATTTGTTGATGTCCTGCTTTAAAATGTGTCCACTTCATCCAAACTACAAACTACACATGTGAATCTCATGAGGTGCTGCAGGTCAGAGGGTTGCCTTAATCATGTGGATTCATCCTCTGGGAACCATGAATGTCACGACCAAACGTCATGACAGTCCATCCAACGGCAGACTGCCAATCTTTATTCTGTTGTGGCTAACCACTCCTCTGGTCTCTCCTCTGGTCCCTCCTCTGGTCCCTCCTCTGGTCCCTCCTCTGGTCTCTCCTCTGGTCTCTCCTCTGGTCTCTCCTCTGGTCCCTCCTCTGGTGTCTCCTCTGGTCTCTCCTCTGGTGTCTCCTCTGGTCCCTCCTCTGGTCTCTCCTCTGGTCCCTCCTCTGCTCTCTCCTCTGGTCTCTCCTCTGGTCTCTCCTCTGGTGTCGCCTCTGGTCCCTCCTCTGGTGTCTCCTCTGGTCCCTCCTCTGGTCCCTCCTCTGGTGTCTCCTCTGGTCTCTCCTCTGGTCTCTCCTCTGGTCTCTCCTCTGGTGTCGCCTCTGGTCCCTCCTCTGGTGTCTCCTCTGGTCCCTCCTCTGCTCTCTCCTCTGGTCTCTCCTCTGCTCTCTCCTCTGGTCTCTCCTCTGGTGTCTCCTCTGGTCTCTCTCCTCTGGTCTCCCTCCTCTGGTCCCTCCTCTGGTCCCTCCTCTGGTCTCGCCTCTGGTCCCTCCTCTGGTGTCTCCTCTGGTCCCTCCTCTGGTCCCTCCTCTGCTCTCTCCTCTGGTCTCTCCTCTGGTCTCTCCTCTGGTCTCTCCTCTGGTGTCTCCTCTGGTCTCCTCTCTGGTCTCTCCTCTGGTCTCTCCTCTGGTCCCTCCTCTGGTCTCTCCTCTGGTCCCTCCTCTGGTCTCTCCTCTGGTCTCTCCCCTGGTCTCTCCTCTGGTCTCTCCTCTGGTCTCTCTCCGGTCTCTCTCCTCTGGTCCCTCCTCTCGTCCCTCCTCTGGTCTCTCTCCTCTGGTCTCTCCTCTGGTCTCTCCTCTGGTCCCTCCTCTCGTCCCTCCTCTGGTCTCTCTCCTCTGGTATCTCCTCTGGTCCCTCCTCTGGTCCCTCCTCTGGTCCCTCCTCTGGTCTCTCCTCTGGTCTCTCCCCTGGTCTCTCCTCTGGTCTCTCCTCTGGTCTCTCTCCGGTCTCTCTCCTCTGGTCCCTCCTCTCGTCCCTCCTCTGGTCTCTCCTCTGGTCTCTCCTCTGGTCTCTCTCCTCTGGTCTCTCTCCTCTGGTGTCTCCCCTGGTCTCTCCTCTGGTCTCTCCTCTGGTCTCTCTCCGGTCTCTCTCCTCTGGTCTCTCCTCTGGTCTCTCTCCTCTGGTCCGTCCTCTGGTCCCTCCTCTGGTCCCTCCTCTGGTCCCTCCTCTGGTCTCTCTCCTCTGGTGTCTCCCCTGGTCTCTTCTCTGGTCCCTCCTCTGGTCTCTCTCCTCTGGTGTCTCCCCTGGTCTCTTCTCTGGTCCCTCCTCTGGTCTCTCTCCTCTGGTCCCTCCTCTGGTCCGTCCTCTGGTGTCTCCTCTGGTCCCTCCTCTGGTGTCGCCTCTGGTGTCTCCTCTGGTCTCTCCTCTGGTCTCTCTCCTCTGGTGTCTCCTCTGGTCCCTCCTCTGGACCCTCCTCTGGTCCCTCCTCTGGTTTGGGTCAGTATGTCCGAGGTTCTCTGTAATGACGCTGTGAGGTGGAGCAGTGGCTGCAGAGATGCTGGTCCTCTCACCAGCACAGAGACGGGAAGTGACCGCTCCCCACCTCATTGTTTTCAGGAGGGACCAGCTCAGATCTCTTCCTGTCAGGGAAACAAGGATTCCCTGCCAGGACTGTAAAGCCAGCACGTTTGTTAAATACTGTAGCTGCATTTTATACACTTCACACTTTGCCCCTCGTTCATACACACTCTGACACACCGCAGTCTAGCTTGCACGGTGCTGGCCTGACCGTTGAATTGAGTGGTCATGTATTGTGGTGGCAGTGTTTGTACTTAATCATCTTTCTGAGGTCAGATTGAGTCGTGATGAGGTCATGACTTCACTCTGAGGAACGCCGTCACTGAACACGACCGCTGAGCCCAGCAGGGACTTTCTTTTTTTACCTTACACAGTGAGTCAGACTGAGACCATGGAGGTGTCACACATGACATCATGGTTTGAACTCTGCAGTGGTGTTTGTGTGTGTGCCGTAAAGCAGTGCAGAGGTGTGTGTTCCTCATCTGCTGCCGCCCCACTCTGTCATGTTGCTATGGAAACACACGTACACGTGGGATGTAAACCTGTACTGCCGGACGCCATGTTGGCTGTCCTGCTTCTTCTAAAATCATCTGAAATGACGCCTGGTTGAGACTGACTCACTTCTGCAGCCAGCCTCAAGTGGACGTGTGAGGAACTGCAGTTTGTGTTACAGCTGTGGAGCTCTCATGAAACCAGCTCAGCGAGGGAGCCCGTTGTGTTGTTCTGTTCAGTTTCTTGGTGCCATCCTTCATTTCAGGTTGGTTTAGGTTCACAGTGACTAATTACACCCGTCCACCTGACTCACAGGGAGCTTGTTTATTGAACAGACAAACTCTCTGTGCCGTAATGACCTCCTCCGAGTTCAGAGTGAACATGAGCGTCAGCACGGGATCTGTGTCCGTCTGCCTCCACCCATAATCCCTTTTGATTTGTGTTTGTGAACTCGTATTGATCATCAATAATCCAGATAATCACACGAGGACGATACATGATGTACAGTCTGAATAACGCCAGAGGTAAAGACAAACACAGTGACGGCAAAGCTGGATTTAAATAAATGTATCACATCCAATTCTCTTTGAATGAACAGGAGGAGTCTCATCCTTCCAAATGTAGGCCACACACACACACACACACACACACACACACACACACACACACCTCTATCCTCCATTTAAACCCCCCATGGCATCACCCTGGCATCTTATTTACATCCTAACTGGTTCACCATGACAGACACACACACACACACACACACACTTTCCATACGCCTCCTTGAGGATTATCCAAATACACCATGAGGTTGATGCCAGAATACATAAATAAATAAATATTCACATTCTTGGCTGGCTGATGTTCATTTTAGAGACCAGCTCACTTCTTTGACCGTCATGCAGCCGATAACGCATTAAAAGGAGACAAAGAAAATGAATGACTAAATAAATATAGAGACATCTCTGAGCGATGGATCTGTCTCATTGCTGCTGTGGAGAAGGTTTGTCAGGCTGATATTCTTCTAAATATTAAATCTGAAGTTGATGGAGAGACGTTATGTTGGTGGTCACGACAGAAAAATGTGATTGAACGTATGATTTTTTGTGTGTGGCAGGATTAGTGTGTGCTGTGTGTGTGTGTGTGTGTTTGATGGGAGGGGGTGGTGTTTGTGTGTGAGCATGCCATCCGCTGCAGTGGCCACACACACACACAGTTTAGTGATATGCTGACAGTAGAGAAAGATGTGGGTCAGTGGTGGGGGTCTTGTTGTATTTGATGTGTGTGTGTGTGTCAGCGGGTGTGTATGTTGACAGTGTGTCTGGTGGGTTGCCAGTTTGAGGAAACTCCCCCTCTCTAATCCTGATGAAGTGTCTGCCAGTTTTCTTCCTCGTTTTCCTCTTTTCTTTTTTTATATCTCTAATTTTAAACTCAGCATTTTTGGTCTGTCTGCCTGTCTGCCTGTCTGTCTGTCTGTCTGCCTGCCTGTCTGTCTGTCTGTCTGCCTGTCTGTCTGTCTGCCTGCCTGCCTGTCTGTCTGCCTGTCTGCCTGTCTGTCTGTCTGTCTGCCTGCCTGTCTGTCTGTCTGTCTGCCTGCCTGTCTGCCTGTCTGCCTGCCTGTCTGTCTGTCTGCCTGTCTGTCTGTCTGTCTGTCTGCCTGTCTGCCTGTCTGTCTGTCTGTCTGTCTGTCTGCCTGTCTGCCTGCCTGCCTGCCTGCCTGTCTGTCTGCCTGCCTGTCTGCCTGTCTGCCTGTCTGCCTGCCTGTCTGCCTGCCTGCCTGTCTGCCTGCCTGTCTGCCTGTCTGCCTGTCTGTCTGTCTGCCTGCCTGTCTGCCTGCCTGCCCCGCCACATTTAATAAGCACACACTCGGTGAGTGTGTGCTTATTAAATGTGGCGGTAACAAACATCAGCTGGTTGGGAGGACGGGTCTGAATATAAGGCCTCAGTAACAAACATCAGTTCCATGAATCTCACTGAAAGTTGAAGTGAAGTTGAGTTGGATCGCTGAGTGTCCTGTGGCTGCAGTAACGTGTCTGTACACACAGTATCTATAGATAAACTCAGTACTTTAAGCTCAGAGGTGAGAGCAGAGCGTTTCCTCGTGTCGGAGAAGAAGAAAGTTCTTGAGCTGTCGTCACAGTGTCAGTGAGCAGCAGAGAATCTGAGTTCAACAAAAGCTGGTGAGCTAATGGAAAAACTGATATTTCATAATCCAGCATCCATCAGATCAGAGCTGCAGTTCAGCTGAAGTTCACTGAGCTCGCTCTGAAGAACGTCCCTCTGTCTTCAGACTGAGCAGGAGAGCGACAGCCTGCAGTCACAGTTCACCTGTAACCAGGTGTCTGCTCTGAAAGCATCAGTGTGTCGGTGTTTTGTGTGGGTTCGTTAGCCGCACTGAGAATCAACGTCATGAGTTCAGCGTTGGCTGGAGAGAAGCCCACGGATGCAGATTACTGTTCATAGAGATCACGTCTGTGCTAACCTACATATATATGTGTGTGTGTGTGTGTGTGTGTGTGTGCGTGTGTGTGTGTGTGTGTGTGTGTGCGCGCTCTGTCAGCGTTGCTAATTCAGTCTTGTTTCACTTTTAGGCCTTAAAACAAATACACATATACAGTATCATATTATTGCTGTCACAACTATTGGCTGACATCATGAATCGTGTGTGTGTGTGTGTGTGTGTGTGTGTGTGTGTGTGTGTGTGTGTGTGTGTGTGTTCTCTTCTCGTCCTACTTTTCACTCTGAGGAGGGAGTTAAAGTGGGGCGAGCGATGAAGCAGCAGGACGACCAAACGTCGTTATCGTCCGCGTGTCATGAGTAAAATATCAGACGTGAAAACACAAACACTGTCTGTCTGTCTGCCTGTCTGTCTGCCTGTCTGTCTGTCTGTCTGTCTGTCTGTCTGTCTGTCTGTCTGCCTGCCTGCCTGTCTGTCTGTCTGTCTGTCTGTCTGTCTGTCTGTAAGAGAATTAAACCCTCGGCTGAAGCTGCATCAGTACGCAGCACTCCACTACACCCGAGGAGGCGTGGGTGGATGTTCACTTGAAGCACTCGCTCTCTCTGTTATGTAACAGTGAGTTGGTGACGGTGGTTCTGGAGCGGAGCATAAATAAAACATAGATATTCAGACAAATGGAGCGCAGGCGAGGAGGAGGACGAGAAGACGAGATTTACTCAGAAAAGGAAAAATCAGTGCAGGCCGAAGCTCAACAGAAACTCTGATGGTGTGTTCTGACTTTATGTCATGAAGCAGCTTCAGACCTGAGTCTGACTGAACGGTTTGGTTTGAGAGGGGGTTGGTCGAGAGACATAGACAGTGAATGAGAGTGAGCGAGCCCCGGCCTCGATAAAGATATTCGAGAAATAAAGTGATTTCCTGATTGTTTCACAGCGGGTAGTTGGTTAGTTAGTTGGTTAGTTAGTTGGTCCACTCTGGGCTGTGTGTTCTGGGTCTCTGCAGCACATTTAGCTTGTTGTGTTTCGGTGTGGATGTGATCGGATCAAACACGGTGACACATCATCAGACTTTTATTTTGTAAACAAACAGGAAGAGAGCGGACAGAGATGACGAGAGCTGAATGTGTCTGCAGTGGCATCAGACATTACAATAGTATAATAATAGTTTGTCAATTTAGTTTGTCCGAGTGGTGTTGCCGTAGATTGTGTAACAGACGATGGAGCCGAGCCGATCTCGTACCTACACGGTTACTCGGGGTTACTCATGTGCACGAACACGTCTCTGAGCCACAGAGCGACGGCTTCGTTCTTCCTCTCCTGCTTAAAGCAAACCTTTTATTTCTGTGTGTGTGTGTGTGTGTGTGTGTGTGTGTGTGTGTGTGTGTGTGGTCCTCCCACAGGAATTCTATGTGACCCATTTCTCGACCCACGTCCATCTGCCACAGCGTTGCATGCTCACACACACACACACACACACACAGTGCTATAATCTGTATAAACACACGTCTGAATGTACGTCTGTCTGATAATATGATTTATGATTTTGGCATCGTGTGTTCTGGTTTGGATTTTGAAGCTTCAGTTCTGGGACGATCCACAAATACGCCTTTTTTATCGGGTCTATAATAAGCATGAAACACACACACGCACACACACACTTACTCAATCATGCCCTCACTTATCTGTGCAGCCGCTGATGCATACAGGATCACACACACGCATGTTTGCACACACGACGCTGCATCCGTGCAGAAAGTGTCACGTGTTCACGGCTGGACTCACGTCACGCGTGTCAGGTGACATGTTTGCTACACGCAGAGGTGACGTCACAGCTGATTGCTGGCGGCTGCAGCAGGTTGTCTCCATCATCAGCACAAACTGAGTCTGAGGCAGCAAGTTTTTTTTTTTCCTCCCAGCGGCACCTTCAGCATCCTGGACTGACCCCACCCGTCTGAGAGCCGGCTGTTTCCTTTGTAGTCAGCAAGTGGTGGAGGCGCTGCCAAGAAACCCTCCACACATCCACCCAGCCCAACATCCCTGTGCAGCCTGACTCCACATCTGCTCTCCGCGTTCAAATGTCACAGCGTCGTCGTCATCTGCCACCAGAACTATTTGATCCACGAGGGCCGGAGGTCAGAGTCACCACACAGACTTCATTCAGTGCAAAAACAAGCAAAGAGGAATGTTAGTCTGCTGCAGCGAACACTTGGTTCACGTCTGGTTTTACTGCAGGAAATTGTTGGTCGAGGTGGTAAACCAGCGCTTCCTGTGGAGCTACGAGTGATTCGCTGTGGCGGCAAAGTTGAAGGCGGGGCCGCCTGAACCCCTCGTGAAAAAAACAAAAAAACAAAGCTTATCATCATGTGATGAAAAAATAACCTGTATTATCAGATTCCTCGCCATGCAGACCTGATTTGTGATTTGATTAAAGCTGCTGGGTTCAGAAATCTCGAGGTTTAAGGAGGAAGTGAGGAAAGCATTAAAGGTGCGGTCTCAGGGAGGGTCTTCATTCAGGATCCTAGTGTCTTCCTGAGCCTCTGGTGTATCCGGAGCCGCCTTCCTGATCGCAGCAGGGACAAAGGATCCAGATGGTTGGGATCTTTAATGATGAGGAATGTGTGGTGTCGATGTCTCTCAGGCTGGGTAGAGGTGCAGAGGTACTCCTCCCTGACCCGACAGGCCCGGCAGAGTCTGATAAAGTCCCATTTCCTTTATATTCAGTTCAGGACAGGACGCCAGTGACTTAAGGAAAGAGGCACCAGAGGCCAGAATGCCATCTCTGAACTCATTGGACAGTTTAGCCACTTAGCTTTTTATCAGCTTTTATTTTTAAGTTATTCACATCTGTGAAGGTGAGCAGAAGTTTGTCTTTATCAAGGTGCTAATTGGACCACAGAGCTTCAAACCTGTTTTAGACAGAGCGGGTCCTCTTCCATGTTGAACTGCCATTTTTTTCTATGGTAGCCCTGAACAGACAAACCAAACATGATGTAGATATGGCAGAGGGAGAGGAGACACTGAATCCTGCACCGGACCTTTAAATGTCTCATAGATGGCACACAGATTTTTTTATTTTGGACACTCATGAAATTCATAGTGTCTAAACTTAAACTCATTGTTTTAATGTGAACTTGATCTTTCATTTCCTTTCCCTGCCTCCCTTCCTCCCTTCCTTCCTTCCTCGACCTCCCTCCCTCCCTCCCTCTGTGTTAATGAGTGGGCAGGAAACATTCTTGTGTCTCAGCTGCTCAGCCTCCACATTCCTGCACCGTGTCTGAGTGTTTGTACAGTACGAGTCTTTGTACAACAATGTGAGGTCACGCGGTTCACATGTCGTTTTTAGGCGCTTCGACAAGTACCGTTAACGTAACCTTTCATTATGTTCCCGCTGTCACGGAAGCGACTAACGCTTCATGTCATTTTCAGTGGGTCTGGACTAAAACTCAAAGGTGTCAGACCCTCGTACAGCTAACGCCTCCATTCCTATGTTTCCTGTTGATCCGTTAACTTGAATATCAAACTAACTGGTTTCTTTGAGTCGCGTCAATAGACTGCTGACTTCAGACCACTGTGCAGCTACTGTCGCTGAAACAACACTTCCTCCAGATGTTTTGAAATGATGCCCTTTGAACTGCTGCAGGGCTTTTAATGTGAAACTTCTGTGCAGGAAGTGGCGGGTTCGTTGCCAGTAGCTGAACCGCAGCTGAAACAGCAAACTTGTAACAACTGGAAACGGTTAATGAAAAGTTAGTGTTTGAAAAGAGAGACGAGGACTGAGGTAATGATGGGAAGTGGAAATATATTTTATTTAATGGCTACACTCCACATGTAAATTATTATACCGCACTAAAAGATCAGATTCAGGAACAGAACACCAGTACCTGGACCTGGTTATAATATAAATGTTTACTAAATAAAAATATGATTATATAACTTAGTTAAAGCTTATTCCACCACACAGGTCAGCACGCAGCTCTCACCTGTTCCTACCCTCACCTGTGGTCATGAACTCTGGATAAGAATGAAATGAGCTTCCTCCACCAGATATTACACCATACATTATTTACATGTGTGTGTGGTTCAGTTTAATACGTGAAGGCTCACTGTTAGCGCCACCAGCAGCCGAGGATGAATTCTTTATCAGCAGCTGCTGATCGTGAACAGCACACAGAGAAACTTTCACCGCCGGTTTTCGTTTTTTTATCGCCGCTGCATGTCGGAACAAGTTCACTGAGGGAATTTGGCTTGAAGCTTCCACGCTAACTGAGCTCACGTCCTCTGAAACATCAGAGCTCAGTGATTTACAGATGACTGATGGAAGAAAACCCAGAGGTCAGAGGAGCTGCTGCTCGCTGGTTTGAATCCCAAACACACTCAGATTTCTGGATGGGCTGTTTGACATTTGAAATGAGTTTGACTCGCTATGATCTGCTCGTAGTGAATGTTTTCATGTGTGTGTAACCGGTTCACTTCTGTTCTTTACTGTACTCTAACCACCTCACACACCCTCAGGGGGCCGATGTTTAAGTGTGCTGTTGTTCTGTTGAGGCTGTGGGACTGAAGCATGTTAGTGCATGCATGGTGGATGTAAAATTAACATGAAACACTGCACAGCAGTCAGTCAGTCAGTGAGCAGCTCTGTTACCTCTACAGAAATACACACACAGTTACTGTACGTGAGAACACACTTACACGTGTGGCTGCTTCCTGTCAGGCCGGCGTGAAATTCACTTTTTAAAACGTGAACATCAGTCAGCTTTACATCTCTGAGTGGCATGAAGATGTAGCAGTACACACCTAAACACTCAAAGCGGTCCATCACCCTCCTTAGGTGGAGGTGTGTTTGAGGTCATTGTCCTGTTGGAAAGCAAACGATGAAGCACTGAGCTCAGATCAGCTGGTTCAGTGTCCTCCATGCTCCACGGTGGGAACCACACATGCAGAGAGGTTACAGGAAACGTTAGATTAACGTTGTCCCTGTGTGGAGTGTGTGTGTGTGTGTGTGTGTGTGTGTGTGTGTTGAGGAATAAGAGCATCTTTCATTCAGGTCATTGCATCGACCATATAATGATTCCTACTGTCTTATTTTAGACGTTAAAGACACACACACACACACACACACACACACACACACACACACTCACACTCTGCAGTAACTGTGTTTGCAGCCGGTCGTTGAGTCAGACTGCTGCTGTTTGTTTCGGAGGATGAAAGCGGGGCTGACTAGCTCTTTGTTTCTTTACCGCACTGTTTAAAATAGCACTTCCTGTGACCGCGTGACCCATGATGCAACGCTGCGTGTGCCGTCGCTGCTCAGACGCAGCAGTGACTGCCGAGCGTCCACGTTCGACTGTTTACCAACAGGAGCAGTGCAGCGTTGGAGTGTGCGAGTGTGAGGCGCCTCGCTGGAGTTATTATCAGTGTGATATTAAACACAGCAGAAGTTTCCATGATGGCGGCTGCCACAGGAAGTGACCTCTGGGTCCGTTCTCGCTGCCTTAACAAAACAAAAGTTCAGCCGCTCGAGAACAATGTGGAGTAATTGGCATCTGAGATTTCTCTGCCTTATTTGGCTGCAGCTGATAACTGAAGTGGATATTGTTGTTTGGCGAGGCTACAGCAGGATGTGATGTCATGAATCCTGGCCTTGAGCCCCCCCCCCCCCCCGGAGTGTGACGCTCTGCTGCTGAATATGAAAACACCGTCAGGCTCGACTGTTGTTTGTTGATTCAGTAATAAAATCTGATCTTTGTTTACTTAAACAAAACCTGTTTTACTCTAGCACTACATTTGTAATCTGATTACTTCCCCCTCTCTCTGCAGACCTGTCTAAGAACAGACTGGCTGACGTCCCCTCAGAGGTCTGCCACCTGGTTGCCTTGGAGACGCTAAATCTGTATCACAACTGCATCAGGACCATCCCGGACAGCATCATCAGCCTGCAGTCACTCACCTCCTTGAATCTCAGGTACACACACACACACACGCGCGCGATTTTAAGATGCTGATGCATTGTGGGTATGACGCGTGTTTTTATAACTGACAGGAAATGTGGACAAACCTTTCAAAATAAGACTCCAGTTGGAATGAACCAGAATTATTGTTTTAATTTGATGAACTGACTCAGTGCCATGTTGTTGTTTTAGCTGTGAAGTGTGTGTGTGTGTGTGTGTGTGTGTGTGTGTGTGTGTGTGTGTCGTGAACTGCAAAGCTTGCCAAGTGACAACACACACAGCTTATGTTCACTGGACTGTGTGTTAACTTAGAAACACACACACACACCTGACCCTCGTCGTACACACTGTGTGTGTGTGTGGGAGTGTAACATGAATCATGAAGCAGCACAGCACCTCAAACGCCTCACGATCGCCTGACAGGACGTCTGCGATGTGTCAGATTCTTCAAAGACGCACTGAGAGAAACGACACTTTAATTACATAATGCTGTTTGTTTTTATTCTGTAGCCACCTAAAATGTTGTGACCTGTAAGTGGAAAATCTGCCTGACAACAGATGATTTCATTCCAAAACATTTGTTTGTTGGTCGGTGCACCACTTCGGACAAATATCTGAGTTTCTGTGGGGGCAGAGGATGACTCCTGCTCACTCTGCCGATCGCCTGACTTCCCTGTAGCGCCACCATGAGGTCGATATCTGTGGTTTGAACTCAACTTGAACAAATAAAGACCAAAAACATCTCATTCCAAACTGAAGCCAGCAACAGAGCAACAACCGACAGGCACTGATGAACATTCTGTCCGATCTTTACACGTGACATGAATCAGAACGAAGTCTGTTTCAGACACGACAGCGAGCTGTGTGTGTGTGTGAAGACTCTAAAAATAACGCTGCATTATTCCTGGAGAGGAAGGCAGAGTGTCCTTCCTGTTCTGACAGGATAGACTGTGTGTGTGTGTGTGTGTGTGTGTGTGCGTGTGTGTGTGTGTGTGTGAACAGCTGGATAAACTCCCTTATATGTCTCCTGAATGCTGCTCTCACAGCTCAGGGGGTTTCACCATCTTGTGTTGAACATGGTTAGTGAAACGTTAAAGTGACGCTCAGTGAAGCGCTGAGCTGCCTCGGCCGGTGCGTCAGGGCGTACCATCGCTGGAAGACAGCGGAGGTGGAGCCTGAGCCCGGACGAAGCAGAGAAGTGACGGAGGCCGATGTTAAGCTCCGATATTCTGCAGCCCTCGCTGACACACAGCGTGACTGGCGTGGTTCAGTGTGAAGTCGAGACTTAGCCCAAAGCAGAAGTGCGTGGCTCCTGGAGGAAGTATCGTGGTGGTGTTTGTATGAGTCAACAGGAAAATGGTTCACTTTATTTCAGGACGCCACGTTTAGACATTTGACAAACTCCCATAATACACAGCAGCACGAGTCTCTGGTAGTTATCGTGTGTGTACAGTGCAGTCTGACATGTTGTCTCGTCGCCGGCCACAAAGCGTTTCCCGATCCTTCGTCTGTTTGCTGGAGGTTTGGCAGCAGGTGTAGCTGTACTGTGTTATAACAAAGACAAACACTGACCCGACTCCACAGAAGCACTCGTCACTGATATCAGGAGGCAGCTTCATGGAGACAGTTTCTTCCTCCGTGTTCCTCCACATGAATGAGATACGTGTGTGTGTGTGTTTGCGTTGCAGTCGTAACCAGCTGGGCTCTCTGCCGGCCTGTCTGTGTGGTTTACCTCTGAGAGTCCTCAACGCCAGCAACAACAAGCTGGTGAGCCTGCCAGAGACCATCGGACAGCTGCACTGCCTCATGGAGCTGGTAAGACTTTTATACTGTCACTGCCTGTGTGTGTGTGTGTGTATAACTAGATGAGTGTAGTGGAGTTAAAGGTACATCCATCCATCATCTGTAAGCACTGATCCTTTGCGGAGGCAGGAGCCAACGTTCACACGTACGGAGAACCTCGACTCATCAGTGAACAATTAACAGGAAGCACACACACAGACAACAGGAAATCAGCCGCAGACAGGATCAGGAGCTGTGCCGCTGTTTTCATTTCCCTGATTAACGACGTCATCACTCTCATCCACCGTCCATGTCTCTCAAATCATCGAGCACAGAGCACCTCTCAGATTTAGAAGCTGCTTCATGAACCACAGTCAGATCAGGTGGAGTATCAGAGCTTAGATCAGGCTGACTGTGGAGGCTCGAGCGGTCTGAGTGTCTGATTGGCTGCAGCGTGGCGTCTGGACCATCTTCTCAGCTGCAGCTCGCTGTGTTTTTACTGGACACCACTGCAGCCGCTCAGATGAATGGAAGAGGCTGAGTGTTTGCCTGGAGGTGCAAACAGTGTTGCTCTCTGATAATCTCTGATCTCCTAAACTTTAAATGTCATTTTCACTTGAAGCATATTTAAAATAAAGTTCTGACATGTTCTTTTGTCCTCTGCAGGACATCAGCTGCAACGAGATCACGGCTCTTCCTCGGCACATCGGCAGACTCAAAGCTCTGCGAGAATTAAACGTACGCCGAAATCTTCTCTGCGTCCTTCCAGAAGGTGAGTTCATGGAGCAGGAGAGCTTAACTGAAGTTCTGGCAGCCAATAAATTGCATTTAGGAAATATTCTTTAGGAACAGTGGTGGTTAAAAAGGGGTTAAATGTATCTGTAATTACCCTTCCTCTCCTCTTCATGTCTGGAACATGTAGACTGTCTGTGTGACCGTGAACAGCACAGAAAGTTTCATGTCGCTTCTCTTTATCACTTCTGTTTATAGTTTACAGTTAATCTCGCTGCTGGTTGTGCTCCTGTCTCACTGCCTGTCATTGAACAGCGTGGCCAGCATCTGATTTGTAATTAAACACAGAAATGTAACGATCCCTTCTACATGGAGGACGGGGAGGAGCGTCTGAAACCACAGTCATCTGTGTGCGCTGCCACACCCATCCCAGTCCACCAAAAATACACTTAACCCTCAGTTTGACCGAGGAACAACCTCCAATCCCCAAAGGTCTGAAATAAGTCAGTGACACAGAGATCAGCGACAGCCACAACAGCGTGTATAGACACCACCCAGTCTGCCTGACTGCTGAAGGCTGGAGAGCGCCGCTCACAGACTTTGTCAGTTTTCTGGAGCGCCGTGCGTTCATCTGCTGATGAGTTTGTCATTAAACGACTGAAGCACCTCGGGGAGGGGCGGTGCACAGGCTCGACCAATGACAGTATCTTCACCTGTTGACTAATCATTGCTCTTCATTAGATCATTCTTTGTAAATTATTAAAATAGGAAGTAACTCTCAGTAGAGAAGAACTTTAAAGTTGTAACTGTGTGTCGTGGAGCTCAAACAAGCCACCCACCTGTCAATCAAAGCGTCCACGCTCTTAACCCTGCATAACTTTAAGCCTTAATATAATGTGAACATGTGAGTTGTATATAAATTCACCCTCAGTACAGTTGTCATGAACGGGGAAATTAGCTACAGAGACCAAAACTGTTTTTGTACCAGGCTGTAAACATGTTTATTTCTGCTGTCTAACATGGGGACTTATGGAGACTGACTCACTCCTGCAGCCAGCCTCAGGTGGACGTCAGAGGAACTGCAGCTTGTTGGTGTTTTCACATTAGCTTCACTTCAGCCTGGTGATTTCTTTACTGTGGCTTTTTTGGCTTCATGAGCCACTTTGACAGGAAGCAACAGAGAGTCAGAGGAAATGGAGCCAACAGCCTGACGCGATCACATCAGTGGATTGTTGTTTTTTTCAGTTTGGTCTTGATGGCCTGATCCTCAGTGATAAACAGCGAGGATTTTTCCAGAGCCTCGTCTGCACACTCACATTATCTTTACTCCCTCACATATTTTGAGAGTTACAGCTGTGTTTTTCTGAGGAATGATTCATTACGCTCTGTGCACGCTGAACAGAATCATTTCTAACTTCACCAGTCTGGTGTCAGTACGTCGACTCTGATATGTGACCCTGCACTTCTTCTTCTTCTTTAGGCAGATGTAAAACCCTGTGCAGACATGAAAACCTTTTAGTTGCCTCTGAAGGAGGCAGCAGGCTGTCGCTCGTCCAACATGGTGGTGGGTCTCTTATAAACAGACTGGAGGACATAGAGTCAGGTCGTCTGTTGATATTCGATCTGAATGAGGAGTGACTGCAGACCGTTTTCTGGATGGTTTGTTCAGTTTTATTCGTCCGTTCTGTTTAAATTCACTGCGGTCTTCTCCCAGAGTTGACACACGCTTGTCCCTCACTGTTACGACCCCCTCTGGGATTGATTGATGAGCTTTGATCTGGCTCAGCAGCTTGATACCACAGCGACAGAGAGCGGGTTCGAGCGCGCAGACTGGATGTCAGCCTGTGAAAGGGAGGGATGTTGTTTTTGAATTAAACTGTTGAACTTGACTTCACTGCTGCTCCAGAGAGCCCCCTGAGATAAGACCACCACGACCGCTTCAGTGTTTCTCAAAGTTCGGCCAAGCTCAGGGTGGCAGGAGTCTAATGTTAGAGTCAGACTCCCATCTGAAGATCAGAGCTGCAGACGACTTGATGGAAAAACACTTCTCGAAGCCAGAATCATCACCGTGGCAGCAGGATGCTTTGGTTACAACAATGGTAGCACAACACACCAGCCAGTTTCTCTCTGGACTCCAGCTTGTTTTGATTTTTCACATTTACACAATCACACTTTGTTCCAGTGAGGCTGCATAAATCTCCTAAAACTTAATATGCCGATTCATTCCTCGGTTAGTTACCGAGTCACTAAGCAGCTAACGTGCTAACTGTTAGCATTAGTTTTCCAAAACTCAGCTGACAGGACAAATCTCGATTGTTGTGCAGGAAGCTCTTCACGTTTGATTGGTACGTTGAGCTTTCTTAATTAACTGCTCTCCAGATGAGATGTTACCTCGTCCGTCCATCTTCTCATCAGGGTCACGTGGGGCTGGAGCCAATCCCAGCTGACTTAGGGTGAGGGCGCGGTTCATCCTGGACATCTCACACAGAGACAAACAAGCATTCACACTCACCTGAACATGCAGACTGTTTACCTGGTAGTGTGTGGATCGCTTTCATGAGGTACATCCATAAATTCTTTGTCAGGCCCGGGCAGCAGTTATCGTCCCTGGAAGACAAAAATATAGCTGCTGACTCAGGGCGTTAATGGACGCGACCACGCCAGCTGTCACAGAATCAGTTAGTGGAAATCAGTGATCAGCTCAAAAATCATGTTTTTGTATGACGAGGATCTATTTTTATCCAGTAACTCCTTCCTCAGGCGGCTCAGCTGACATTATTACCACCTACAGATCAGTTTGTAATTATGAGGAAGAGTCTGTAACGATCACTCTGTCAGGATTGATGGACACTTCAGCGACGCGTCTTTGGCAGTCTGCAGGATACGACTTCCCACAAACCCACACATCAGTCTGCGCTTTGTCTGACGACCTGAACACTGAAGGAATCGTGTAAACACACACACACTCACACACACACACACACACACACACACACACACAGAAAAGTGCAGTTTATTTATAGAGCCTGAAACTACCAGGAATGAAAAACACAATGTGGTCGGAGGACAGAAAACCTGCAGCCGGTTATTATTTTCCCTCCACTTACTTTTTGAATTAATCATTTCATCTGGATCGTATTGTCTAGCTTTGACTCACAGCAGTCACTGAGGATTCTCATCATTGTATCTGTGATCTGTCACTCACTTTATGTCCCACGATGACTCGTACAAACACGCCACAGGAGCTCCTGCTGAACTATCTTTGCACAAAATGTTTGAGATTCACTCAAAACGAATGGAAACAGGCCCTGACTGTGAAAAAGCGTGCTGCCTCAGACTGTCTGTCCCGTGTGTCGGTGGTTTCTCTCCGCCCAGCTTCACTGGGTCACTGTGGTTCTCTCCACAGAGGGTTATTTTTAACGTTTTTGGCAAAGAGCGCAGAGCTCACAGAGTTTACGAGGGTCAGCTCTCTCTTTCTCTGCCGCATTCTGGATTTTAATAGGTAAAGTGTTTTCTGCTGAGTGAGTCAGCAGCTCTGTAGTAAACCATCCACGTGCTGAATCAGTCGATGTCTGACCGTTTGGTTTGAAACGTCGTCGTCTAACACACTGATTGATGCATGAAGATGGAATATCTGAGAGCTTTTCAGAGTTTGTTGGTTTGATAGACGTCCTCAGACGTGATACTTTCAGCCAGAAGGAGTTTGGGGTCAGTGAGCTGTAGTTTGAAGTCCTGTGTCTGTCAGTAACTTTGCTGATTGGATTTTGTGGTGCTGCTGCAGAAGCTTGAAACAGTGTCGTGGCGGCAGGTCACACAAAGCGACTTCTTCGTTAAATTCAGATTTGGTCGTTTTTCTGCTTCTAAATCTGCTGATTGTTTGATGATCTGGAGTTTGCACAGGATGTTTTATTTATTTTGTTTTATTCTGTCTTTGACTTCCTGTCAGCTCGAGCTGACATGGACCGCGGCGCTGCAGGGGAGGTTTGAAACATTAACTATAAGCTCTGGTGGCCACGGCGTGCCTGGTGGAATTTAACCTCCACTGATGCCATCTCTGCCCCCCGAGTCCATAACCTTGGACGGGCGATGAAATAGTGTGTGTGTGTGTGTGTGTGTGACACACTGGTGTGTGCTTGGGGCGTGAATTTGCGTGACACATTAACACATAGTGACTTTTAGAGGTGCAGGTAGTTTTCTGGTCTTATGCTAAGCTACGCTAACTGTCTGCTGGCTCCAGCCTCACATTCGACAGACAAATACGACCTGCAGTCTGCAGTGCATTTCTCAAAATGTTGAACTGTTCCTTTAAATGGTCTGTGGAGACGGTTGTTCCCACTCGTGCAGCCTGAGGTCACTGTCCTGGAGGTTCAGGTGTTTGTTTCATGGACGTTTGGACCTGACACTGCATCCATGTTTCTCACAGCTGGTTAAAATGTTCCAGTGTTCAGTGTGACTCATGAAGTGAAGAAAAATAACCTGCCACATGTATAACTGCTGTGCCGTCTTCAGTCCGAGTCAGTCAGTGTGCAGTGAGCGATCATCAGGCTGCATGTTAAACATCTTCTGCTGAGCTGATTGTTTGAGGTGTTTTAGTTGTAATGAGGCGTGACGCTCACATGAAGAGAAACTCGCGTCTGCTAACCATTACAAACCTCCGAACACAACAACAGCTGCATTGTTCTGTGCGATGGGAAACGTCTGTGTGTGTGTGAACTCAACTCATTATTGTCCTCAAATATAATACGAACCCCATACTCTAATCTAAAAACTCACAAACCAAACATGTTTAACTAACAGATTTGTGTGTGTGTGTGTGTGTGTGTGTGTGTGTGTGTGTGTGTGTGTGTGTGTGTGTGTGTGTGTGTGTTCCTGCAGACCTGGCTGAGCTTCCTCTGGTGAAGTTTGACTTCTCCTGTAACAAGGTGTCCACGATCCCGGTGTGCTACAGGAAGATGAAACAGCTCCAATCCCTCCAGCTAGAAAACAACCCACTGCAGAGTCCACCAGCACAGGTACACACACACACACACACAACACACACGTGTGTGTCTGTTTTAGGGAAGACGTGTGAGCATGACTGGACGAGCTAACACCTGAAATCGATCCTGAGGTCACCAAACGTCTCGGCAGGGAAGGAGGAGTCTGACACTGAGTCAGAGTTAGCGCCATGAAGCCACTTAACAACCAAACATCACTCACAGGCCGGAATCACTGACTCCATCCATCTTCCTCTTACCCGGGGTCAGGGTGGGGGGGCTGCAGGTGTAGCAGGGCGCTTCAGACCTCCTCCTCCTCCTCAGCAGCTCCTCCTGGAGGATCCTGAGGTGTTTTATCAAGCTCCTGACCAGATAGTCATTATCATCTACTCATTAGACTCCATCAGTATTGGAAACCTCAGTAGAGGTAACAGATTACATTACAGTGTAATTTCAGCACTGACAGATCTGCTAGCTGATGGATTTCCTCTGGAGTGTTTGAGAGAGCCACTGCTCGCCTCGCTAAAAGCTTCTCTCAATTACACCCTAAAGGACGGACGGAGCCCTGCAGCCATCACGAAGAGAGGCAGGCCAGACTGTAAACGATCCGGACCAATCAGTGTTCGAGCACAGATTATAGACTGCCAGCAGAATGGACCCAGTAATGTCTGAGGACCAGGCGGGCTTTCTAAGGAACAGACAGATAATGGAGCCCTCATGTCATTAATCACTGAGTGCAGCATGTCTCGGCTCGGTGCTGAGGAAGCTGCTGACTTTATTATTTCAGGTTATGAGCAGCTCCGTCTCAAACCATCAGACACAAACCAAACCAACCCATTAAGTTAATTAATGAGTCTAATTATTATTTCTGCTGTGACGTTGGACATTCTTACTGTGGAGGGTGCATGGAGAGCAGCGCCGCGCCTGTCGCCGCGCCTGTCGGTAGTCGGGTTGCGTGAACACAGAGAAAAATCGTCTGTCCTGACTTGAATCTCCTCCTTTTCTTCCAGATCTGCATAAAGGGCAGAGTGCACATCTTCAAGTATCTGAGCATCGAGGCGTGCCGCAGCGAGAAGATGCCCGACTCGCTCTACCTGCCCGTCATGGAGCGACTCAGCCTTTCACGACCCACCGCCGGCAGGTCAGTTACCGTAGCGACGTAAATGTCACCCTGCAGGAAGGCGACATGTCCTCCCTCTCTTAGTATGAATGTGGATACACGTCTGCACAGAGAAGTCTAATTAGCTCATCCTTCAGAATTCTGCAGGGTTATTTGTCATCGCACAGCGCTGATGCATTAAAATAGATTTACTCCAGGTGTAATAGACGCTGTAAGGTGACGGACTGTCAGACTGGTTCTTGGCTGCGACCAGTAACTCCACTGGTTGCCTGGCAACTGCTCAGAGCCATGAAATTGTCCGTAACATAACATAACTTCCTCCTTTGTGCGCAGATTAAACAAACGAGATGTGAAATGTTAATTAGCGAGCTTAGAGGTGCAGGTGGGAGGAGCCAGGCGACAAAAAGAAGAAACGGATCTCTGAAAAATGTCAAACTATATAATATAAAAATGTTTTTGACTCCCTGATGAAGGCTCGAGTCCAAAACTCATCAGGGTTTGTTGTGAGGACACGATCATGCTCGTGTGTCCTCCTTCCCGACATGTTTGATTTTAGCAGCTCGCTCTCAGATTCTTGCTCACTCTCTGTCTTCCTCTGCATGTCTGCAGTGAATGAGGATTATGGGTATTGTAGGATGTCGATCCCAAAAACTGAGCAGTTAACTCTGAACAACCATTTCCCAAATGTACAGCCGTGTTATCCGTGGTCTCTCAGACTAACGCGAGCCTACACCAGCTATAATGTCAAATCAGGAGGAGGGAAGGAAGGAAATATTGTGAAAGAGAGTGGGATGTTGAGCTCTGTGATGTCAGCCCACATAAAACTACTGTCAACATGTGGGCGGGAAAAATAATGGTTCCTCCACACACACACATTTCACATTTATTTCTGCTCTCTCTCTGTTTATTCGTCTTTTTTAAGGTTGTGTGTCTTTATGTTTGAGTTTTTTCTCCTTCTCTTCCAACCTGAATCTTCTTTTTTCTTTGCCTAACGTGGTCCGGTACGTTTGGTTTCTTTGATTTTACCGTACGTGATAAATCTTGATGAATAACAGTCGGGTGGTGAGGTGTAAGTCGCCGCTCTCCTTCCTGTCACCAGAGGAAGCTCAGCACTGATTGATGCTATTTTTAAAACTCCATTTTAAGGCAAAGATCTTAAAATGAGAACCACAGTGAACACACGTTCTCTGCTCGTCACAATGCATTCTGTACTGTTAGGCATGCACCTGAGGGTCAAAGGTCACAGAGGGACTGATGAACTGGCAATAATAATAAGACATCTTTGTGATCAAGTTTAATTAGTTCAAATTACAGGAAATAATGACGAGTAGAGGAGTGAGAATATTGTTCACAGGAGGTGTGTGTGTGTGTGTGTGTGTGTGTGTGTGTGTGTGTGTGTGTGTGTGTGACATTATTGTTCAGTTGCTTAGAGACCTGCACGTGGCTGCGTTTACACAGCAGCTGGAAACTGAGCGGCCTGTTTTCAGTTTTTATCTAGTAAATAAAACTTAATTATAAGTTGGACATTTGAACATGGGGACTTATGGAGACTGACTCACTTCTGGAACCAGCCTCAGGTGGACGTTAGAGGAACTGCAGATTGACGGAGGTTGCTGCTTGGTTTGAAGTCAGGATTGACAGAGCAGTGTGCACACAGCCTGAGAGAGAGAGAGAGAGAGAGGAGGGAGTTAGACAGAGCTGTTTGACTGCCTCACTCGCTCTTTAGCTCGTGCACACACACACTTGCCGCGTGCGTCTGTGTGTGTGTGTGATGTGTGACCTGTGCTGTGTGTCTGCAGTGTGGAAGACATGGAGCAGCAGAAGAAGCAGGACAGCGACTCAGGAGTCGGCAGTGACAACGGAGACAAGAGACTGTCTGCTACTGAGGTACTGAGTGTGTGTGTGTGTGTGTGTGTGTGTGTGTGTGTCGTCATCATTTTAATCTGAGTGATGGGGTATTAAACACAGGTGTGACAGTCCAGTTCCATTCAGGTCAGACAGAGTCAGCTGCTGCACTAAATGGAACTGAACCTTAATTAGCATCATTGCTAACACCTGATTGGGACGTACAGTGAGTTACTGATCGTGCGTTCGATCCCGGCTCCTCCCGTCGAAGATACTGAGTCACAGATTGCTCCTGAAGGCATCATCGCTGTGTGAATGTTAGCAGTTGGCACCTTGCATGGCAGTCAGTGCCACCAGTGTATGAGTGTGTGTGTGTGACAGGGTGCCGTCGACATTAAGTTAAAAATCATAAATAGACGTTATGTGCGTTACTTGTTTCTCTACCCGTGGAGATGTTGCTGCTCCGACCTCCTCCACCCGTGAGCAGATGTGCCATCTTGGTTTTAAACACAGTCATTGATATTCCCTGAGCTGATTGGTGAGTGTGTGTGACACGAGCTGCCAATCACACGTCGCTTCATTAACCTGCTGCCTCGCTCAGCTCAGAGTTAAAGAGAACGGAGATCCATCATGTTCATGATAGAAGTCATGGACATTACGGGTTCATTAGGTTGGAGGAAGTATCAGCTGACGGAGAAAAAGATGATTTTACCTGTTCATTAACCAATCAGCTGTTTCAGCTGTAAACAAACTCTTTGTGTGTGTGTGTGTGTGTGTGTGTGTGTGTGTGTGTGTGTGTGTTTGCTGCAGCCGTCAGATGAAGACAGTCTGAGTCTGAATGTACCGATGAGTCACATCACAGAGGAAGAGGGAATCAGTAAAGACGACTCGACTGAACACATCAGCTCCTTGACAGGTACACACACACACACACACACACACACACACACACACACACACACACACACTCCATCCATCTACTTCCTCTTATCCGGGGTCGGGTCGTGGTGGCAGCAGGTTTAGCAGGGCTCTCCAGCCGTCCTTCTTTCCTTATCCGAGCTCTTCCTGGACGATCCCGAGGCGTTCCCAGGCTACATGGGCTATGTGGTCCCTCCAGCAGGTTCTGGGTCAGCCCCGGGGTCTCCTAAGAGCAGTAGAACACCTCGCCCTGTCTCTAAGACTGAGCCCAGCCACGCAGCGGAGGAAGCTGCTTTCAGCTGATTGTATCTTTGTTGGATCAGTCACTACCCAAAGCTCGTGACCGTAGGTGAGGGCTGGAACGTTGGTGAACTGGAAGATCGGGACAAGAAAATGATTTGAAAAACTTCCTCTGATGTTTTATTGTATGTAACGATTCACTGACGTCTCCTCAGTGTAGAAACAGGAACCGCTGTGTACTTGAGCTTTGCTTTTCTGTCAGCCATCAGCCGTGTGTGTGCAGTGTGTGTGTGCAGTGTGTCATGCCGTGTGTGTGTGTGCCTGCGAGTATCTGGGCTGTTGAACTCTATTAGTGAACGGCAGCAGCTCCCCAGACACAGAGTTTAAATAGACTTCAATCAGCTTCAATCAGGTCAGAGCTGATGGAGGGTCACATGAGCTGAAAAGAGGCTCTCACCTAAATATGCACGTATATATTTTAATTAGCACGTTTAGAGTTTTTATTTTCACACAGTCAGAAGTTTTCTTCAGGCAGACAGCGATCACCTCTCACCCCTGCTGTAATCCACTGCACGCCTGATCCTGTCGCTCTGCCAAGCGCCGATGCCAACACGTTTACTCGTCATGTGAATTTCACGTCTGTTTGTGTGACTTCCTGTGTCAAAGACGTTCACAGCTCACGTCTCCTCCATTGCAGCAGACCCAAACTCCGACTCGGTCCGTCTGATCGAGGAGAGTCCTACGGAGGCCCTGAGGGACCAGTTCAGCTACAGAGACTCTGCTCTGAGCTCTTGCTTCGTCAACTACATCAAGGCAAGTCTTCATGTTTAGTGTCAGTCCGCTCATTACAGACAGACGCTGTCACATGTCAGCAGAGTTTACACCGAGTTAAAAGGTGCTGTCGGTCATAAAACAGTCAGACCGTCTGTTATAAACGGTTACATCACACTGAGCCTGTGAGTCACCGTGGAGACTCGGCTGTGACCATATAAGGACGTAACCTAAAACAAGTGGACAGAAGGAGCCGAGGAGCCGAGCTGCTGACGTAGATTCACTCAGTATAGAAGATCAGTGAAATTCTGCAACTCATAACAAAATACTGGAGACTGTTTGTTTGCTTCAATATCCTCACTAGAAATTTGCAGAAAGCAACTTCCTGCCAGGATTATATCTTCCTGAAGCCTGAGACCAGTTTGTTAAGAAGCTTAAAAATCATTCCACCTTCAGGGAGAGACTGAACGTTCAGGAGCTTCAGCTGTGTCACATGACAAGCTCCTAAATTCAGAAATGATGTTGTTACATGTGACGCACAGGAAGGATGGACAGAAGTACAAAATAAGGCACCTTTGATCCCGGTTAGCCCGAGCAGAGGATGGAAGGAGCTGACAGAGTCAGTGACTGTCCTCAGTGTTTGAGTACTGGAGCATGGTGGTAACGTCTCTGAATTTTGGCCAATGACTGAGCAAGTCTGCAGGTCATGTGACCTCTGCAGCTGGTGCTGATGAAAGTGTGTGTGTGTGTGTGCGCGCGCAGGGTCGGACAGCAGCAGACTTGGACGAGCCCCTCAGGATAGAGGAAGACTCGCACTGGCCAACAGAACAAGTGTAAGTTCATCTGTGTGTGTGTGTGTGTGTGTGAGACTGTTCAGTTCATTTTTATGTTAAACTTGAACTCACCATTAATTAGTGTGTTAATGTGTGTGTGTGTGTGTGTTCATTAATATCAGATCGACACTGATCCTCGTGTTCAGTCATGGATTCGTTTCATGTTTCTGATTTTCGACGATCTTCGCTGTGATTTTGGGATTTTTACGTTTGTGTCTTTGTGCGGTTACAGGTCAAAGGTCACGGGCGGCACAGAGCTCCACATTGACATGATCAACCAGCTGAAGGAAGCTGTGGAGTTACTGCAGGACCCCAGCAGGTGAGAGCCAGCAGTCTGGATGTCTGAGGACTTTTTACACCGTACTTTGCTCAGTGTGTTTGTTCCTGAGCTCTCATGGCTAATGACATTTGTTTCTAACATTTCTAAATCAAATGAATCTATTGAATCATTTCCTCTGTGCATCAGAGTGAACACAGAGCAGGACGATCTGTCCGGAGTTCAGCTCTACCCGGTGGAGATGGTCACAGTGGAAGAGTCTCTAAAGTAAGACTCTTACGGCTGTGCTTTGTTTCCTCATGTTAGATTCATGTTTAGTGTTTCTGCTTCGAAAAGTTAAAGTTCATTTTCTTTGTTTGTCTCTGCGTCTGCAGCGGTCAGGACAGTGACGACGGCGTCACCACACCAAAGGTACAGTGTGCCGGGCACAGCACAACATCCTCACACAGGATAATAGAATAATACAGCGCCCTGCTGTAACGTGACAGTTATTCTATATGAAACTTCACAGCAGCAAAGTCCTGCTAAAGAAATCAGAGCTGAGATCACGACCTTCATCACGTCTGTCGACGGCAGCGTGCGGTGACGGACAGTCGTGGTCAGTTCAGATAAATGTAACGACTTTGAATAGCACAGCTGTTCATTACCCGCAATAAATAATTAAATAACTTAATATCAAATCAACTTCCTTCAACTAATGTGGTGCAGAAACAGAAGCCTGTCCACATTTAGCAGAGGAAACAATAAGACTCAGTAATCTGAGCTGTCTGTTTAAATTCAATTTTCAAAATATAATAAACTTTATGTTACATTGTTTGTAGTTATTTAACTGAAGCTGGAAGAACAGCTGCTTCTCATGATCATGTGATCATTGTCCTTTTTATTCAGTCGTTTCTGGGTCAACAAATCTAAATGTGTTGATTAAACATTGGAGGTCTTAAAGGAACAGTGTGTAGGATTTGAAGTTGCTGATTGGAGTCGTGTCGCCTCAGCCTCTCCTTCCTCGTGTGAAGGAGAGGCTGTGTTCTGGACTTTAAATCTTGTAAACTTACATACATTTACCTCGGTAGACATTAAGTAGTCCTGAAGTCTTTTGTGTGTCTAAATCTCTAAGAATGTGAGTGATAGTCATTTTTTAAGCTCATGTAAAGCCTGAACATTTGATGCGTTCTGTAGCAGCACCTGGAGGAAGGTGGCTATGAGTTCCAGAAGAAGAGACAGATGATTCTAGAGAAGGCCAGGTTTGAGGCCCAGCTTGCATGCCGGGAGTATGAATGGCATATGTCAATCAAGGTAAACTAGCACGGCTGGACGTAGGCTCTGTCCCGCCCCTCCAGACCTGTCCTCAGTGAGCTGACGTTCCTGTGTGTCCACGCTGAGCTTTCACATGCGTCACGTCTCCGACGGCAGCAGGTTACGCATGTGAACGTGTTTCACCAGCCACTCTGCCGCTGATCTCATTCAAAGGGAGTTGGCTTTGATTCAGCGGTGGCTGGTGAATCGACACTTTCCTGTCTTGCATGTCGGTGTGTGAAGAGTTCATCTGGCTGATGTGTGATGTCGGCTCTGTGTCTGTTTGTTTCATGAGCAGCCAGCACTTCACTTTTATCAACTTTAGTAAAGTCTTGTGTTCGAAGTCTTACTAGGTGGTGTTCTAACTTTGGACAGAGCTCGCTGGTTCCTCTTTTTTACTCTTTAGCTCTGTGCTTTGACTTCGTTCTCCTCGTGTAACGTTTGGAAATAAAGCAAACCGGTGGATGAAATGAGCTCTGTGCGTTGCCGGTAAACATTCCTGCCTTCAGTTTTTACACAAACAGAGTGAAGAGAGTGTAGGTTCAGAGAGGAGGAGAGAACAAGACCCGCTTTGTTTGAAGGACGTCTCTGCAGACTGCGCTAACAATGCTCTGAAGTAAAAAACGAACACACACACTGTGTGTCTGTGTGTGTGAAAGGGAACTCACAGAGCCACACAAAATTAGCAACACACACTTTGTCGAGGATCTGAACTCGCTGACTCTGAAGACTAACGGTCCTTTTAGAGTTATCGTTGACCTCCCCTTAATTCAAGGCTGTGATCCGTGTCTGGATTCATTATCTGAGCGTTTCCTCCTGGTGTAATCGAGTATTCTCCTTATCTTGTGAGTGGACCAGAGAGAGCAGCAGAGCTGTAGGACTTGTCAACAGGTCGAGCGACGTGACGCTGCTGTCGGCTGACTGAGATCAGTGCTGACACTCTGACAGCAGAGCAGGAACGTGTGCACCGTCTGATCCAGAGCAGATGTTAGATCAGCTGATGGAGGGACAGAGCTTCAGGTCACTGAGCTGCTCTTAAATCATCACAGCAGTGTGTGTGTGTGTGTGTTTCTTTGTACTTTATCTCTCTGTGGTAAGTCTGTCTACATGAAGCAGAGGACAGGAGATGTTCTTTGAGTCACACTTTGATTCTTGACTGACCGCGTTGTCTGTCTCTGTCGCTGCAGCAAGATGAAAGATGTCCAGCTGGCGGACCTCCGTCCTTCTCCAGCCCGGTGTTTGGACTGAAGCCCCGCTCAGGTGAGTCGAGGGGAGGTCGGACACTCGTTCTTAACAGGTTTCACTCTTGACATCATTCTGCTGCGCTGCACTTCATATGTCGCTCGCCCTGCTGCAGTTTCATGAATGGAAGCAGAAAACACATTTTCTCCATCAGCTGCTGTCTCAGTGACGTCCCACATCAACACTAAATAATTATTTTAGTATTTAGTATTAGTATTTTAGTAAATTTCTGTGACGGTAACTGAGTCAACCTGAAGCTCCGATGAGCAGCAAGTGAAAGTTCGAAGTTTGACCGACTACAAACACAACACGAAAGGCGCAGTTAGTTTAGTTTGTTCATTCAACAGGACTTTAAACAGTTAAAATAAAATATTTAATTAAGGCCACGGCCCGTCTCTCTGCAGCTCTTAAACGCGTCGCTGAGTCTGACTCTGTGTGTTTCTGTGTGACTGTGATACGAACACGTCGTCAGAGTCGGAGCGGCTGCAGCTTTGTGCTCACTGCTCGTCTGCTGTGTTTGTAGAGTCGTAGCAAACCTTCATTTTTTCTAACGTGACCAGCGTGTGAAATGTTGCTAACTGCTAATGAAGCTAACTTGATGCTAACAGCATGTCGAGATGATCGATGACGTGACTAATCTTTATTTTGTTTTTGTGCTGTTTTGTGTTCTCATCTCGTCGCCCCCCCCCCCTTCGCTCTGTCCTCTCCTGGTGTGTTTGTTCTTTCATTTCTCTGTCTGATCTGCTGCATGACATGAAATCATCTAATCTGACCGGCCTGCATGTTTGTCCTGTGTCGCCTCCCATTGATCTCCCTGTTTTTAACCTGTCCTGGTGATTTTTGCTGTTTTTGGGGTGTGTATTTTTGATTCCTTTGTTTCGTGGAATGATCTCGCTGCACTTGATTCACCATGGTTGCCCCGACTTCCTGCACTACACGCCACGCCCCCCCTCCCTCCTCCTTTAACCACACCCACCTCTCGGTTGTAGCCCCGCCCTCAATGCCCTGCTCGCCCCCTCCTTCCTGTCTCGACCCCTCCCTCCTCTCACAGGCCTCGCCCCTCCGTAGAGACACACTTCATAGCCATGACGACGGAGGCGTGCACGGCAGCGGTAGGTTCAGCCCGGAGGCTGCAGAGTCAGAACACACACACACACACACACACACACACACACACACACACACACACACACACACCAAAGGTCTGAAGGTTTAGCTTTGATTTTATTCTGTCCTGCACCGTCTGGTAGAAATCCTGTCACCTGGCCGAGGTTATCTCCAGCTCCACCTCAGCTGAGTAAAGAAACGCGCTCACCTGAAGCGTTCACATCTGATTCATATTAAATTATTCCTCAGCGTACGATGCAGGGGATGTTTAAAGTCCAGGCAGGACTACTTTGTGTCAGCATTAGAGATTTGACTTTAATCAGGGCTGCTGCAGGTAGACAGAGGAGCTCGATGGGCAGCGGGGTGACATGATGAAGAGGCTGGGAGGCCTGTCAGCTTGTGTCCGGAGGTTGGCAGCATGTCCGGGCATTAAATTATCAAGAAGTTTCTTCAACAAGTTCCTTTACAGTGCTCCTCTATCACGGCAGCCATTTTGTCATGAAGTAGTAAACACACGTGTTACCGGTGATACTGACTCAGGTTCAGCTCCATTCAGGTCACACACGGTCAGGGTGTGTGCGACATGCACCGTCATAAAGTATCTGGTAGTTAGTGTGTGTGTGTGTGTGTGTGTGTGTGTGTGAGACGCTTTTATAGCAAACCGACAACGCGACACATTCAGTTTCATTCTGAGTCGCCTCGACTGCTGCTGTGTGTTCTCACGGCCTCACACCACATTAGGTTTTATTTTAGATCACTGTGTGTGTGTGTGTGAGTGTGCGTGTGTGTGTGTGTGTGTGTGTGTGTGTGTGTGTGTGTGTGTGAGTGTGTGCACGTCACCACTGATCAAAGAGGAGCTTCACCACATGCTGCTTTTATCTCCAGTGTTTGTGTGTTAGTTAGTGTAGTCGTGTGTGTGTGTGTGGTGATGAAGGTGACTTACTTCACCATAAATACGTATTAAAATGTGTTTGGACTCCGTCAGTGTTGAAGCTAACTAAACCTGTGTGTGGCAGACAGAGACCTGCCTGTAATGAACCATCGTCATTCGACAACCAGTCGTGATTTTGACTTTTCCTTGTAAACTTCTCGTCCTTGTTGCATCATTCAGTCAGTAGATGACGCCTCACTGTGACCTCACTGTGACCTCACTGTGACCTCGCTGTGACCTCACTGACCTTCAAGAACTTTCAGTTCTCCATAACCAACGCTGAAGTCTGCTGTCAAGCATGTTCGCTATTTTTAAAGCAACTTGTCTTTTCTTGTTTAAACTCTGTGTGTGTATGTGTGTGTGTGCTGTTTATGAGTGATTGATCTCTGGTTTTATTTGGTTGGACTGCATTTACTGAGCTAAGAATAGATCATTTGTGACCTAGACGACAAAAGCGACCCAGAACAGTTTTAAAAATATCAGAGGAGGAGACACAGGAACAAGATGCTGCAGGCTCAAACTCTCCAGGTGACGGAGAGACGGAGACGAGCTCGTGAAATGATTTGACCTAGAAGATTAAAAACTGTTTGCCCTTCATTATCAGGCTGCGTCCCCTCAGACCACAGAGTCAGACTGATCATCACTGCTGTATGAAGCTGAGGTGAGAGGTGTCAGCTGTTTATGAGACACTCACTATAATCTGCTCATTTATTAATGGAGTGTGGACTTTCTTGAGGACAATATGAAAAGGTGTGTTTGTGTCACGTGTTTGAGGAGAGAGCTGCAGAGAAGAAGGCTCTGCTCGCTGCTTGGTCTGGGTGGTGGTGGTGGAGTCAGCAGGTTAGAGCCTCAGATGAACGGACGGAGGCTGCAGGATGTGACTGTGGAGATTATTTAAAGTTCTGGACGGTGTGCTGTGGAGGTGACGAAGGCGTGAATGAAGGAGAGCGATGGGCGGAGTCGGGCGGTGTTTGGTTCATGTTTTTATCAAAGATGACTCTGAGGTTGCAGCTGTGAGGGGATGGAGAGGGAGGGCGGAGGCAGAAACTGTGCTGGATTTGGACAGGTTGGCGGTCAGCTTGTTTGCTGTCTTGCGTCCAGTGGAGGGTCGGTTTTGTCCGGTACATGTTCTTCACATGTTGTGTGTTTTTAGCTTAGCTTTTAGTAGACTGTCACGTCACCTCGGATGTGAAAGGTTCACGTCATCGCGAGGTGAAGGGGGTGCTCTGCACTCAGACTGTTAGCTGCTGTTAAAACACACTCACATCCTGTTGACTTCATGTGTTTACAGTGTCACACACAGCCTGTAGCTCCCCCCTGTGGTCACTCAGCAGCACTGCACAGATACACATATCATATAAAAGGCCAGATTTATGTGTGTGTAGAAAATGGGACAGCCCGCAGGTGAATGAGTCACCCTTCAGCAGTGAGTGTGTGCATGTGTGTGGGTGCTCACGTCTGTGTGGTGAGTATCAAGCTACAGCCAGCAGCAGGTTAGCATAGCTTAGCATAAAGACTAGAAACTAGAGGGGGGACAGCTGGCTCCAAAACAAAATCCACCTACCAGCACCTTTAAAGCTCGCCCGTCAGCTTCGAGCTGCGCTCGTCTGCAGCTGTTCTAACGGAGCGATGAGCTCTGCACACGACGCCTCTGTGACAGAGCTGAACGTTCACCGAGCTCTGAGTGCATCAGTGCACGTGAACGAACCTCTTATGTAAGCTTTGTGCATCTTTTATGACAGCACATAAAGAAAGGCGTCCACACATTTATGTCAGTGAGTTAGTCTATGGTGAATACTGACGTTACGTAACTGTACACTCACTGATGTTAGTGTGGCTGATCAGCAGACATCAAATCAAACCTAACCAGGATGTCTGACACTGTTTTCCTGCATTCGACTGAATTTACGGAGCAACTTTGTTGCTGAATGTGGAGGACGGAGGGAGGACACTGAGTCTGTAGGGCTGGCCTACCTACATCTGCAAACAGTAACAGTACAGGAAGTGAGTGTAGACCCAGAAGATGATTTTGTCTGAAACAAACAAACCTCTGACAGTTAAATGAAACCATGAACCATGAACCTGCAAAACAGCAGAGATTCAGTCCTGAGGTTCCCAAAGCGGACCGGCTGCACCTTAAGACCACGTCCATGAAGGTCACCAGAATCAGAGACGAGCTGTGTTTGAGTTCTCACCCTGACACTGAAGGTTTCAGGCTGATCTTTGGGCTGCGTGTTAGTACGAGAGGTGCCGTATAAATAAAGTATGAGTGAGTATTAAATGAAATCACCCTCATTAATAAAAAGTCTGAAGTCAAGTCAATATTTTGTAAAGATCTGTGTGTCCTGTGTTCAGGATGAGCTCTGCAGCTGTTGTTGTGTTTCTTCTGAGCGCGGACCTTCGCCGGGTCACCGTGTTATCGCCGTCTGACGCCGCCGGCCTTGTTGTGGTTGTGTTTGTTGCAGTGTTCCTGCGGAGCCACAAGAGTCTCGAGTCTGTTGATCCTCAGTTCACCATGAGGAGGAAGATGGAGCAGCTTCGAGAGGAGCTGGAGCTCATGGAGCAACTGCGAGACGTGAGACAACATCCACCTGACTAATGTGATAACACACAGCACAGCGCCACGTACTCACACACACCTGTCTGACTGTGGTTGACTCCGCAGAGCATCGAGAGCAGGCTGAAGGTCGTCCTTCACGAGGACCTCGGATCATCTCTGATGGACGGCGTCGTGCTCTGCCATCTGGCCAATCACATTCGACCTCGCTCTGTCGCCAGCATCCACGTTCCCTCGCCTGCGGTGGTACGTCTCAGCCTGACCTTTGACCCCTGAGATGAACGCTCTCGAGCGTAGTTTGTCTATAAAACGTGTCTCTGTGCTTCCAGCCCAAACTCAGCATGGCCAAGTGTCGGAGAAATGTGGAGAACTTCCTGGACGCCTGCAGAAAAATCGGCGTACCCGAGGTAAGACACGCCCCGTTACACAGTAACTACAACCTCACCTGTAACACCGCCCGTCTGAACTGGGGGCGTTTCCAAGTTTCTGCTCATTTCTTCCAAAAAACAGTGTTGACTGATGAACATCGACTGAAGTTTGAATAGTTCAGTTACACCAGAAAGATGGACGTTCTTCAAAAGGAGGATCCAGCGTGACTTTCACTTCCCAGCGATGTTCGTCATGGGAGATGGAGTCCCAGTGTCAGACCTCCTCGTAGAGGAGTGCTGCATCATTAGTAGAAATAGTTCATGAATCAGTGAAACCTGAATAACTTCTGCCGACCTTGAAAACGCCCCCAGTTCATCAGAGCAACTCGGCCCGCTGTTACACTTTGTCATCAACGTGTTTGGCTTCAGCCGGCTGATGTTGATCAAAGCTGTAAGAGGGAGTGTGACGGTGTCCTGCAAAAATGACACGGAGTAACTTCAGCAGCTGCTTTATGTCTTTAATTATTCATGACGGTGCGTGAGATGGAGTTTTTGCAGGACGCTGATGTCGACACTAAACTGTAAACCAGATCTGGGAGGAGAGCTGACGAGTCGTAACCTGAAATGAAGCTTAATGTCACACAGAGGTCTTAAAATCAGACGCTGCTCGTTGAATCTCAGCTGCAGCCCAAACTGAGTCCTGAATTCCCCAGCACTGGTTTAATGTTTGATAATGTCCACATTAATGCTGAGTCATCATCCTGTCATCCTGCCTGTGGCTTCCAGCTTCCTCCATCACGGCAGGAGACCAGAAACAGAGCTGTGTGTGTGTGTGTGTGTGTGTGTGTGTGTGTGTGTGTGTGTGTGTGAAAACAGATCTACTGTATACGTGTGCACAACACTTCAGACTGGCTGTGTGACAGCAGGACGTCGTGGCTCAGTCACTGTTCACGTGATCTGACTCTGGGAAATATGGCAGCAGGAGACACACACACACACACACACACACACACACACACACACACACACACACACGTCACTCACATGTCGCTGTGCTACATATGAAGCCCCAGCAGCCAGGTAGGCTAACTGTGACATCATCTACTGCACATCAGTGTTGTAGTCAAGACTAAACCGAGACCATGACCAGACCATATATAACATACTTAGCTAGCTAAGACTAAGACTGAGACTGAGACTGAGACTGAGACGAGTCTCGGTCTCAGTAAAGACACAGACGTGTGTTTGAATCAGGTCGGGTTGGTTTGTTTGATTCTGTTTGTTTCAGATTTTCCGGTTTAAATGTTTTTCCTTGTTTCCTTGTTTTGGTCGGCTTGGCTGACCTTTGACCTCCATCCTTGCTGCTGCTGCTTGCTGCTCGTTCCCGGCCTCTGTGCTACCCGCAGCCTGAATGCTTCACTGCCCATGCTTCTGCAAAAGCTAAGCTAAGCTAACGTGCTAAAAGCTTCTCTCCGAGTTAGCGCTCGTGCTGCGCTGTTGGCTGACTGCACCGGCTCCGTCATCACGGCCTGCTCACTGGGAGAGAAGAGATTCTTTCCATCCTCCTCCTCTCAGTAAGCATCCCTGCTCGTTGCCATGGTAACCCCCATGCCTGCCCTTCATCCCGCCTCCTCACCTCACGGCTCACACACTCTCGTCTTTGACCTTTGACCTTGGTGTCCATCAGTTAACTTCCTAACTTTTCTTTCTCTTTTTTACTTTCTGGCTGGATCGCACCTTGTCTCCTCCTCCTCCTCCTCCTCCTCTTCCTCCTCCTCCTCCTCCTCCTCCTCTCTTCTCCTCCTACTCTTCCTCCTCCTTCTCCTCCTCCTCTTTTCTTCTCCTCCTTCATATTTCTGTTTGAACTTCTCATCTTCATCTAACGTCCTCGTCTCTCCGGTTTTCCTCACATACCTTCATTCCTTACTTCCTCCTTACCTCCCTCATTTCCCACTCTGTCTCCTCCCCGGCTTCCCTCCTTTCCTCCGTCCTTCATTCCTTTCTTCCCTCCTTTGTTTTATTCCCACCTTCTGCTCCTCCCGTCCCTCTCTTCATTGTTCTTCCTTGCGGGGGCGCCAGTCTTCCCTCTGTTCGCCCTATGACATCATCCAGTGCCGCCTGCAGCCGGTTCGCACCACAGTTCAGCTGCTGGTCGCCTTGGATACGACCTCTGTGGACAGGAAACAGGAAGAGGCGATCTCAACTCCGAACCCCGCCTCCTCCGGGAAGTCAGAGACTCCCTCATTGGTTTCCGTCACTACTCAAACTCCGCCTCCCGCATGGCAAATCTGGGATCTTATTGGCTCGAGCCTGCTGCACATCCTCTGCCTGGTCCTGCTGTTCGTGGCCTACAGCTGGAGCGAGCTGACGTAATCGTGACGGCAGCATCCTGCGTGTCACCTGCTAGCTCCGCCCTCTTTCTGCCACGCTGCTCCTCCTTCATTTTTGCTGCATTCGGGTCACATGGGAAAAACGACGCTCAGAAATCGACTTTGTCTGGTTCAGTGGATTTCACTCGAACATGTCGAGTCGTCCCATGAACAGATCAGAGGCTGACGCAGGTTTAGAGGCTGCATAGTTAAAAGTTTGTTTTTCATTTTAAAATGACATTTAAACAGTGTTTCAGTTGTTTTAGAGTTCGAACTTTCACAGTAATATGACTTCATTTAAATGTTTTCATGTTTCACGTGAGACTGCAGGGAGCCACAGTTTGAGAATCACCACAGACGAGTTACAACATAAAGTCTCGAGCGTCAGTACAGGTGCTCGCATGGCCGCTCGTTATTGATCATCGTACAGTTACAAAGTGAACACTGCACAGAAACGTGACTTTAATTAATGTCTGATCTTTAAAAAGGTCACGGGCTCGTCTGTAGATCTGTGAAGACGTTTGCTCACTTCAGTTCTGACTGACTGCTGGAGGTCTGAGGATCCATCCAGGCAGGGTCGTAGATCAGCTCGTCGTTCCACTCGTCGTGTTCGTTAGTGCTCGTTGTCGTGACGACTGTCGTCAGAGTCGTTAAGGTCAGTGACGAGCATTAACATCCATTAACGTCTCGGATCCTCTCCTGGGATGACCTGGATGACTGAGAACCTTCACAGGAACCTTCAGAGCTGATCCCATGTGCTTCGAATGCAGCGTCAGCATGAATCTCCTCTCTTCACCTTCCACTGATTTTTTTCTCTTCTCGTTCGTTTGAGGGAAAGATCGTCTTTTTGTCTTTGCCGTAGATTCTTCACTGAAGCAGGGCGCGTGGAGCAGCAGGTCATCACTCACAGTCATCGTCTTCTGAACCTGCTGTACAGCAGAGCAGGGACAGTCTGAGCTGAGAGGGTCGAACATTCACATCCACTCACTGTCCAGACACGTCGCGTGTCCGTGACGGATGCTAACACCATGTTGACGTCTCCTCCTCAATGAAACTCATTCAGTGGTCGTGTTCAGGTTTCTCTGACGGTGTGTGTTGTACAGTATCTAACACGCAGCAGGTGATGATAGTTTGACTGTGTATACGAGCACATGACGTAAAAAAGATGAACACACCAGACCAGCTGAAGAACGTGTATGTATCCGGCACATGCAGCCTTCTGCTGCCCGGCGTCTGTGTGTCTGCTCCAGCACACTGATGTTAAGGACGTCTCACAGACGAGGGAATGATCTGAATATATTTATGGAAATATAATAATATGCAGTGCGGTGAAGGCGGTGAGAGGCTGCTGACGCTGACGTCACGCGGAGCTCTGCACATTTTAACTTTACAACAGTCGGAGACTTGAAGGTGTATTTTTCTGATTGTTGCCATAATTTTCAGAAACACGTTTCCTGAACGGAGCTGCACAAGTGTCATCATCATTTCTGCTTTTCAAATATGTGACTGTAACGTGTCGAGGAGCAAACTGAAGCCATATTCCAAGAGTTCTTATTATTTAACACAGAATGAATTATTTAAAGCTGTTTATGATGTTTGAAGCTTAAGAAAAGTGTATTTATTTATTGATTATTGATTTTCCGTCCTGCTCTAGCGCCGTTTAATTCCCATCACACCTCTGCTGTATCCTGATATGCAACGTGACTGTTTATGAAGGGCTATAGTCACTAGATGAGTTTATGAAGTTAGATCTATATTAGTCATCTTAAGCTGTTTTATTTTAGATGATCTGATCGTCGCTCTCACGCTGAGCATTGTGCCGTAACAGAAAATCATTTTGGCGGCCGTGCAAGCAGCTGATTGGCTGTTGGATTCATTCACAGAAACAGTGAACGCCTCGTGTCGTGAGCTGATCAGACGTTCATGATTTTATGATTTCAGTCCTCGGCGTTCTGTGAGTTCATTCTTGCAGTAAACTTTGGCTCGCTGTCGGTTTGCCACATTCTCTGCACAGACTTTTTCACTTTGTGCCGATGTGAATGGATTTCATGTGTGACGGGATGATTTTTATGACTTGTGTATGATATTTGACAGACTGAGGTAATAAATGCAGTTTAGGATGTTGTCTGAGTCATTGTTTAAGTTCGCAGACTTTAGGACTTCACACGACTTGAACCAGGTCTTAAAGTTTGATAGATCGTTACCACGCGCAGACTTTCCCATCTGCAGAGAGCCAAGCACATTACGGATACGTGACGTCACCTGTAGGTTTCTGAGGAGCTCAAAATCTGTGACTGTGGTCGCAGCTTCTAATGTAAAAATCAGCAAAGACGTGGATCGTCGGCAGACCTGAGGCGGCAACGAACGACTCAAACAAGCCACCTGTCAATCAAAGGGTCCACCTCTTAATCCTGCATAACTTTAAGCCTTAATATAATGTGAACAGGTGAGTTGTATATAAATTCACCCTCAGTACAGTTGTCATGAACGGGGAAATTAGCTACAGAGACCAAAACTGTTTTTGTACCAGGCTGTAAACATGTTTATTTCTGCTGTCTAACATGGGGACTTATGGAGACTGACTCACTTCTGCAGCCAGCCTCAGGTGGACGTTAGAGGAACTGCAGCTCTTAGTATTTCACTTCACAGCCGTGGCGGTTTCCACTTGGTTGTCAGAAAACACGTAGGTCTCCTGAATCCACCCGAGCCGGAGATGCGAGAGAACCTGACAAACTAAAAGTTTTTCAGGTTTTCGAGGCGTCGCAGGATGTTTAGGAGGTGAATCGGTTGACGCTGCCTAAATCTTTCTAAAAGTCCTGTAGCTGAGAGAGAGTGAGCCGTTTTGTCAGTGTTGGACTGAGTGAGTAATAAATACAGACTTGACGTTTCTGAGCATCATGTTTAAATCCTTTGCCGTCCCTCTTCTGCCTCCCACCTGCTCCTCCCTCTCGTCTCTCCTCCTCTCAGGACAAACTGTGTCTTCCTCACCACATCCTGGAGGAGAAAGGCCTGGTGAAGGTGAGCATCACGGTGCAGGCTCTGGTGGACGAGGCCTCCTCCAAACACACCCTCCTGACGTGAGCGGAGGAAGACGGGCGGAGCTTAAACCGAACAACCCCACACCTGGATCGACATGCTGACGTCACGACACACCTGTGCAGCCTTCTCAGTAACAGAGTTTTATTATATTTAAGGATGGAGATGACGGGAACTAACGCAGTCAGACGTGGACTGATTTACTGATCTGCAGAGAACTTCTGTGTGAATCAGTGTCCTGATGCCAGAGCAACAAAAAGGACAGTGTCTGTTTGCAGGTGACTTCTCACCGTAAATGTTTTTTGTATTGACTTCAGGGTGGATGGTGAAAATGAACCTACATTAACAACTGAAGGCCACCAACACAATTAGCTCAATAGAAGCTCGTTTAAAATGATGAAGAGCAGTAATCAGAGCCACACAGACGTTTTTAAAGTTTTAAACTTAAAGTTTGTAGGTTAAAGGTCCGGTGTGTAACGTTTCAGTGTATCTGTTGACAGACATTCATTATAATAGTCATAACTCTGTTTTCATTAGTCTATAATCAGCTTTGTTGTGTTCACATCCACCATAGTTTCTCCTTCATGCTTGAACTGAGAGGGCGAGGTGAGGGGTCTTCAGTTGGTTGCAGTCGCTAAATTTTACACACTGGACCTTTAAAACAAAAATATTACAGGATAATTTGACAAAAACATTTTGAACACTTTGTGCTGAACTTTCCAAACGTACAACGTATTTTACCATAAAACGACACCTGTAAGCTCAAAGTGACACTTTATAACCATCGTTAATAAATGGAAAGTTGACAGTTCCTGTTTAGATGCTAATGAAGGTCCCGTTCCATTCGGGTCAAACAGGGTCAGGCTGCATGTCGGCTCACTGCAAAGTCTAAATGGAACTGAACCTCGATCAGCATCATCAGAGACACACTAACAGTTTCCTGCTTCCTGTTGGTCACGTCTGTGAACTGACATTACGTGTCCGTAACGTAAGCCCTGTCCTGTTTGGAGATCTCCATCCTTTGCATTCATTGATGATGGTTGTTGTGAAGTGTTACCCTGAAAGTGGCCTTAACACTCATTTCATTTACTCATCAGGCAGCAGACGTTCCCCGTCACAGTGACCTGTTCATAGATTACCTTCACGTGTTCGTGCTCTGCACAGAATAAAACCAACACGTAGTCTTAACGCGGAGAGACGTTTAACCACTTTGTATTTAAACTTTAAGATATTTATAATAGAACCGCTGAGACGGACAAAGTGTTTGAGTTGTTGTACACGTGCAAAAAAAAAGAAAGATCCCAGAAATATTTTTCTCTAATATATTTTATCTATCGTTGTTTTCTACTCAAAGCTTTACTGTGGCGCTCTGCGTCCCCCAGTTTACCGTCGCGCTCACAGATCCGTCATCTGCTGTGCCAAGCCGTGATCACACCTGTGTACATATGCAGACAGACACACGTGATATAAATAATCAGAGCTGTATATCAGATTTTTATATTTTTAGGATGACGCGGGTGCTCGGTCAGTGTCGTTTTTTTAAAACTCGTGAATCACGGAGAGTTTTAAAAAAGTCAGAGTCACTGAGCTTTAAAAGCCAAACTAACAAAAGATGGTTTCTATTTCTCTCCTTGCATTGCAGAGTAAATCTACAGCCTGCTAACACACACACACACTCACACACACACACAGATTAGAGACTCGTGTCCCAGGGTTGGTTTGGGTTTACTACACTGCTGATGCTTCACAGCCTGCTAGTGTGTGTGTGTGTGTGTGTGTGTGCGCCTTCTGACTGACGTGGTGATGCAGACCTGACACACAGACTTTAAAGGGGCAGTAAATAATAGTCAAACAGTCATGACTGTAAATGGACTGTCAGTCTTCACTCACAGTTTGGGGTTCAGACACTTTGACACAGACTGGAGGAGCCGGGGATCGAACCCCTGATCATCTGATCAGTGGACGACCCGCTCTGCCTCCTGAAGAACAGCTATTTAGCTGATGAAGTGTCTTTGTGGAGGCCGTGCTCCCTCACAGTCTGTCCATCGCACACAAACCAAATGAAACTTCCTCAAAGTATAAACTGAGCGAGACGCTGACACAAATAAAGAAGCTTTGGAGTTTGTCTGATTTTAAAATGCTTTGAGCTTAAAGCAGATCAGACTGAGCAGCAGAGCGTCACTGGGTTCATGATTAAAGTTTGTTAATGATTAAACACTGAGCAGACGTTTAACCCTGGACAGGGAAATTAAAACCTTATTCACTGGTGGACGGAAGAAGACGTTCAGGCTGCAGATCACAAAGAAGTTTCCGTATACGGAAAGTCGAGTTACTGAACTTCCAAAACGATACAAACGATTCAAAAAATGTTAAAAAGGGTTAAAATAAGTCGAGTGAACTCGAAGCAGCAGGTTAGTTAACATGAGTCATCTTCAGCAGATCATGTTTGTTTGCCGCCTCTTTAAAACACGAATCACGCCGTGTTTCTGTGTGTGTGTGTGTGTGTGTGTGTGTTCTCCAGCTCGCTGTCCAAAGCTTCGATGAATGCTTCCACTGGATCGATTGACAGTTGCCAAAACAAACATTTACACTCTTGTGATAAACGTATATGTAAAGGATTTAATTTAAATATGTACATATGATTTTATGAATATTTCAAAAAGGAGTGATGAGTTCTGTTCTCGTCTGTTTCTTCATGTACTGTATATTTCACCTGAAACACTCATCAATCAGCAAACTGAACACATCATGTCAACACTACGGGCATCATTCGAAACATGACTCAGCAGAATCATTATTATTATAATTATTAGAAAAACAGGCGATCGTCTTCCAGACGTGTGATCTCTGACTGAGCGCCTGCTGAACAGGGTTACCGTCTGTGAGATCAGTGAGGGAGCTGATCCACGTTTGTCTGGACGTTCTTCACAGATTTCATGTTCGCGTCGGATCGTCAGTGTTTTTGGGAAAAGCAATAAAAGCAAAGCGGCTGCTCCCCTGACAGAATGTGCACTTTAAACATTGAAACATATTTATGTCTTTGTTTTGGCAACTGAGAGTCGCCTCCTGTTTTTAAAATCTGAAGCAGGTCCGAGCTGGACAGTGTGAGGCTGATGTAAATGTGTACATGTGGTAAATAGAGAAACGCCTGCTGAGCGTGGAGCAGTTGTTGTTTGTACATATTCTATTGTTCACACTTTTCTACTCGTCTTTCTCTTTGACTGGGAGCAAATGTTTTTCTGTGACTCTGATGTGACACACACTTTGGTGTGTGTGTCACATGTTGCAGTGTTTTTGTGAAGCCTCGTGTTTGTACAGCCGCTCCATCTCCATGCATGAAGTGTCCCTTTAATGTCGCCTTAACTGCTGTGAATACTGTAAATACTGCACTGTAATTCTCATCACTTCATCAGTAAAGACCTCAGCTGTCCAAACCAACGTTCACTGACTTCACTGACCTGAAACTGTAAATCACATCAGAGGACGAGCAGCCACAGTCTGTTTGTTTCACTTCATCATTTCCTTTAAATCTCAAAGTCATTAACAACTTCTGTTATTTTGATCTAACGACATAAATAACTGGAGACAACAGAAAATAAAATGTGTGTGTGTGTGTGGCTGCTCAGGGCTTCCGTAGTTATTGTGTTCATGTTGAAAACGAGCGTCCGTGTTACCTGGTGCCTGGCAGCTGTCCTCGTGATTGCCTGTTTGTTTTTATTCACGTTACTGTCGAATAAAATCACCTGATTCGTCTGTTTGATGTTTTATTTGACAGTTACGTACTTTTATTTTTTAACGGCTTTCGTAACCATGACAACCGCACATGCATCCGGCTGACGGGCATCAGTTAACAGGGTCGCTCGTTAAACCGGACCACCGGAAGTAAACGGTGAGCTGGATGTCGGTACCGCTTCGTGAAGTCGTCCTTGGCGCCACACGGTTCCGTGAAGGTGTTTGTGGCTGTGACGCATTTTCAAACCGGAAATCTCGCGGACAGGTGAGTCTTTAACACCTCAGCACGAGAGCCGCTCGAGCAGGGTCACGCCGACAAACACGATGGGCTGCCGGTGTCTGGTTTAAACCGGTGACCGTGTTAACTGGTGACCGGCAGCCGAGCGCTGCAGCGGTTGTCGTGGTTACGGCGCGTGGCTGTCCTCGTGAATGCCTCCATCGTTTAATTTCTCATTAACTAAAATCCTGACACTGCTTCATCTCCAGTGTTTTGTTTGACAGCTGCGTGTTCTTTCATTTCACCGTAACCGACAGGTCTGTTCAGCGGTCACCAGGTAACACGGTCACTCATTAAACCGAAACACCGCGTTCAGCTCGTCGCGGTGAAAGAAGCCGTGAAAGGTGTTTTCATGCTCTCACGTGCAGAAATATGACTGATATCTATATTTAAACATCACGAGAGGAGTTCAGGAACACTTCATGTTGGTCACAGAGACGCAGAGACCGACACAGAGCTGGTAAGTGAATTTACTATTGAAGAACTTTGAGTAGAAATGAAACATCTGCTCATATAATACATCATGTAAAGTGTGTTTGTTTCATTTAATTTCTTTGTTGTAACCTCGTTGCCATATTTTATATTTTATATTTCAGACCACTGGAAGACTGGTTATTTTTAAATGGTGCTTTTCTTTGCTGTTGACTCTGTTTGGTGCTGTAATAATAATAATAATAATAATAATATAATTATGATTTGTGGTGTAAGATTGTTACAGCAAAGAATAATAAGAAATAAATAATTCGTTTATATAAAACGTTCAAAGATCTCAGCAGTGACTGTTACTGCACTTCACCACAGTCACTCTGTATTTTAAATCATGCAGTACATCCTGTTTATATTGTTTGTTCATTATTATTCATACAGTCGAGCAGCTCTTCATGCTGAGCGGTTCCATCACATTTCATTGTACTGCTGACTGTGTTAACATGAACGCAGCTGATCCAATATGGAACTGAACGAGTACTCTGAATACTTAAAGTACTTAAGTACATTTGTCCAGTCAGACTTCTGATGAAGGACCAAATGCACTTTTAGGAGAAACGAGTTGTTTTCCTGTGTCTTTCTGTTCATGGTGATCGTGATGTAAATATTAATATTTCAGTGCTGCTCGACTGACAAACGATTCCAAACTTTTCCTGTGTCTCTCTTCGTTCGTGTTTTCTTAGAGCTGAGTCTGTAACAAACACACACACAGTAAAGTTGATGTAATGTGACACTGGAAGGTGAAGTATGAACACTGGAATGCTGTGAATCAGATGGAGGAGTAAGATCAGTACGTGTAACATGAGACACCATTTAAAAAAATAAAATATGGATCAGTCCAGGTGTGGAACAGGACACCAGTTGCATCCAGTCTGCAGAGCAGGAGACAAGCTGAGGACTGCGAGACAACAGCCACAGAGAAGAGACATTAATTAACGAGAAGAGACACTGATTAACGAGAAGCAGATCTGCTGTTAACTTCTGCTTCCTCTCTCAGAACTCCTCCCAGTCAGGTTTGATTCCCGCCTTGCTGCTCGAAGCTGGTTTGCAGCTGACGCTCGTTGGTTCCAGTCTGTGAGAGGACCAACGTATCAGCCAGTAAAGTTCATCAGTTCATCTGGTGTTCACTGTAGCTACAGGTGGGTGCTTCGGTTTCATATTAAGACGTTAACTGGAGTTAAGATGAACCAGAGTGTGACATGAACAGTGAGGACGCTGTGTTCTTTGTCTCCGCAGGGTCTCACGATGAGTAAAAAGCTGCTGCTGGACGTGGACTGCGGGGTGGACGATGCGCAGGCCATCATGTTGGCGGTTGCTGCCCCCGGAACGACGATCATGGGCATCACATGCGTGCACGGAAACACCACGGTGGAGAACGTGTGTAAGAACACACTGCGCGTGCTGCAAGCCTGCAATAAACTGGAGGTATGAGCAGCATTTCCTGTACAGTCGGTTATAAACTGGAATCTACTGCAACCATGTGACGCGTCTGATAAGTCAACAGTGAGCTTTTGTTCACACACCTCGTGACTCGAGGCAGGAACCGAAACCGACCACACCGCCACGCCGAGCGTTTAGACAGTGAGATTAGATTCACACTTTAATACCTGAAGAGTCTTTTTCACGTCGTCGTTTTAAATTCACTGTCTGCAGAAAGTTCATAGAGAAGCTGTTCACACGTCACTGCCCAGCGTGAGCTGTCGGCTCCAGCCTCACGCGACCCTGATAAAGATAAACGCTTACACAGAATGGATGGTGCATTTGAGGTCACCAGCCACAAACTGCAGTTCCTCTAACGTCCACCTGAGGCTGGCTGCAGAAGTGAGTCAGTCTCCATAAGTCCCCATGTTAGACAGCAGAAATAAACATGTTTACAGCCTGGTACAAAAACAGTTTTGGTCTCTGTAGCTAATTTCCCCGTTCATGACAACTGTACTGAGGGTGAATTTATATACAGCTCACCTGTTCACATTATATTAAGGCTTAAAGTTATGCAGATTATTTTCCTGTGTGTCAGGTTCCGGTGTTTAAAGGTGCTGCTAAACCAATCCTCGGGAACAACATCAATGCGGGACACTTCCACGGCGAGGACGGGCTGGGAGACGCTCCGGACCCCGACGCTCCGGGTCTGGACCTCCTTCAGAAGGAAGACGCCGTGTCGGCTATGATCAGAATCGTCAACGAGAACCCAGGAGAGGTGAGAGGAGTGGCACTGTGTGTGTGTGTGTGTGTCTGTTTCAGGCTTATAAATCTGTTTCATTCTCCAGATATCACTCGTCGCCACGGCACCTCTGACCAACCTGGCTCTGGCTGTGAGGATGGATCCATCTCTGCCGAGCAAGCTGCGAGCGCTGTACATCATGGGAGGCAACACTGAGTGTGAGTGAATCTGTGACGGCGTCAGAGAGGCTCAGTCTGAGGCTACGTTCACACGTTCACACGTAGCCGGGTACGTTGAGAAACGAATATTTCCCTCCCTCCGTTTTCCAAAATCACATCGTGCACACGGCATCGTTTTCACGTTTACATCAATCCGCCTGACTCAGTTTCTCAATTTACACGCAGAAGCGTCGTTTTCCAGAATCTCCAGTCTATCCGTAGTTTTAAAAAGCTTCGTTTTCAGAGGTGAATTCACCATTTGCGTGTAAACGAAGGGAAATGTCTCCGCTCTTAAAAATCCCCGTGTACGTGTAAACGGGGCCTCAGCCTCACGGTAGCGTCTTCAGTGTGTGATCACTGACTTTGATTCAGCTCGAGGAAACACGACCGTATGTGGAGAGTTCAACTTTACCGCTGATCCAGAAGCTGCCTACGTCGTACTGAACGACTACCACTGCCCCACCTACCTGGCCTGCTGGGAGTTCACCTGCTACAGCAAGCTGTCCTGGGTAAGGCGTCCTTTAAAGACGCAGGTTCACGACGGCACGTTAAGCTTCTAATTCACCTGCTCTGCGTCTCACAGGAGTTCTGTGACGCCTGGTTGTCGCAGGACAGCGCCAAAGCTCGCTTCATGGCCCGGATCTTTCACCACAGCAGGGAGCTCTCGCAGAGCGAGGGCTTCGAGCAGGTGTTCATCGTCGGCGGGGGTTTGGTTTCCTGCGACTCGTACGCCATGGCGGCCGCCGTGGACGACTCGTTCGTCGTAGAGACCGACTGTTATCCGGTCAGCGTGGAGCTGACGGGCACGCACACCAGAGGCATGATGGTCGTGGACACCGTGGGCTTCCTGAAGAAGGCGCACAAGGCTTTCATCATCAAGAAGGTGGACATGGAGAAGTTCGAGCAGATGATGATGGCCGCTTTGAAATGACGTTTCACAGCGTTCTGACCTCCAACATCCGAGACTGACGTGTTAGTAACCAGAAAACCTCACTACACTTTATAGAAACATCTTTACATTTTATTGTTTTTCACTAAACTACACACACACACACACACACACACACACACACACACACACACACACTGATCCTGACAAAGCTCCAGCCAGTCACCCGTCTGTGTGTCAGCAGCAGTCCTTTCTTGACACACGGGGCTGTAACGCTTCATCATCATCATTAGTATTAACATCTGCTGGTCCAGTGTCCTCCACACGTCCTCAGAATCCTTTCCTTCCTCTGAACCTCGACCTCGAGTCCAGCTGGAGGAGGACAGACGCTCGTTAGTGCGATCAGTTTCCTAATTAGTCTCAAAGATGATGAAGATCGAACTCACCATCGACCGCTTGCACTCAAAGAACGCCGTCTGCAGCGTTTTGCAGTGACCTTCCTTCAAACACTCGCTGGGCAGCTTCCCCTCCTGAACACACACAAATCAAGAGTTCATTTGAATATTTACATCCACGAATAAGCTTTCAACACACACACACACACACACAGATGTTCTGTTTGTGCAAAGAAAGTTTCCTGAGAGTCAATAAATTCATTCGTTCATCTGTGGCTTCTGTTTCTTTCTCAAACTGAGACTCCACAGGAGGTGGAGGAGAGGAGGAGCTCCTCACAGCTGCTACTCCCCCCATGTAAGAAGGAGCACTCAGTGAGGATCGCCTCAGACTGAAACATACGCTTGATCGACCATCAAGGATTTAAAATGTTTAACACGCTGTTGTCATGGTAACTAATCTCTGTCAGCGCAGTAAAATATGACTGCAGATTAAAACTGCTCAAGTGAAAAGAAAGATTCACTCCAACTTTCAAGCTGTAGATGTTCATGCAATATCCAACCTTAAAAAAATTCATGCTACACCTGGCAGCCAGGTCTGTGCCATTAACTGTAACCTGAAAAATTAATAAACCACCAAACACAAATCAGGCATTTTTTAAACACTGTAACGAGGAAATAAAATAAGCAGGCATTCACGAGGACAGCTATGTGTCATGCTAAGTCATCAGTTAACTCGGTCGCTCGTTAAACCGAAACACCGATGTTTTTAAGTTGCTGTTTATCACGTCACACTGTTAAAAACAAACAGCTGATTGGTCTTTGGTGTTTGTTTGTTTGTTTGACAGCTTCTGCATCCGGCTGACGGTCACCAGTTAACACGGTCGCTGGTTTATCCGTCACACCGGTGTAGCAGCGCTGCCTGTGACCGCGCAGCCCTGTCCTCACCGGTTTAGCTCGTGTTGTGACAGCTAGCCGTTTCAGGGTGACTCTTCAGGGTCAGTTCAGGTTCCAAAGTAACGTTTAAAGTAAAGTAACGTGGCTGTTTTCCCGCCGCAGGGTCAGTCTGCAGAGGACAGGTGTGTGTCTCACCTTTACCACGCAGTCGTGCTGAAGCAGACACGCTTTGAAGTCCTCTCTGATCCCCGCGCATGCTCTCTCGTCCTCCTCTTTGTCCTCGTAATACTTCGGCATGATGCGCGAGCAACTTTAACGTTTATTCAGAAACAAATCAGCTGATCGACCCCAGCGTTCCTGTCAGACTGCAGCCATCTTTCACTTTCAACGGCATGACGGGAAAACGGAAGTAACCCCGACACAAAGAGGTGCATGCTGGGAGAGCTTGTAGTTTTTCATGTGGGTGCCAGCACATTCAAGGAATTCAAGGAAATTAAAGTGGACAGGTCAGGAGAGATGATGAAGAAATGAATATTAAACTTTCAAAAATCAGTTTGGAGGGAAACGGACACGTCGTGGTCACAGCTACGGAAGCCCAGAGAGGCCACAGACGTTCATACGCTGTATTCTGCAGGTCTCTCGTGATAACGAGTTCATTTCATCTGATTTCTCCTTCAGCCCTGAGAGGACGGCTCAGAGCTCAGACTGTCAACAGTTCATTTACTAAGTCAGATCAGACTCTGAGGTCAGGGGTGACTGACCCTACCTGTGACCCCGTGTGGACGGAGGTCACAGTGACACGGCGTGAAGCATCTCAGTCCCTGATGTGTTCAGGGACCCCCAGTGTCTGCTCGTGTGTGTGATGGTTTCACCTCGTCACAGTTTCACAGCTGCTGGTGATGCAGATGACATGAGGACAAAATCATAAAAATGGACATGACTTCTAACAACCTTTTATTTCAAAGATGTAAAACGACGTCCAAAACATCAGAGGCAGGCATACACACGTACATGATGAAGGCACATGAACTGATGGGTGTGTGTGGGAAGAGGAAGAGGAGTTCTGTTTTTTTCATCACATGATCACGTTCATGCTGTTTTCATGGTTCATGCATTCAGTGTTCAGGACAGAGAGAGAGAGGCCAGCGGTGTCCGTCTGCCAAAACATTCAGCTTCCTTTGAGTACAGCTGGAGCCCTGATGGTTTGATCAGGGAGGAGGAGGAGGAGAGAGGAGGAGAGAGGAGGAGGAGGAGAGAGGAGGCTGCTCCAACCAAAACAAAACGTATAAATTACAAATAATAAATCATGCGTGAGAAAAAACTAAAAGCTGTTTCCAGTCATCGGCTCCGTCTGAAGGCACTTCACTGCCCGTCAGACAGCGCGGTGTGAAACGCTTCACACTCCGAACACGAAGACGAAACATGTCAGGTGAAGAGAGAGGAGAGAGGGAGAGATAATGCTCATTGCTTCTTTTTATATATTTACAGTCAAAGTTCACAAGCTCAGCCAGCTCACACATCACAAGGTGCTCTGCAGTGTCAGTAGTCTCAAATATTTTTGTCCAATCCAAAAAAAAAAATACACACATGGACAAAATGAAGTGCTGAGTCAGTGAAATGAGTCACAGGAAGATGGTGAAAGGTGACGGTGCAGACACCCACCACCACCATCACCATCACCACCCTCCTCCTCACGTAGAGATATAGTTCTTCACATCCAATGATGATTGGACTGTGTGTGTGTGTGTGTGTGTGTGTGTTAAAATATTAGTATATCCAGCAAAGTGTAGGAAAAACCTTGAAGAGGGAGCAGATTGGAATCACGTGGAGGGACCTGGATATAAGGCACGTTTGCTTTTTTACAATTTTGAGCCTCAGACTCATCGAACAGGATCTGTTCACGCTCCGCGCTGCACCGCTCCGTGTTGTGAGCAGTGAAAATGAACGTTTAGCTGAACCGGGCCGAGCCGGGCCGGGCCGCAGACGGAGCGGCTCCTCGAGTAGCTGGAATAATTCTGAAAAGAAAATATACAACAAAACAAAATACACAAATCAAACAGACTCTGAACTAGCATAAACATCTCTCAATAGAATAAAAATATATTTTACCTCTTGTACAAATTAAAGATTTATTTCAAATAAATTAAATCACCTTCATAGATCGTCATAGCTGTAATAATATATCAATATATTCCTTCGGGAAAATGACGCCAAGGCAATGTCTGATTGGTTATTACTAGAAATGGACGCTGAGGTCGTACGCAGCCCGGCGGACAGGAGGTGACAGAGATAACGTGACTCGTGTTTCATGACGGACGTGATCTGGCCTACGGTCAAAAAGAGTTGTTGGTGACGTCCTGAGTTTGGGTTTCAGGACGGGTGGAGGATTTGGACTGACGTTTTTAGGTTTGGGCTGGTGTTGATCTAGAACTCTCCGTCACCTCCGTCGAGGACAGAGAGCATCTGGCCATTAGTGACCACAACATTCTTCAATCAGGTTTTTTTGTTGGCTGAGGCGCGAGTGACAGTGCAAAGCCCCAGCACGCCCAGAAGGTGGCAGCATCGAGTGAATTAGGAGGGTTTGGCAGCATGTGCACCAGTGGCCAGGTGACCAGAGGTTCGAGTCCTCGTTCATCCAACCACGATTCTTCTGTGATCGTTGGTCAAAGCTGCTGAACAGACAGTCACCAGAGGGGGGACACGGACGTCTTCACACACGTCGCTGTTTGTTCTGTAGACAGTAGTATTCACATTCTCACTAATGAATTAAGAGCACGAGAGTGAGAGGGGGTGGGGGTGGGGGGGGGATGCAGAAAAGAAGAAGGGGGAGAAATGGATCGATGAGAAGCAAAGTAAAGTACATTAGGAGGAGCGGGGACAGGACAGAGAGGTGGCGTTTCCTCAGACGAGCAGCTCTAGTGGGCTCTAATGACTTCACTGCTGGTTGCTAGGTGCCAGAGGCCCTGCGTAAGCAGTCTAGGAGACCGTGCCCCCCCCCGGGGCCGTGATTCATGTGGCGGCTTCAGGAGAGTCAGCCAGCTATCCTCTTTATGTGAATCTGCAGGAGGAGAGCAGAGCGTCAGCATGCTGGATCACAGCGAGGCGGCCGGGATCGGACAGTCAAACGGTCGTTAACTTTTCCTAATATTACGCTGACAGGATGTTAGACTGCTGATTTTACGGTTGATTCCATATCCAACAGTGTTTGCTGTAACAGGTGAATATCACATGAATAAATAACCCATGAAATATTCACAGTCTGATATAAAACACTTTATTGTGTGTGAATAAGTTTTGAAGTCTGACTGTACGTCTGTCACCGTCATGTTTTCGCAGCGTGTGCTCGCTCACCTCGCTGAGGATGGCCCACACAGCAGAGTCTTTGAGAACCGAAAGCCGAAGCGCGAGGACCGGATTGAAGGAAGGATCGACGGCCCCCTCTGCCACGCCCTTCTCAAAATGACCTGTGTGTCAGAGGACGACAGCAGGAAACGTTCAGTTAGACACACACACACAGACACACACACACACACACACACACACACACACACACTCACCGATCCTGTAGAAGCGGTCCTCAGTCCGTCTGTACTTCTCTTTGGTCTGCAGTGCGGGTTCCTAACGTGAGCAGAGAGTGAAACATGAGACGACACATGACGCCGGCGTCTGTCACTTACACTCGAGCTGTAAATCACGGTGTGTGTGTGTGTGTGAGAGCGAGCGTGCCGCCTCCGTCAGAGCAAACAATCAGTCATGCTCACGTTCCTGTCAATAATCAATATGCTGCGTCTGCAGAGCGACCACTCAGTGTAATCTAATCAAAACCGTTTGCACATCACACCACAGAAGGGTGACAGACTGTGTGTGTGTGTGTGTGTTCCTCTACCGAGACAGGCAGTATTTCCACCGTGGCGTTCTCGATCTTGTCTCCCGGGTGCTCTTGGTTTCCGCTGCGAAACAGAAACCTGCCAGAAAACAAACCAAGAATTTATTTTAATATTTAGATCTCATATTCAGGTCGTAGCTACAGATTTCCAGCTGGAGGACTTGAATCAAAGTGCAGTGAGGAACGTTACATCACTGCAGCCTGCAGCACTCTGAGGCTGACATCAGGTGATACCAAACGAAGGACCTGACGTCCACACATGCTTTTATTTTGTAAGTGTTGGAGCTGGTGGCTCCGCAGCATGCGGATGGAGACGGTTAGCGAGCTGGACTGTGCAGTGTGTGTGTGTGAGTGCACAGACTGTGGATACAGCAGCTCTTTGTCTTGTCACCTGTTTGTTTGTTAAATGAACCAAACTTGGTAAAGTCCCGTCTGTACTTGTTACGTAATGTTGTGACGTGTGAAACGGGCGTCATGTGGGTTTCCTCTGAGTACGAAGTGGCCGAGGTGACTTCTCTGAAGCTTGAGCTGAGTTTGTGGATGAACGTTAAACAGGCTGACGGAGGAGACGGAGGCAGTGACAGATCATAAAGGATGCTGCGTCTCTCCACCAGCTGCTGATGAGACTTCGTCTAATCAGCCGCAGATTGAAGAGTCTCTCAGTCATTGGAGAGCAGACGAGGCGTCAGACTGTGGAACGCTCGCTGGCCTCTGTTCCCACGTGGTGACACTTAAACTTTGCCGTCCTAACGACATGTTTCACAGAGCGGAGGTGGAATACATCTGTCACCATCCACGTGAACGTTGGCTCCGAGAGTCGCTGTCGTGCTGCCTCTGCCTCGGCTCCACAGAGAGGAGGAGGCCGGCCTCAGGATGCTTATTTTAGAGCACTCTCATTAGCCCACGCTGATCCCCGGAGACACACACACACACACACACACACACACACTGAAGCTAAATCTGCATCGTTGAAGGTGAACAGCAGATTTTCCTGCTCCTGTCTGTGAAATGGAACGGTGCAAACGTGTCTGTGCTCTGCGTGCTCGATGCAAACAGACAAACCTCTCTATGCTGACAGGTCTGTCAAACTTGAAGAGGACGTAGTCTCCTGCAGTAGGAGTGATGGCCCAGAAGAAGTCCTCTCCCAGGTACGTCTTCTCGAGTGTGTGACCCTGATACACCTGCGTGACACAACACACACTTTCAGTTGGGACAGTTATTCTCATGAAGGCTGCAGACGTGATCCATGTCTGGTACCACACCTTCATGGATGTGGAAACCTCAGCCGGGGGGTTGACGTGCATCTTGTGGAGCAGCGGCTTCAGGAAGTCTTTGTCCTGCAGGACACACAGAAAGGAAGTCACGGTCACAGGAAGTAGACTGTACTCTCGCTGCAAATAAACGACGTGAACGCGACACTCACTGTGAGCTTTTGGATCTTTCCAGCGAGAGAAGAATGAAGTCCGACATGTTGGAACAGGGACGGTCTGAAGCGCACGCGGAGGCTGGACTTCTGCCGCTCGCAGTGTTTCTTTAAAAAAAGAAGAAGGAATGATGAGAGCGGCTCTCCTCACAGCGACACGCTCAATCTTTGCCCAGCGCTTACAGCATCTTTCTCCGGATTGCAGACTTTGACCCAGAGGATGTGGTCCAGCAGCCAGTCGATGGGCTTCTCCTTGTAGAACATGAAGATGAACTCAACGATGAGGTTCAGGTCCGGAGCCTGGAACATTTTTCCTGCAGGAACGACAGAACAAATCATCGACCCGGCACGGAGCGATTAAACTCTGTGGACTAATCACTGGAACAGTTTCACTTGGACTAAAATAATGCCGCTCCTCATTTGCATATTGTAGTGAGTGCAGTCAGCCCCTGCCAAATCAGACAATGACCCAGTTTCTACGGTGATCAATATCATTTCCATCTTTTCTCAAACTGGCTGCTCCGCCTGCGTCCAGCTCTTTATCATAATGTATTACAGAATGTAAACGCCTTGCCAAGCTAAGATGATGAGTTAATCAGCACTAAGACAGGAATGCAGTCAGCTGACTGCGCCTGTGGACATCACATGGACCGTACCGATGAAGCCGAGCTGAGAAAACTCCAGAATCATCCAGTCCTCCGACGAGAGCTGCAGGGCGAAGTTCTTCATGGTGGCGAAGTAGTTGGGCTTGGCCACGATGTCGTCCTCCAGCTGCTCGGACAGACAGACAGTGAGACAGAAGAAGCACACAGGTGGTGTGTTGTTGATGGAGGGGGGGGGGCTCTGATCCTACGAGGACCGACACTCTGAACCGAGCTAAGAAAACACTCCTGAGTCACTACGCTAAACTAGAGGAGTGGTGGACGTCGGACAGGAAGTACCTCTTCCCTCCAGGTGAGAGCAGAGAGTGGAAATGACAGACGCCATGCAGGAGACAGAGAGAGATGCAGATTAACAGGCTGAACATTCACAAACTGGAGGCTGAGTTTGGCCAAAGAAGGCAGAACAAGTCTGAGAGATGAGGCTGAGTGTGAAACAGCAGCTGTTTCAACTCGAGCGTTGTCATGTGGTGTGATGAAAGCCGTGTTTCAGCCTAACGGCGGCCTGTGTGACATACCTGCACGTAATAAACCCCTTTGCTCACGGCGTACATCATGAGGAAGGAGTAGTCCAGATTCTGCTTGGTCCTCCATCTACAAACATGAAAAGTGTGTGAGTGTGTTTCAAAGGACGCTGCAGCAAATCAGTCGGTCTGCATGCTTTGATTTGATAACCAATCGTTTGATCCGAATCCTCTGACGTGGCTGCAGCGGGCTGCAGGTGTTTCCACGGATACGAGGGCACGGGATGCACGTGCGCTTAAACACGGCCAGGTGTCGGAGTGCAGCTTCAGCAGCCCAGGGAAACGTTAACAAACCCTCCTTTTTATTTTTTCTACGCGGCATGCACGAAGAACAAGTGTTTAAACACAACACGGTCCAATCGAAAGCAGAACATGAGGAGCTCACAGACACCCACGTACTGACAGAACACTTCAGTCCTGCGGGCCTCCAAGGCAATCTGAGTACAAACTGCACCATAAACAGATTTCTAATGAAGCCGGTTGTTGGATGACTCTGAAGAGAAGATAAGTACAGAGGATAACAAGAGGGAGCACTACAGAGAGACGGAGATGGAGGGTGGTGCTGCTGATGACCTTGATCTGACTTTGACAAATGCCTGTGGAATACTAAGTACCTCGGCAGCCTACCTAAAAGCTCTCGCTCGCTCGCTCTCCTCCCACTCCCCCGCCTGCGCTCCTCATCGCAGCTCTCCCGCATTTCATTTTTCTCAGAGCTTCTGGCTCCTCCATGATTTCCATAATCATCCCCATCGTTCTAATTAAATGTCAGACTCACTGCTTACCTGACTCTCTCTTTGGAATCTCCGAAAGTCTCCTTGAGGTTGGTGAGTTCGGGGTAATAGGCGGCCGGTGGGGAGATCACCTCCAGCAAGCCTGAACTCAGCTCTGTAGAAAACCTGAGGAAAGGGGAGCGCGAGCGTCACACACACGTTCACTCCTTCACACCTTGTTGTGGATGTCAGGAAGCGTACTCACTCTTTCTCCAGGCCGGCGACCACGCTGTTCACGTAGTCCACGTCGGTCTGCAGAGAGCGAACACGTTAGACACATTTATTTGGATCTGGTCGTGCTGTGACTCATACGGCACAAACGCAACATCTCACCTCCCCAACAAACACGATAATGACACAGTCGAGTTTCTCCTCCGGTGACAGCTTGTCTATTAGCGAGCGCAGCGTCTCCGACAGATAAGACTTCACCTTCCGCTTCACTGTCGGGATCCCCATCACCATGGTAACTGAGGAGAAAACAGAGCGACAGGTGAGAGCGGTTGAGTGTCAGAGGTCTGCAGATGCGACCTGATCCCAAAAGCAAATAATCTTCTTTTGTGAGACAACGACTAATTACGTTGGCCCAAATCCGCGAGAACAGAACCGAAGATTTGTGGCCAAACTGACAGATGGTGGTGGGAGGGATGACTCACGGAGGAGCTGCTTTGTAACGCATCTGCAAGCACACTGCACAGAAACATGTCTTTAAACAATCACACACAATGTGGGCAAAGTAACTCATTCCAAAACACACAGCGTTCGACATCCAGCAGCGACGATGTTTGGCCTTAAGACAGAGGTAACAAATATTTATCACTGCTGGCATTTGCTCAACATCTCGTTACTCGTCCAGAGATCTGCAAAGCGCTGCTAAATTAATTTATGAGATTTTCCTTCCAGCTAAAACAAACACGGCCAAAGCAAACAGCAGTGAGAGCAGAGCAGACGGAGACGTCTGAACATTTATGTGTTCTTCAATTCATCCATTAAAAATCTAATGGACTCTCGGAGAAACAAACAAATCCTACTCTTTGTCTATCTAATAATCATCTCTGAGCTCGGAGAGGTCACGAGCAGCGCTGATGAAGTGAGACGAGCGAGTTAAGACGTGGACCGAGAGGCGAGGAGAGAGAGGCTATTGTCATCTCCTTCTCGCTCCTATTGTGTGAGGCCTGGAGTGTGTGCGGCTGAACAGACGGCCTCTTCTTCAGTATGGACACACTCCCTAAAAAGCAAACCAGACTGTTGGAGCTCATTTCACACGCCGGGAAACAAGGAGCACTTTCACTGAAGAGCGGAGAGAGTTCACATGTGACCACATTTTGACTTGAAGCAGCAGGGTCGACGCGAGCTCTACGCCTCCCTCCGTCCAAAGCGTCTCCCCTCTGCAGCTCGAACCAGCGGTTCAACAAGGCCGCGTTCAGACGCAGGTTCTTCCAGCCATTGGAGTCGGGGTCGACTCTACCTGTCGCGTTCTGACTTGAAGCAGCTTCTGAATCTGAGTCTGCTGAGAGAGCGAGCACTGGTCGAGAGACACACGCAGTGCATGAGAGTGAGCGAGCAGCGGCCTTGATAAAGCCGATTAATGAGAGAAATAAAAAGTTAATTTCCTGATTGTACAACAGGATAAAGATGCACATGTGGACAGACTGCTGTGGATTAATGTGCAGCCACACATAGCTGCACCGGGGAGCTGTTTAGGGATTTAGGTACCTTGCTCAAGGGCACCTTAACAGCCACCAGTCCACTCTCCATACTTTGGTCTACGCTGAACTTGAACTGGCCACCCTTCAGTGTCCCTACAGACCGAGCTACTGCCGGCCTCGATTGTTACAGACTTTATGTCACGCTATGGAAAATAACTCAAGAATCCAACAGCTCATTAGTCTTTCATATTTATCCTTCTCTTCCTCAATACAAGGTTTGTTACTGAATTCATATCCAGAGCTCACAATCTACAGGAGGCGGTTTGTTTAATGCTTTGCATAAAATATACAAAGAGAAGAGCTAATGCGCTCGTGTGTGTGTGTGCCTTTAAAAGAGGTAGCATGTTAGCTGAGCTGATGCGAGGGGCCTCAGCAAGGCACAAAACAAAGTTGAGGTTGCAGAACGAGCAGCGCAGTGGACTTGAGAAAGGACGCAATCCTCCAGAGTGATGTGCACGGCGTGGAGAATCTGTCCCAGTTTTTGCTTTGTGTTTCTCACACTGAGCTCCGTGTCGTAGAGCGACACCCACCACCACCGCTGAGAAAAGTAGGTCGAGGATGAAAGGAGAATGTGGGAGGAAGGAAAAGAGACGGAGAGTGACAGAAAGAGGGAGGGCAGCAGACAGTGAATGACTGATAATGCATGCAAGTGCAGTGCGAGCAGGACCGACTCCAAGACTGTCCCCTCCTCCATCAGCCTGCCCGCTCTCTCCTCCACCCTGAAAACAATCTACATGTCCGTCCATCAGTGAGAAGAACCGACCCGACTGCTGTCTGTGACATCCAGCGACATGTCACTGGACGTTTGAGCTTTAATGCAGCATGTAAATGTTAGTGTGTCCACGTCATGGAGCAGAGCTGAGCATTGGGTGAATCAAAGCGTCCACGCTCTTAATCCTGCATAACTTTAAGCCTTAATATAATGTGAACAGGTGAGTTGTATATAAATTCACCCTCAGTACAGTTGTCATGAACGGGGAAATTAGCTACAGAGACCAAAACTGTTTTTGTACCAGGCTGTAAACATGTTTATGTCTGCTGTCTAACATGGGGACTTATGGAGACTGACTCACTTCTGCAGCCAGCCTCAGGTGGACGTTAGAGGAACTGCAGTGTGTGATGAAGACCACCTATTACAAATCCCAACACTGAACATGATGTACTGTAAAACAGCATCAGAGGAGAATGGGCCACACTAACGTCACTGATTCTGCCCGGTCATACCTCTGCTGCATCCCTCACTCGGAGTTTATAGAGAATCGTGTCAGTGAAGTGGTTTGTTCGATAAATTCAGTCAATACCACAAGAGGCCTGTTCGTACTCAGTCACAGCCTCGTAAATTCTACTCTCCAGGCACGTGCCGTACAGAAACGTGATTATCTTATATTATTTGTTCTGTGGAGGTGGTCAACAGGGAGAGATAGACTTCCTGTCTGACAACAATCTCGACACCTCCTGGGTGAACAAACAAACCACATTATTATATTCCAACGTCGACAACATGTGGGCAGGTCTGCAGGTGAGATGTGTCTGACCTGAGTTGTGCCGTACAAAACTCAGCTGCTTTGACGTGTTTTACTGCTCGGAAACAGAACCATGCCACGTCTTTGTTGTTGCACTGCAGCGGTCCAGCTCTCCACGCTGAAGCAGAGCACTGCTTTGAAAATCGAAGGAGATTCAGGGTGAGGTTTGATGTACGTGGTTCGGTTTACGGTGCATCAGGAGATTATGGGTGACTGAGTGTGAGAGTTGAAGGTGATAAAACCTGCAGACTTTCCACTGATCCTGTTGATTAATAAACCGAGAACACTTCAGCTGTTACAAGCAAAGGAAGAAGACAGATGACAGAGTGGTGGGACTGTGTGAACCTTCAGATGTTTGCAGCAGACACATGACTGTCTACACCGTCCTCGGGCCAACACGAGAGTTCGCAGTACGGGGGGGGGGATCTTTGCTGCCGGTGCCATGCTCAATAGCTGGTCGGTGTAAACGCTTACCATGTTGCTTGGCAACAAACTGTGTAAAAAAACCACAAGTTGGCAAGCTCACAGCTCGCCAAAGGCCGTGTATGTGTTGAGAACAACAGGGCAGTCTTTAGAATAATGCTCTCTTGTTGGTTTGTGCCTGAAGGGGCTTCAGTCGGGCTCCACTCCAACGTTTCAACTGTTTCTTCCCATAATCCTCGTTCAATTTAAAGTGGGATGTGTCCTAATTTGCACAGCTATAAATATCCCAATGTCAGATGTGCTTAGACCAGCAGAGAAAACAAGTGGGTGGAGTGTGGAGCGCAGAGTTAGACTGAGAAAAACAATTAGCGATAGAGGGAAAAAAAGGAGAGGTTAAAAGCACCGCTGGGACCTCGAGGGAAAAACTGCCAGCAGCTAATCACCGACACTATCAACTACTACGAATGAGAAACTCTGAGGAAGAAGTCGACTGTCCCAGCAGCAGTACCTCCCGCTCAGCCCCCCTACACATGATCAGGGTGAAACCACAGGGTGACGCCCCACACCGCTGTGCTCCAAGTTCAGATTACTTCAACTCTGACCTTGGATGCAGCCAACCTTGTGCAACCAGTGAGATAACAGCTGTGAGCGTGGCTCAGCGTGGAAGGTGGAGAGCAGAGAGAGGTGGAGTAACTAGCTGAGGAGTTAGCGTTGCTGTTTCAGTTCATGTCAGAGGATAAGCTTCATATCTGACAGACAGCGTAGCAGCAGTCAATCCCATCACGGTGTGCCGACACCGACCTCGTGGTGAGGGAGGAGCACATCTGTTATCATGTGGAGGAAGCTTCAGGGCGGTTATCAGCCGCTCAGCCATTCTCTCTAGATTTTCCAAGGCCAATAAAAACTCGTGTACAGGTGACAGATCTGCCCAGCAGAGGACAGGCCGTGCGTGTTTTCGTGGCCTCCTGGAGGAATACCTTGAACTCGCTGATCGAAACAAGCTGCAGGCCGAGCACAAGAAACTCACCTCCGTCACTGTCATTAAGAAACATTCAAAGTGTTCGGCCACAAAACTCTGCTCCACATATCACACTCGCAATGCCACATAAGTAATCCTCTTAGAGAGAACTTGATACAGCAGAGGTCACATACAGCCCATCCTCCTCCGCCTCCTCCGCCTCCTCCACCTCCTCCACCTCCTCCTGCTGCTGCTGCTGCTTGATGGGTGAAAGGAAGAAACTTTCAAAAATAAAAATGTAGTTACTGAAAATAGGAGGAAAGAGTGAAACAGGAGAGGGGGCAGCAGCTCTGACAGGATACCTGCCACTTTGTGGAAACATTTGGTTTTTGCTGCAGAAAACTGTGAATGGAGCCTACGGATCGTGACCAGAACCTGGACTGTAGAGATAGCATGCACACTGTGTAATATAAAGTGCACATCCACTAATTATCTCCACTGTTCTGCAGACTAATGCTATTGCAAAGCTCGGTCCAGAGGGGGATACTTGTTGTGAACTAGTCACCGACTGCAAACTTGTTGAGGCTTGATTCACTCCCCGGTGTGTTGCGAGGATCTCTGGAGGTTTTTAACGGTGCGCGTGGAGGACGAACATGCTTATTCTACGAGAACAAACCCTCATCAGTCAGAGGAGTCACAGAATCTGCAGCATTCGCACACGTTCTTACCTCCTGTGCGGCCGAGGCCAACCTGCACAGCGGGGTGCAGGCTGCCCTCATTGTTGAGAAGGTGAGGCAGGTGGTGGTAGATATTTGGCACCTGGAGAGGTTTCCTATTTGCAAGCTCCTTCAGTAGTTTCTGTGTCTCATCTGAAAGCGGGCACAGAGAAAGTGGAGTGTTCTCAGTTTCAGCGAATGATGACAGGAGGGCTGACTGTGCTGCACCACCTGTTAAGTAGTGCTGTGGTAGAACAGCGATAACTACAGAAACGCTGGATAAAACATTTCACACGACACCTACGGAAAATCTGAGAATATGAATAACTCACAGCAAACTAAATGTTCCATTTTAAAGTCTAAGACAGCAGAACAGCCCGTATTTAAACTCACAAACAGCTAAACTGACAGGTCATTTTCAGTTTTAATCAAACTAAATGTGAAACGCACTTTTCATTTTAAAACTGGCATCAAAGGTGCAACATAAGCACAAAAACAGACTTTTACATTTCTGATGTGACCTATGTGCTGTGCAGTCTTCTGACTGCAGCTTTGGTTTTCTAACACATCCGGTGGTTTTTAGGGTTGAGAGAGATTGAATAATGGAGGTCCAGTGATTCCTGCCACTGAAATGACCTCAAGAGGAAGTTTGTTTCGTTGTCATTAGAAACAAGCTGGTTCAGAGCTGGTGCTTCCCCCTGAGCTCGGCGACACTTACCTGAGAAGTTTGTGAGGGCATCTTTGCTGCTGTTGGTCTCGGCGATGGCGCGTCTGAACTGCTCCAGAATGTTGTTGAGCTCGGACGAGCGCTGCAGCGTCCGGTGCTCTGCCACACGAAGGCGCTCTTTCAAGGCATGGAACTCCCTCTGGTACGCTATCAGCTTCTCTGTGAAGAAGAAAGAGACGTACGTTAGTGCGTGACAACGTCCATCCATTCGGACTTGGAGCGAAAGGCGGGGTGCATCCTGGGCAAGTAGCTCGCTCATCACAGGGACACAGACGGGACAGAAGATTTTACAATGAAAAACTGTCAAACAGTGAAACACTGTAAAATACGCCATGAAATATTTAACACCTTTATTTATACTGCATTTTAGGGGAATTGATGATTGAGCACGACGTGGCTAACTTGTGATTAAATCTTTCTCAGTGAGTCACAAGGTTCAGGAAACTGGTCGCTGCTTATTAAATATGAATCTGCTGTTTATCTGCAGGACGGTTGTGGTCAGGCTGTCACTTATTCAGAGATAAAGTCAAGCACTGGTTAGACGCCTCCATGCTTCAGAAAACAACAAAACAGTGACGCTGTTGGCGACCTCATGACCTGATAAAAGGAACACCTCCATGTTAAAGCAGCGTTCAGCCACAGAGGAAACACGTCTATGACAGACGACAGGCAGGAAAGCAGGCAGAGAGAGATATGGGACGACACAACGCCACCCAAAGGAAACATCTTGACAGATCTTGGCACATCTTGGCGACCACTAACACTTCCAACACATAACGCTTAGAAGAGCGCAGGTCTGTCAGGACTTTGGACATTAAACATGACGTACGGTCTGATCTAAGGAGTCAACTGCAGCTTATATTTCACTATAGTGCCATTTTCATATGCTCGGCTGGAACACTGAAGACTTTAAATGGCATCAGAAAATGTCAGCGCGGCAGCAAACACCGTACAGCAGAGCGGTGGCAAACCAAACACGAGCCAGTTTTTCTTTATTCTGGAAACACCTGATAGGAAACGTGTTTTTAAAGCAGTCATGTCTGATTGTGCTGCTTCAGGTCTCACATTCATCTAGTCTGACAAAGCACACCTCGACCTGCAGGTGGTGAGCCCACAGGTCTACGTTCCAGCCCTCGCCCTCAGTGGCTAAAAGAATGAGCTCGCAGATACAAGCGGCTGAAATGAGCTTCGTCCTCTGGGTGTCTGGGCTCAGCCACAGAGATGGGGTGAGGAGCTCGGACATCCAGAGGGTTGAGCTGCTGCTCCTTCACGTCGAAAGGAGCCAGCTGAGGTGGTTCAACATCTGACTGGGATGCCCTTCCAGGCACCTTCTTTGGAGGTTCAGCCAACTGGGAGGACACCCTGGGGCAGAACCCGCTGCCACTGCGATCCAACCCCGGATGAGAGGCAAGACTGTCGTGATGGGATCTCACAGGTTGGTGGGACGCACAATGAATCAAGCTGCTGAGGGAGAGTTACACTTTCCCCCAATCAGGATTTCAAAGATTGTAGTGGGATTACAGCGCTTGGCACCAGCCTGCCATTCAAATCTCTAAACTCCTGCAGCACCACGATGATATTATCGACAATGACACGGCGCCCAGGAGCAGCAATGTGTTGGCAATGCTGGCTGCACATTTCTACTGGAAATTACCTTTGAGGTTTCGGGGCAGAACCGGTCCTCGTGAGTTCTTATCAGGAAACAGAAGTTTAGCTTTAAGTGTAGGAGTGTGAAAGAAGAGCGGCTGTGAAACTCTGAAGTCAGGAGTGTCTGCTCGGCGCGTCCTGCTGCTCATCTTGATGAGTTTGTTGGTTGGTTACGTCTCTTTCTATATAAATAAGATTCATTAGAATTGTAATCACTGTTGGGGAGGTTTAGAAATGACTCCGAGTACAAAGACCATCTCAGGTGTGTGTGTGTGTGTGTGTGTGTGTTCGGTATTGTGGGCTTGGCCGGTCTCTGATCTTCCTCTGCGGGCAGATTTACTGCGCCCTTCTGAGAGCCCTCCACCACAACAAAACCCGGCCTCCCTTTATCTCCCCCCTCTCCATCACTGTCTCTGACTGAGCTATTGTCCGTCCACTCTGCCCTCTCTCCTCTCCGGCACAGAACCATGCTGTTCCTCCTGGATGCTGATCTCTAAGACACACAGACAGATGCTGTCATTTGGCCCGAGCCTCATGAAAAGGGGGTCAGCTTCAAACTAAAAACAGACTTTCATCTTCAGGTCGGTGCTTTGATTGCAGGACTCCAGGCCGGTCGGGTTGAAACCACACCTGTAATCCCACCGTGCACAAAAACAAAGACCTGCAGTGCTGAGCTATACGCTCTCTGTGCAGGGTCGGCTTTCGTACGTATGGTGTCACATGACTGCTTTCCAAAGAAGGGCCGCGCCCATTACCCGAGCAGCGTGCCGAAGCATGTAAGTGTTTACACAAGTCTCTTGACATTTGAATGTCACTTTTAATATCAGGCATCAACATAAACCTCAAGCAACACTGGATGACTGTTTGTTTAGTACACAAATGCACTAAGGCACTGGTTCTCAAACTGTGGCTCGAGTTCCACTGGTGGTGCACGACCGCCTTGTGGTGGAAATGAATAATTTAAGGAATTAATCATTTTTGAAAAAAGATAAAAACATAAAATACTATCCAAATCCTACACTGGAATGTCATTTAAAAAGAGTTCAGCCTGATACGGATCACCTTCACGCAGGTAGAGCAGAGTTTGCAGCTTGTCAGCTGTGGTTGGCAGAATTGTCAGAGTCGCCTGGATCTGAACGTGTCATGGCGGTGGTACTCGGGAGAGCCGAATACTTTCTGATCTGGTACACGGCGTTAAAAGTTGGACAAACACTGCGTTAAACAGTTAGATTATTCTTCTTCTTCAGTCCAGACGTTCACTTGTGTCCTCTCCCCTCTTTTCTCGTTTACCCGTCGCTCTCCTCTCTCCTGTGATGTTCTGCCTTGACGTGCCATCGCTGATTCATTTGCTCAGTTTATTTGATTTATTAATGAGATACGTGGGAGGAATGGGGAGTCAGATATTTAATGGCTGTTCAACAATGAAACAGACGCGAGGACTCAGACAGAGATGTGCACACTGTTGGCCGAAGAGGAGACGTTAGTCCTTAAAACATCGTTTACATTTTTCTTTGACTGTATGAATTCTCATCTACCGAAGGAGACAGATGTGTTCAGACTTCTTTAATACACGCTCATCTCATATGAGATTTTCTGAAGCTAAATTAAGAATGGTTTCCCGGGAAAGAGGAACATAGGTTTACGGGCAGTGAATGACTTTCATGTCATTGATTCGCATTTACTATGTGCTGTTGTGGCATTGTGCTTACTCACCATCACCTCACTGATTCAAAGTGTCTGAAAACTCAAAGAGAGGGCGAGGATGAGCTCCGCTGCCGAGAAACGCTCGTGAGAAAAGGCGGCGTTAAAGAGTTTTATCAGTCGATCCATTAGCTCATCAGAAGCCTCGAGGCGATCTTGTCCTTGACCTCCGCCTGCCTTGCTGATGCACGCTGCTGACTGCAGCTTCATGAGTGCTGATGTGCAGTTATGTTGCAGTATTTTTGCATGAGTGAGTTGCAGTACGTAATATGGAGATGTTGTACTCTTTCACTTAAAAATACACACAACCCAATTCAGCTCTCAGTCATTGATCATCTAATCTACAATAATCCAAACAAAAAAGGTTTTAAAGTTCACCTTTATGTTCAGACGCTTCCCATTCTCTGTCACAGCCAAAGCTGGAAGTCACCGTTAAACATACTTCTTTTGAGAAAAAGTGGTGATTAATTTTCCTTTAACACACTCAGCTCCAGATATACAGATGATTCAACACCAGCTGTTCATTCAGAGGAAACTGTGTTTCATGGATTTGGTTTCGCCCGCTGAGGTTTGTTGAAATCCCTCTGAGAGGTTTCTGCTGCCATCCAGACACGATGAGAACAAATTAAAGTTTTGTTTGTGATGGTCACTGAAAAATGACACGCACGGAATTCGACAACGATGTTATTCACAGGAAGTACTTTCTCCTGCTGGAATCAGCTGATCCTGACTCGTGTTTTATAGCCAGAGTTGCTGGTTGGTGGATTTTGTAACCTTTGGACTTGTTTTTTAGTCTCTGTGCGTTTCTTGAAACATCACGTTGTTTCTTTGCATACAGGCATGGTTCTCAGCTTTTTCTGGCACGTCTCGCTCTTCAGGAGCTGAAAAATGTCGCCCATGCAACACTTTCAGTTTCTCTTCATACAGAGGCAGTCACGGTTAGACTCATCAACGCTTCCTCTTTTTATAACAGCTGTCTTTAAACTGTGACCTTTGGCAGAAAGAAACAAAGAATATTCTTCCTAATTTCATTTTCGGTGACGTTCTGTGTGTACGCATGGGAAACATGTCTACATGCATTATGCGTGTATGAAGACTGTCAAGTGGTGCACCTGCCGGCCACGCTGCTGCAGCTGCTGCACCGGCACAAAGCATCTAACCAGGCTATTATCTCTTAAATAGGGCAGATGGTGCAAAACAACAAACTGACATGAATAAGATGAAAAGTGGAATGTTGGCTTTGTTCTCCTTCTGTAAGTGAACAGATCAGAAATATGACTCATACTGTACTGACTCATTCACGGCACACAAAGGTCAGTTTGTTCAACTTTTTTGGTTAAACCGTCTGATCAGGTAGAAACTCATGCATCTACACACACACACACACACAAAAAAGCACACAAACGCATAAATAATCCTGCACACGCACAGAGTAGTAGTATTGATTTTTGTGGTATTTCCCTGAAGAGAAGTGCAAGTCGATCCATGAGCAGGCGAGCGATACTCCCCAACGCTTCGATGTAGTTTGCAGACAGAGAAAACGCACACCTTTATCCCTCTGCCCCCCTTTTCCTTTCAAACACACCACGCCACCTTTCACCTCATGGGTGGAGTCGATGCGTCGCCGGGACAAATGGTGAAGTCATATCAGAAGACGCCAGGCTAACATTTGCCCCTTTGGCAACTATCCAACCCAGATTCCTAATTTTGCTTCTTCACCATGGGCTCATTGTTTCTGCTGACCTACACCCACTTGTCTTCCTCTACTGTGCTGCGATTCATGATAAGCTGTGCAGCCTCCTGTCTGTCTGAGAGCGTGGCCCCCGCACCGCTTACTTCCACTCGTCTGGCTCCATTTGGCTCCTGTAAGGCCGCTGTCAGCCAAAGCAGGCTCATCAGTGTTTTTCTGGAAAAACTCCACTCTCAGGGATGTCACCAATCAATTACTGAACGAGATCCAGTGCAAGCCACAGCTGTGAGTTTATTACAACTCATTTTAGAGCTGAAAACATTCACATTAACTGATCAACACCTCACCTTAGGTATGATCAAGGTCACCTTGGGGAAATTCTGAAGGACGTTTGACTGTATTCTGGCAGCACTGCGGTGCAGTGGTTAGCACTGTCGCTTCAGAAGGAAGCAGGTTTGAACCTTCCCCGTATCTTAACAGGTTTATCGGTGACTCTAACCCCCTAAATTCCACCGGGCGTGGGTGTGTGTGCGCCGTGGCTGCCGGAGATACACGCAGCTGTTCTATTTTTGACGGACACATCAGTCTGAACAGAGCAGCTCCAGCTGAGAGGAAGTCAGACACAGAAACAGCATGAGAATCTGGTCGATTTTCAAAATAAAACACCTCAAAAGGGAAACTACAGCGTGTATTTACATATTTAGAAGAACACATCTCAGCGAGTTAAGTAGGTGTGAACGGCTGTTTGTCTCGATGTGCCCTGTGATGAGCTGGCCCTAAGTCAGCTGGGATTGGCTCCAGCAGTTACAGAAGATGGATGATTTTACTGTATTCTGCCGGCACAGTGGTGCAGTGGTTAGCACTGTCACCTCACAGCAAGAAGGTTCCCGGTTCATTGTGTCTTCTCTTTGTGTCTCTGGTTTCCTCCTGCAGTCAAAACACAGGCAGTTAATAGTTCGTTATAATTTATTAAATTCAGCTGATACTTCCTGACACTTTGCTTCTTCATGTGGGTGGTCTGGTTACTGTGGGAACATTTTTTAACAAATGTCTGTGGCATGGTGGAATGAATCGTACAACTGTGGTTATCTGGTTTCAGAACATTATGTTAGCTCCACCTGTGAGAAACAGGAAGGGGGAAACCCTTTAAACCAGAATAAACTTTCCACATCTGCGTGGAGGATCTTAGATCTGTGTCTGCTCAGAATATGTCAATTCCTGTGACGTGTATCTGGCTCTCGTTGTACTTGGTGAATGAAAAGATTGTCACCTTCACCGCGGCGGTTACGACACTTGTGTAGGTGTGAGTCTGTACCATGCTTAGAGGCCAACAATGGCTGCTGAAATGATGTGACATCTGGGAATGTTCTGTCCAGAGTTAGAAGAGGACCACGCTTAATGAAGGAACAGCAGTGTGGGCAACAGGAAGCCAACAGCAGCACGAGGAGGGAAGCAGCAACCCTTAACTGGGCAAAAGCTGAAGACGCCTGTTCCTGTTTAGACAAACAATGGTCGTGTGTGTGTGTGTGTGTGTGTGTGTGTGTGTGTGTGTGTGTGCAGAACACAGAATAACATAACTAATCCCAGTGTCTCCCTGCCTTGTCAGCACCGTGGTCCTTTCTCTCCATCTTACAGCCCACCTCAGGCTCCACTCATCCGCCCTCTTTTAAGATGTGGCCTTTCTGCTCTCATCCTGCTTCCAGGCCACTTAGGATTTGTCTGGCAGGACACCCCACCTCTCACACACACACTCACACACACACACACTGCATAACAAGACGCTACAAATGAGAGAAGCCCAGTGAGCGAGTCATCTTCTCCTCCGTCCTACCAGCCCTGCTCCTTCGCTGTAATCACTTGTGCTATTTTTAGCCCATTGTGTTAAATGTGATGATGAACGAAAAAAATCCCTTCGAGCCTTTAAACAGAGGAAGGGGGGCGCTCAGGTTCAAGCAAAGCAAGGAGGAAATTCCATTTGCACAACAACAAAAAAAAATGATGTGCTCGGTAATGATCTAACTAAATCTACTGAAGCCATAAGCAGCTCGGGGCTGAAAACCACAGAGGAAGCATTAATATAGCTCTCACAGCGATAGCAGCCTCAAACACAAAGACGTCTAACATCGAGACTAACACTGAAACTACTGTTCACTCCTACCACTTACTTAGGACTGAAGGTATCATCATATCCATGACGATGCTGCTGATATTTCACGTGGTGAATCATCTTGTGGTGAAGTTGTATTCAAATAGAATTTATTCTCTCATATCGTGATCATAACGAGACTTCCTGAGCGAAGCGATCAAAGCTCTCGTTAAACCCACGTTATGACTCACACAACCTGCGGCGGCGTCATGTCCTGATGGCGTTTAGTTCATCATGACGACGTCCTTCTTGTACCTCTGTGGTCGGGGACGTGAGTCCAAATCAAAAGTGCCTCAAACGTCCACTTAAGGCTGGTTCCAGAAGTGAGACAGTCTCCATAAGTCCCCATGTACAAATGTCAAATGCCGTTCATGACAACTGTACTGAGGGTGAATTTATATACAGCTCACCTGTTCACATTATATTTAGGCTTAAAGTTCTGCAGCTTTGATTGACAGGTGTGTGTCATCACAGACATGCTGTCAGTGACTGTGTATTGTAAAACACAGACTAATTAACAACACACTACATCAGCTTACCACTACCTTTCTCAAGCACCAGTGCTATCACTCATCGGATGCTGCTCGTCTGTATTGTTGAGGTTTTATCTGCAATATAACCGCAGAGACAACAGAGAGCGAGTGAGCGGCGTCTCGCTCGGGGACGGGGCAGACTCTGACAGAGAAGTACACATTCTGGAGAGTCATTCAACATGGAGTGTTTGGACAGCTGACTGGCACGGCTCTCATTCACAGCAGTCAAGTGATCGGGAACAAGACGGGCTGTCGAAAGCAAGAGGGGTGAAAACTTAGCCTGAGATTACCTCTACGCCCTGAAACAACACCACCCGTAACTGAACCACAAAGTGAGTCACGAGTGAGTTTCTTTCTCTGTACGACAACTAGAACAGGTTTGGAACATTTTCATATTCAGAAAAACAAAAAGGCCCGAGGCCGCTCGAAACACCCACACCGGGCAGCATCAGGAGAGCCGGGAGAGACGATGTGGGACATGGATGTGTTCAGAAAAGAGGCATGGCGCCTGTGAAATACAAAGTGAAGTACATGTCAGCATGTGAATACACCCATTTCTATCTGAAAGACTTCGTCAGCATCTAGAGTTAACTGTGTCTCCTTCATTTGACCCCCTCCCCCAGCTGAGACGCTTCAGCGTCACATCGGTCACTGAAAGAATGAAAACAGCCCGGCCTTGTGCGACCAAGAATGCAACTTTTCCAGCTCAGGACCAGTGTTATTTGTGGCAGTGGCCTTCAGAGAAAAAAACAAATGCTGCCCAGAGTTTATGGTAGAAATCAATACTCCAGCTTTCACTACAAGGCCAAAAAAGGATCTTCATTACTCCTCGCACCGTTTAAACCCCAGAACACGAACGCTCGACACATCCTGGAGTCCAAACTGAAATGAACCTTCGATTACATGAAGAAACATGTCTGCTCTGTGTCTCTGCCACACTTACAGGATTGCATCAACAGGTCCAGCAGACGGGACAGTCGGTCACTTGACCTTTACTTATCACACACATCGAGCCTCTGCCTGCGCTCTCAGTGTGCTCCATTGGACTCCATTTAAAGGAAAATATTTTATCAAGCTGATAAGCTGCACTGTAATCACAAAATGAACCCTTGGCTTGGAATTTATCTAAAGGCTGCAATTATTTACACTCTGCTGATAATAAGTCACTAAAGGGCCCATCGCCCTCCCCAACATGATCGGGTTAACCCAGGCGAGCGGAGCTTCATGTGTTCACAGCTTCATGTGTTCACATGTTCAGAGCTTCATGTGTTCACAGGACGGAGCTTCATGTGTTCACGGGACGGAGCTTCATGTGTTCACAGCTTCATGTGTTCACATGTTCAGAGCTTCATGTGTTCACATGTTCAGAGCTTCATGTGTTCACAGGACGGAGCCAGGACGGAGCTTCATGTGTTCACATGTTCGGAGCTTCATGTGTTCACGGGACTGAGCTTCATGTGTTCACATGTTCACAGGACGGTTAAAAGCGCACTGATGGTGTGAGTTCTGTTCTTGGTGCTGCTCAGCTGAATGAGAACAGCACTGTGTGGGGTGAGCAGGAGATATGGACTGACTACAGATCAGTCAAACTGTATATATATATATATATATATATATATATATATATATATATATATATATATATATATATATAGACTGAGGGGGGGTAGTCCTTAAAACCAACACACACCAGTGAGTTCTTGTTGTGTAACGTGTGTTGCAGCACCAGGATCCGGTGTGGGTCGGCACGCTGCCCGTTAATATCAATCTGCTGGATAGAACCAGGACGGACGGCAGCACCTGCTGTCCGTCCTACCACACGCTGCCGCCGGCCCCACGTCAGCTCGCATGCCCGGCAGGCCGCCCTCCACCTTCTCCACCTTCTCCTCCCCTTTAACATGTTGGTGCGGTGCGGACGGTGCGTGACATACATGCGGTGCCTTACCTTTGCCATTCTGCCACGCTGTGTACCAGGACAGGCTGAGGAACGACGTGAAGAAAATAATCGCAGTGGCCACAGTTCCATTTCTGAGCCTCATCTCATTTCAGCGATGCCTCTCCTCGGGCATGAGTGTCGGGGACCCCGGAGCTGCCTGCTGCCTCCTCTCCTCTCCTCTCCTCTCCTCTCCGCCGTCAGACGGATGCGGGAGCAGACATACGGAGGAGTCACACGGTAAATAAAAAGCTCCAGTCAACAGGGACTATGGACCCGGGCTTGGCGCTGCTGGGGAGGGGAGTGTGAGCGGATCAGCCCTCCTTCGAGCCTCTGTCGGTCGGTCGGTGCGTCTTTCCTCGTCGTCGTTCGGGGGGCTCCTCCTGGTCCGTCCTACCGCGGCGATATCAGTCACGAGTCAGCTGCCTTCCGTGACCGGACAGCTTACATGGTCGGTGTGCTGAGGACGGGCTAGCTGCCGATGCAGTCCATCGTGATGTGGGTCTGGATGTGTGTGTTTCACGGGCAGCCGTCAGCTACAAGTTACAGAAGGAGCATTTCGAGTGTGTCGGTCGGTCCTCCGGGATAGGCTGGCCCGCCTCTGACGGTGGCCCAGCGGCAACGCCTCAGAAATCACGTCGATTCCGCTTCAGCTGGCGACGGATTAAAAAATAAAAGCAGCGCCAACCGACCGGCCTGTCCCCGTGTCTCCTCACCGTCACCGGCCCGTCTATTTCTTTAACGGTGACGCCATTTTAGATAACTTTTAATGTTCGTTAACTGAAATTTGGCGGCGCGGTCTCGCGATATTTAAGGCTACCTGCTGCGCGCGAGCGAAGGAGCGAGGCGGACAGCGCGAGAGCGGCGGTGAGTTCAAAGTTATGACGTCGATAAAGGTTTTTCCGTAGTTTCACACCTTTATGACGTCAGGTTCAGGTAACGACCACAAACCTGTTGAAATATATTTTAACCGTTAATAACAACGAGCAGATGCTTCCGGTCAGGCAGGCAGCGTTCTACAAGCACGTCTTCCGGTACGAACTTTCAAAATAAAAGCAACTAACTGTGTGGTGCAGTACATTTATATGCGCAATACATAACTGGAGTCTGTCTTTTTTAATAATTAATTTAATTACATGGCAGCTCTGTGTCTGAGTCAACACTTTACTGATTACAACTGAGTTAAAATTAATTTTGTTCGAGGTCTCAGCGCCATGAAATTACGAGAAGCTCCAGGTGTGTCCAACATGTTCAATCACCAAACAGCGCGACATCCAGCGGCCAAATCATCAACCTGAGCTTTCAAGTATTGGATTCTTAAAAGTATAGTTTAAAATTCAAAATTCCCATTAATACTTAGACTAATAATTAGTGCTGTCTGTGTCCAGATGTGGCATCTCGCCTCTGGCGGTGGAAACTTCCAAGTGAAATACACTTTCTGTCCAACATATCACAACATTATAAATAATAAAAAGGCTCTTTCATAAGATGAATGTCCTGACTTGTTTTCTATGTCGGATGAATGCAGACCAACAACATAGGAGCTGTCTTTGTGTTTGATGTTTAAAGTTACAGCCGAGCCTCGTGTGTGTTTCAGTCTGTAATATCTGGGAGCAGGTTGTGTGTATGTTTCTGTTCTGCATCATTTGACCTGCTCGGGGCAGCACTGCTTTTGATTGCAAGTGTCTTGTAAGTCCATGTAAGGCTGGGAACCTAAAAATAAATGTACAGTACAGTGTGCCAACATTCATTTATTTTTCCAACAGCACAAACATTTTAATGCACACCCATAAGATGTCAGTGTTTAAAAAGAATATATTAAATGTTATAGAATCTTCTGACAGGTACGTTTAATTAGCTTATTGACGTTTAATACATTCACACATCAAACACAGGAAACTTATTTTGGTGTCACAAGCCAAGTTTGAGGTTTGCAAAAGAGAGAAAAAATAATCACAAATTAAAATAGCAACAGTGTTTGAAAAAGATTTTTAAATATTCTCCATCTGTGGAGGAATGTCTGCTCAGAAAGGCGTAGCTTTGAAATAGTCCTCCAGCGGGATGAGCGATACGCCTCCGATCCAGTCCTGCAGCCAGACCTGGACCAGCTCCAGCTTCATGAAGAACCACTTGTGTCCCACTGGCCACTTTGCCATCACGGGATGTCTGCAGAAACAAGAGCAATACACGTCATCAAAGATCCTTTATAACAGAAGATAACACATTACAAGTACCGATGATGTGGATCGTCTTTGGTCAAACCAGACCACAGTTGTCCCAGTAGCTGGGTTTACCTTGAGAACATTGCTTCCTTTGCAAACACGAGCTCCTCCGGGGCAACCTCCACCATCTTGCCTGTGAGTGTGAGCCGAGCACATCTCGGATCCTCTGGATCGTACACCATCTGCCTTCAAACACAGAGGACACGTTAGCACTGTAAGCCTCAAACTGTCTGACTCACTGCAATCATACGAATCCAAACTTTCTTTTTCAGTCTTTATTAATCGGTGCTGGTGCGTTTTTACTGACAGCTGCACGCTACAAAACAATGACTTCAAACTCTATCTACACCGCTGGAAGAAAACAAACTCACTGTAATGTCTGTAAAATGATGATTTCAATTAAGGATGGAAACATCAGTAATATATTAAAACATCTTTTGATACAACACTGGATTAAATTCCAGGGATGCCATGTATCTGACTCTGCACTGCCTCCAAATCGAGAAACCTGTCAGACTTTTTTTACTTTGACTAAGAAAATGAAAATGACTTCTGTACAAATATTTTCTCATTTCATTCATTTTCGATGATGACAGTCTGTTGCTACAGCTGCCTCTCAGTCTGACTGGTACCAAAATAAACTTTATATGATGGAGCTTTCGCAGGCCTTCACCTCCACAACAACAATACAGATTGCTTTTTTTTGGAGCCTCTCAGTAACTTGCAGTCCTTTATTTCAGCTGGCAACTACTCCACAGCCCAGAAAGCTCCAAGCTTACTTTGTGCCAACTCTTTTTGTATGAACGCTTTGATATGATGTTAGAAAATAAGCTCTACCAAGAACCATCTTAGTCAAATTACCAAAACAGCAAACCCTGGGGCCGGATCGTATTTACTTGGCACCTCCGAGCCGTGGGAGTAACATTAAAAGTTGGACATACCTGCAGAATTCTCCCTCAGCCTCTGAGAACGTGAGAGACGCGTAGGGATTATTTTTCAGGTCAGACACGGTGTTGTCCATCGGAGTCACATAAAAATAGATGACTCCGGTGCTGTTGTCCAGCGGTCCATCACTCACCGAGAAGATGTTCCCAAAGGGGAGACCTTTGATCTGTGCAACAAAGTAGGACATTACCAAAGAACATCAGTGAGAATGCAAAATCCAAAGGGTCTAAACAGAATCTCACTAAAATACAATGACTAAACAGAATTACTACATAAATAAATAAAAGGGTATGTAAAGGTTCATCATTTCCCTTCAAGTCTTCAAACAGCATTTAAACTTTGTCCAACTCTTTCCAAACCCTCGCAGCTGGTCATCTAATCCGTCGTTCTACTTCTTCTTCTAGTCAAATATCCCTTACATCACCTGGAGGTGTGTTTCGGGTCAGAAAAACAAATGTTGGTCTGACTAAGCTCAAACCAGATGGGATGGCATGTCACTGCAGGACGCTGTGGTGGCAGTGTTTGGCCTTGGATGGCAAAGCATCCACATCTCCACTGGTCTGATGTCCATTCATGTGTTTGTCCTCTTCTTCTTGGTGGTCTCCCTCCATCGTGGGACCTTTCCAGTAGTTCAGGCCATGAAGGTGTGATTCACACAGTTGATGTTGACGTGTGTGTGCTACTCAACAGATTTATTTGTAAGTAGAACTTTATCAAGTTTAAATGACTTTATTGAACAATATTATGTAGTCCGTGAGCTCAGTTGTGTGTCTTCAAGCTGTTTAAGACAAGCTGCTAAAGCGACCAGATGATTTACAGTTTCACCACACGGACGGTCAGGTCATTTTCAGGCTGGCAGCCAATGCATCTCACACAGGTAGGAAAGATTTGCACAGATCTCTGAGCAGATGAAACCCTGATGGGTGTTCCTAACATATCAGGAGACTCAGGGAACTAACCATAGGAATGTCAAGAATAGAACCACCATTAACTTCCACTGTGTCATGAATGCTTATGCATGTCCTCTTCAAATTAGTTCAACGTTGTTTTGTTGGTTTGTGGCTGTTTTCATGAGGCGGTGATTTGTTGGAAATCTGTGAAGAGGTATGTTTAGGGAAGAGTTACCTGGGCTCTGCAGTGCTGCTCACAAGCTTATCTGAGCTGGAATTCTGGTCTCCCAAGGAAGTAAGCAGAGATTAAATTGGGCCGGAGCCCTCCAGAGCTCAGCTCCGCATCCTCACCTCTGCAGCACAGCCAGCAGGAGCTGAGCTCCCTCTGCTTCACTGTTTGTAACAAGTATTCAAACTGAATCTGCATTAGAGAACTTGGGCTAAAATCTGATCTTATTTTTTAGCACGTGTCAGGTAACATTACCTGTAACATCTGAAGAGGGGGATGGGGCAGATGGGGAATATGACTTGGCTGCAGCTTGCTTTAATCCATGATGGAGTGAATTTGATTGTGATTGAATGAGAAGTATAAACATGCACCATTCTCACACACTGTTGGTTTGTACATGATGCATCACCCGTGCACATTACACATCATGTCACATGCAAGCAGGGAGCTGAATGACTGTCGACTGACTTTACGTGGCTGAGTGTGAACATGTCAGCGGCAGAGACTCCTCTTTAAATCAGAATTATTATTTCTGATTCATCACTTGGATTAATCATTAATTAATCACAATACTGTATAGTGCTGTTATACATAGCATAGCATGTATACTATTACATAACATCTCATGGCTTTTTTCTCCTTTAAATTACTTTTATACTTTAAGTAGTTTTGAAGTCAGTACTTTGACACTTCTACTTGAGTACAACGTTGATACTTTGACAGCAGTCTTTTTAAACCCTAGTATCTGTACTTCTACTTTGGTAATAATGTGAATACACCTCTGCAAATTTTGACATAATGCTGCAGTTCAAACACTTTCTAGACTCTAGAGTTTATTAACATAAATAAGAGAATTATTATAATGATGTTTAATTATCTGATCTGTTTGTTTGTGCTGGAGCTGCCCACATTTCTGTCTCTGACGCAGAGCGACACCTGCTGGTCATATTCTGTAACTACTGTTGAGGTGTTTGCTGTGGATTGTGTCACTGCTCCTGATTATTGAGAACACACTAAATCAATTCATTTCTATTTCCTGTGGTTTCAAACAACAACACAGGGTCAACGGCTGGAACTGAACCCTGACCTTAGAGCTGCCACAGTGTTGAACACTCCGCTGTGTGCACCAGTGCATCATGTCCAGGCTGCACACAGCACAGTCAAATTCAAAGTAGGATGAGTGATATTTATACAGTCATTCAATGTCTGAAGTTCATCCTCACAATGTGTGAAGCCCGGTTTGTCTCTATTGGACATATTTCAGTTTTAGATTCACCAAATCAACTCAACTGAGTCATCACATCATTACATTTGATCAGGTTAGCCAGCAGTCTGCAGTGTGCAGCCAGCAGTCTGCAGTGTGCAGGCAGCAGTCTGCAGTGTGCAGCCAGCAGTCTGCAGTGTGCAGGGAGCAGTCTGCAGTGTGCAGGCAGCAGTCTGCAGTGTGCAGCCAGCAGTCTGCAGTGTGCAGGCAGCAGTCTGCAGTGTGCAGCCAGCAGTCTGCAGTGTGCAGCCAGCAGTCTGCAGTGTGCAGCCAGCAGTCTGCAGTGTGCAGGCAGCAGTCTGCAGTGTGCAGCCAGCAGTCTGCAGTGTGCAGCCAGCAGTCTGCAGTGTGCAGGCAGCAGTCTGCAGTGTGCAGCCAGCAGTCTGCAGTGTGCAGCCAGCAGTCTGCAGTGTGCAGGCAGCAGTGTGTAGTGTGCATGTGCCTGAGCAGATATTCAAGTGTACCTGCAGGAAATCTTCCTGTTTTAGTCAAGGCGATGTTAAAATATGTTTCACCCCTCTATATTTAAACTCGCTGTTAAAGAGCCAACCTTAACTTTGCAAATCGATCATTTATTCCCGTTAATTCCCGTTGAAAGTTTCCCGCAATTTTGCAACCCCAGTCTGTCCGAGCTGCCTGTTTCAGTGACTTGCATTCTTCCTCATGCTTCAGTGTCTGCATGCTGAGTGTGTTACCTTGTCTTGAGTGGAAATGGTGGCCAGATGTCCCCAGTCGCTGTAATGAGCGATGTACCTGGCCGTCCTGGCGGTCTCTTGGTGAGGTGGAGGACCGCTGCTGGAGGTGGTGCTGGTGGAGGCGGACTTCTTCACCTTCTCCAGCCGGTATGAAAACAGTCGGGAGGAGAGCTGCGCCACATTGTCGTCCTCCGGCTTCACCAGCTCTCCTCCGGGTCTCTCCTCGCTGTCTCCGAGGACGCTGGACGGGTACGCCTGCTTCCACAGCCCCGCGCTGTCCACCAGCATCGCCGGGGCGACCTCCTCCGACAGGTCCGCGTCCTCCACCACATCGCTGGAGGAGACGACCCAGGACACGGAGCTCCGCAGGGTGTAGCTCTGACACACACACAGGACGGAGGCAAACAGTGCCGGGGGAAAGTAACGGGCCCTCATGTCACTGAGCGGGGACGATGGCCGCCCCTGACACACACACACACACACACACACTTTTGTTTACAACCTCACGTGTGTCCGTTTCCCTAACACGAGCAGATTCTGCAGCGACACCTACCGACCATCCGGAGACCAACCCCTGATCTGAATATTACTTAAAGGTCTGCAGCCTTCTTTGGAGGCATGTCCATCAGGAGGAGACCCCGGGGCAGGACCCAGAACCTGCTGGAGGGTCTACATCACCCAGGCATGTCCAAATCCAGCCTGGGGCCCAGTCACGGCCAGCAGTCAGATTTCATGTAGCCCAAAGCTTCATTTTTATAAAATATCACTATGGCCTGCTAGGATTGTCAGATACTGTATGGCTGGAAGATTTATGACTTCTTTCTAAACTGCTGCTGTTCCTGCAGATGTGACCTAAAACATGACTTTCTGTTTTCCGTGAACATGAGGTGAAGCTTTGTATGAACTTCATGCAAGTTTAACGTATTCCATACAGTTTATTCTTTGTCATCTGACCCAGATGTGGATTGGTTTAGTATTAGCATTGGCCACTGGGCATCTTCACATTGTCAGACACCCCTGACTTCGCCCATCTAGCCTGTGAACACCTCAGACACACTCACATTAACAATGAATAACAACAATGTACAGTCATCAACCGGAGTACCCGGAGAGAACCCATGCAGGCGTGGAGGGAGCATGCAAACTCCAGTTAAGTCAATTATTGCCATCTGACTTTAAGGCGCCGTACAAATGACAGAAAATGTAACGTTAGAAATTTTATTATTGAACAGCAGTGACACGCTGAATCGCAAAAACGTTATACAGAAATACTTTTTTATCTGGAAGTGCTTGAACTGAACTTTTCAATATATATATATTACATATTCTCTCTGTCTGCCTCTCAGTATAACATTAACGCTTTATAATTAAATATAATTCAGTATCAACACTTTTCTCACAGACACAACAATATGTGTGTTTCCCTTTCAGTCCATGGACTTATCACTCCAGGCCATTGATTTTCTTTTTGCCAGCTCCATCCAGGACGGCTGGCTGCTCTCAGACATGGACTGCAAAGCTGACGGCATCGTGGGCGACGACGACGAGGGCAGTGAAGACGATGGCACAGTTTTCCGCATCCATTTGTCCTCTCGGGGCCTGTCTGGAATTTTGGTGGGGCCTGACTCTGAAAGAAGAAAACGCTGTGTCATGTTTCTGCACGTGGAGATACTGACTGTCTGACTGAATGAGTGTCAACACACCTGCTGGTTTTATCCCTGGTCTAACTTCTGGTTGTGTGTCTTTGCTTAGAGGCGTGGCTTTGGCTGTGGCGGTGGATTCACCTGATGTCTGGGCTTCTGTTCGAGCTTTCTTCACCTCCACCTGAGGAAAACTGTGAGTTAGATCATCAGCTCAAGATAACTTATCAGTCTAAAAAGTGGCGAGTTAACTAAAGAATATATCTAATTATGTTTTATATTTCATTCATTGTAAACAAATCCAATGAAAAGACCCAAGCCAACATGGAATTGAGCCTGACGCTCAGGCCTAGTCCTTTGGGAATTTTTAGTGAACTTTCTGGAAATTTTCCATGGGAAAGTTAAACTGGGGAATCTTGGGCATATATACCAAATCAGAAATATAGTTAAGTTCCCTGTTAAAGAGCCAGCCTTCAGTTTTGTAAATTCCAGGTTTATTCCTGTTAATTCCCATGGAATGTTTTCAACTTCCTGGAAATTCCTGGAATTTTTCAGCCCTTTCATGGATTTGTTGACAATAAGATCCAGAACATCAGCAGCCTTATCCTGTCAAACACGGTGTGAAAGGCAGTTACAAAAAAGTACCACAAACCCCCTTGTTTCCAGGTGGAGTGGTCCACTCCGCCCTTTTCTCCAGAAAAGCAGCCTTCCCGCTTACTGACCCAGCCCAAACTGCCCGTCTTCCTGACAGAGATGCACCGTCCCTTTCCTGCACCACGCTTGGCTCCCTTTCCCCTTTTGCCAAGGCAGAAACTGGAGGAGGAGCTCGAGCTGACGATGTGGTGGAAACTGAAATTGGAGCTGAAGTTGTGGGCTTGAGCTGGGTGGCGGGGGGAACACCTCGATTGCTCCAGGGTGGTTGCTGCTGGCCCGAGGAAAGATAAGATTGTGCAAGAGACTGTGGGACGCTCCCTTGTGCAAACTGAGGCGAGGCCTCTGTTTGTACAGAAGAGTGCAAGGGAGGCTGGGTTGTCCATCGGTTGGTCTGCATGGACGCAGACTGTGAGGCGGACTGAGGTGTATTTGGGTGTGGCAGGAGTTCATTGGTTTGTTTTGACGTCTGTGGTTCTCTAGAGGTGTTTGACTGAACAGAAGATGCCATTGACATCTTCTGTTGCACTGCTATAAGCGACGGTTTGACAGTCTGTGCTGGACTTCCACTTTGCACTATTTCTGCTTTGACTACATCGATGGATGCTTGATTTGCAGTCTCTACTGGTGCTGTACTTTTTACAGTCACTGTCTCTGTTTGATTCGTCGTCTGCACTTGCGCTTGCGGTCGGGTCACTGTCTGCACGCCTGTAAATTCTCTGGGTAATCTTCTAGTAAGAAGCTGTTGGAGGCTCCTGGTCTTTTCCATCGCCAAGCTCATCCAGGACACCTCAGGTGGCGTCGATTGCGGGGCAGGTGTGGGCTCCTGAGGTGCTGTGAGGGAAGCTTCAACTTCTTTAGGGTTCGTTGAGGTTGTTTGGGGTTCTGCTGGCGTGACAGGAGGAACACAAATTGATGGCGGGTTTTGCTTGGCTGGAAGGGAGAAGCTAGATGGGGCTGGATCTACGGAGTGAGACAGTTCAGTTAGACAATTTTTGCAGCTCTGTTTAAGTACAAAGTTCCCATGTAATCAGTAGAATCTTATCATCTGTGCAATGTTTAACCCTTTAGAGACTGTAAGCATGTAAGATGATTTGACTCACCTGACTGTCGCAGGTCTCCAGAGGTGGATGTTGTACCAAAGATGTTTGTTGACAGTTTTTTACACGTGTAGCTAGCATTATCGTTTGTTTCCTGTCTTTTCTGTTTGTCACATGGCTCCTCACTCGCTGGCGCCTTTGAGTTAAGGTTCGAGGAGGCGTCGGGACGAAATTTTATCGAGTGAGACGTGGAGCGCAGTTTAATACCAAACGCCCTCCTCCCTTCGTCCTCCTCGACCTCCTGCGCTTCCACTGCCTCTTCCACCTCGTGGCTGCTCTCCACCTCCTTGACAGCGCCTGTATCTGTAGTTATATTTTTAGACGCCGTCACTAACTCCACCTTTGTGAGGCTGTCCTTCCTGTCCCATGGAAGACTTGAACTTTTGGGTGGTGCTCCATCTTGTCGAAGTCTTCCTGCAGCGAAGGAGGGCCCTCTTGGCTCTGGCTTTTCCCTGAAGCTTGCAAGTGGTTTATCCTCCATTCTGTGCCTGGCTTCCGTCTGTTCAAGCACTCCTACAAAGCTGCCCGATCGGGGTCTTTCTCCATCTCGGTTTTTGGCAGTGGTGATGGAGGAATAGAAGGATCCAGTTCCCGGGGTGGGTCTTCTTATTTCTCTTGTCTTTTCTGTTTCAACTTGTACCTGCTGATGAACCACTGAGCCGAAGGCAGAGGAAACTTCAGTCATCACAGCAGCAGTTTTTCTCTTGTCATGGGACATTACTTGTATTTCAAGCCCCTCCTCTCGTTTGTCCTGCAGTTCTGATGGTATATAAGACGAGTGTGGCCGCTCAGTGGACACGATGTCAGCCGGTCTGTGGGGCTTAACTCTAAGTACTGAGGGTATTCTCCCAGGGAGAGCTTGGTCCTGCTGGGGAAAAGTTAGGCTGGATGATTTGGATGCTGCCTCTGGAGTGATTGGTTCCACATCTGGGGATTTTGAAGGAAGGTGCTGCGATGTAATAGGAACGGCGGCCTCCACTTGTACGGTTTCTAATGCCTTCTCCTTTTGAGTAATAAGCTGCTGCTCTTCTTCTTTCACAGACTCATAGTGGTCGATGTTGTTGAGGACATCTAAGAGAGGCTTCGAGTCGGTCTGTGAACAGAGAGATGGAAACAACATAAACAAACAATACACAACAACATACAGGCAACATATAAGTATGATCGCTCACTGCAGTGAGTCTCCTCTTGGTGCTGGCTCTCTGTTTTTTCGGCTTGACAGACATCCGGTGGCGTGCAGCAGAGGTATCCAGGCAGGGGGTGAACTGAGCTGGAGAGCTGAAGTCCAGTGGGGGCTCAACGGCAGAAGAATTGGAGGAGAGAGAAGGAGGCAAAGGATGGGATGGAATCAGGGGCAGAGGTTTGGCAGGTGCAGGTTTGGAGACAGGTGAGAGTGGACGGGTCTGCAAATACAAGGTGAACACGAAGACATCAGACCATCTCCTGACGTTACAGGATAACCCAGGTCAGTCTTAATGCATGTCTGCTGTGTGTTTACTGTGTCTCATGCTGCTACTGGATGCTTGAATTTCCCTCAGGAGCAATAAAGTATCTGTCTATCTAATGTACAACCCGCTCCCCAGCAAATGCAGCGTTTACTATGTAACAGTTTGGGGATTACATATTACATATATTTGTGACCTGCTTTTTAAAATTTAGACCTTAAGTTGGAGTAAACGAGTTTGGTTGGGGCTGCACCTTGAACCCCCAAGAAGTTTGTATTTGCAAAATATCCACAATTTGCAGGAGGTGCCTCATAACTATGGAAACAAACACACAAGTATTGAAGTTAGTGCTAAACATTCATTGGCAAGATGTGTGTGTGAATGTTGCTACACACCGAGAGGATGTACCTCCTCCTCACTTCCTGTCCCTGCTGGACGTTGGTATTTGGAAGTACTCGTGAGCCCAAACTGATCAAACAGGCAGATGTGTGGCCGTGTATCATGTGAGCAGGTTAATAAATCACCTTGGGGAGGGTTCCCTGGGTTGTGACGTCACCTCTGGAGACCTCAGTGGGGCTACGGGGAAGGCCGTCGTCCTCCGAGTGGCTTTCCACATCCTCCGGTCGCTTGATTGGCAGAACCATAGGCGGCGGCCCAAAATGCAACTTCTGCAGCTGAAGCTTCATCTGCAATACCACAGCACAAGTGTTTTCCTGTCCAAAGAACTACTTTCACAAGAAGCCAAACAAAATCCGTAGAATAAAAGAGGCTGTACCTGCAGAGCTTTAATCTTGCTGTGCACATTCTCCTGGGATAAGACTCTGGCTGGTTCAGTGTCTGTCAGGACCTGATCAGCCAGAAAAATGCTGTCATGGGACAATGCCCGTGATCCCATCATCCCCTGGGAGCATCTGTGGGGAAAAACAGAAGGCGAAGACTCGAAGTCAGAACAGAAGCAGCGCTGTAAACAAACATTTACAACTTTAAAAGACACTCACGCCAAGTCCTCCTCTGATCCGAGATCCTTCTCTGCTGTGATGTCACTGGCTGACTGACTGAGCTTGGTGTTCTCCTCTCCACCTGCTCTCTTACTCCTCCCGAAGATACGAGTTTTCAGAGACTTCAACTTGGACTTTTTACGTCCTGACAGAGATTGAGATGGAGACGGATCCAGGTCACAGCAGCTCACACACACACACACTCACACAGTCTCCTCTCTGATGATCTTTAAATCACACATACATCGACTCGTGTTGCAGATTATGATCAATCATTGACAGGAGACGATCCTCGCTTTGTGCTAGTCAAGACTTTGCTTTGCACTCTAACACAAGCTGCATGTCAGATGGTCTCACCTGGAATGTCCTCAGTGCTTCCTTCTGCATCTCCATAGAAAGACTCCATCAGTTTGATGCACAGAAGAACTGTGGAGAAGACAGAAAAATGTGTGATGCAAAGAAGCAACAAAGATCTCCTTTCAGAGGCTGGAGGGCGTCTAACGAGGTGTGAGTCTTTCTTCTCTGCGCTGGATGCATGTGTGCAGAGCCTCGGGTGTGGCGCTTGAAGAAGTCACTCTGGACTCGAGGTCCAAAGGTTTATTGGCTCTATCAAGGAAGGTACAATGCTTTACAATAGCTCGGTAGTTAGGTGGGGTGTGCTGATCAATCAAAGAAGCTTTTTACAAGAGGACACTAGAAAACGTGAAATGCAGCGTCATCAAGAAAAAACCCAGCATGTAGGTTACAGAGGAGGAGTTCTGTTATTACGTCGGTAAGGCTGTGCATGAACATCACGCTGTCACAAAGCAGTGCAGCTTCTCAGGCGTTTTTACTAATGCAACACCTGACTGACAGTCATCATCATCAGGACTGGGCCGAGGAGAGTGTTTGGTTCCAGACTTTACTCTGCACCCTGCCCGGCAGCTGGTGCACCATTTTCTGTGAATCACACAGCTCTTCCTGTGTAGCCAAGCAGCTGCTGTCAACAGACAACACACAGCATGAGTGCCTGATAAGACAAGATGTGCCAGGTGATGGATAAAGTCCACTCTGCACCTCTTATATCACCCCCAGCCTGCTCTCAGAGTGCAAACACACCCCGAGCATTATGGACAAGCTACAACTCAACAACAACAAAGAGTTGCATGTGCTGTCAGGTTTGACTTGCACAACATTTGGACCTCTTGCCTCACACACACCTTTGTCTGTGGATTTATAAGCAGCACAGCCCCGGATGAAGCCGCTCGTGAATCAGGCCGCACCTCAAGAGTTTTGTCATCCGGCGAGCCGAGCTGTACAGCCCCAGAAACAGAAACACGGGATAATCCTGTGGATTATTGACATTGCAGAGATTGAGATCCTTTGTAAGATTTCACAACACCATAATCCACAACAACAGCCGCTTAAGGGCAAAATTCACCTGACGTTCACATACTTCAATGTGAAAACCTGTCAGACACACACACATTCACACACTGTGTAGTGCAGAGATGAGGGAACTTACCCAGCGTCTAACAGCAGCACCTCTGCTCCTCTTCCCCCCTCTCTTTGTCCTCCTCTCTAAGCCGACTTGTCCCGGCTCTGTCACTGTCTTAATGTTTAAACCTCAGGCTTGTGTCGTCCACATCTGCAGGCGGAGGGAAGGGGAGCGGAAGGAGAGAAGAAGCCAGAGAGAGAGCGAGAGAGAGGACACTTCATGAAAGGCAAAGCAAATGCACAAAGAGAAAAGAGGACAGAGGAGAATGAGAGAGGGAGAGAGAGAGAGAGAAAGAGAGAGAGAGAGAGAGAGAGATACTCTATTACATTAGTGGCACACTGTGGCCCTCTGCGCTAAGCTCCTTATAAAACGCTAACCTGATTTTAGGCCCAGAAATGAGAGTAGAGGGGAAAAAAATAAAGCTCCAGTTGGAAAGAGGACAGGCGCGCATGAATTACGGCTCACAGAGCTGTTTACACATTTACATCGGGATACTTACACCCCTGGGCAATCACAGAGGGACGTCCTGCGTGTGTGTGTGTGTGTGAGTGAGACTTAGAAAGTTAAAAATTGCAAAAAATAAACACTAACCAGGAATTAGCCAACTCCCACCCCATGCTGGGATCCAGAGTTCAAATCCAAATGAACCAGACTTGCAGCCAAAATACATCAAGTCATTCAACATGCATTAAATGGGCACGTGATTGGTTGACCTTTGGTTGCATGTTTCCTCTGAATCTCCACTGTAAAAAAAAAAGATTAAAACTCTTGAAACCGTGTAGCGAAAGGCAGAGGAAAGATCAACTTTGTGCACACTCACACAGGATTCAGAGATGGAAGCACAATCTAGGCCACTGGGCTACAATCAGTGAGAGGGAGGGCAGCAGGAAGTGGAGAACAAACCTTTGCATCCACTTTTTTATGTCTGGCTTCTTTTATCTTGAATATGAACCCAGATCACAGCGGCACAGAGCCCGGCATGCTGTTTTCTTTTATTCCCCCATTTATGGATTTATTGTTTGTTAACCACACACGAGGGACAATGCAGCATGTATGCGAGCTTATCTTATCTAATAATGAGACGGTAATGTGATGTGTTGTCTGACATGTTTACAGCGCTCCTGCAGACGCAGCCTTTGTCCTCTCTGTTTGAGGAAGACGGAGGTGATAACGTTTATTAGAGTTACAGTCGTCCGTGCTTCATGTGCGTCTCTGATGGATTACAGCTTTTCTTCCTCAGAGTGCATCCAGATTAAGGCCGATAGATAATCCGATCACAGCGCTGTTTGACCTCTGTTCATTCATTCAGACTGTTTATCATGAACGTCTGCTGAGGGAGATCTATCAAATATTTGAACACGTGACATTCACCAAATCACTGCCACCGCAGACTGACTGTTCTCAACGTCCACGTAATAATGTTTTTCTATAGACCTGATACAGCTGCTGCTTCGGGTTGGTTTCTGTGGGCATTGGGCATCTGTGCCAAGCAGCAACCACCGTGTCTGTGAAGTGAAGCCACAACCTGCAGTTCCTCTAACGTCCACTTGAGGCTGGCTCCAGAAGTGAGTCAGTCTCCATAAGTCCCCATGTTAGACAGCAGAAATAAACATGTTTACAGCCTGGTACAAAAACAGTTTTGGTCTCTGTAGCTAATTTCCCCGTTCATGACAACTGTACTGAGGGTGAATTTATATACAACTCACCTGTTCACATTATATTAAGGCTTAAAGTTATGCAGGATTCAGAGCGTGGATGCTTTGATTGACAGGTGGGTGTGGTTTGAGCAGCCAGGCGTCATTCAGCCGCCTCAGGTCTGCGTTTATTTATCAAATGTGACACACTGAGTATAAAGTAACTGAACAATCTCAGATCGAGTAATAAAACACAGCCAGAACGTTTTTAATTAGAAAAGCATTTTTTTAATATAATCTTAAAATGTTTTCATTTATTTTGCCACCAGATGGTGACAGGACACCTGAAAAATCATCATCATCATCATCGTCATCCTTCATGCAGATGATCAGAAGAAGAGTTTAAAAAAAAGGTCATAGAAAAAAGAAAGACGAGTAAACTATATAAAATTCCAACAGCACAGCTGATGTGTCGTTTTGAGGCCACAGAATAAACGAAGTCACCTGAGATGAACAAAGTTTTATAGTGTTTTTGTGTGTTTGGTGTGAAAAATGTCTACGCTGGTCTCGTGGCACTGTCTGAGGTCATAGTCACAATATCCAACGGAGAATCGTCCCTGGAAGATAAAAAGAGACTCAGCATGTTGATTCAGAGACGAGCAGGATGAATATTAAACGGTATGACGCTGACCTTAGGCCTTTTAAAGTAATCCAGCCCTCTTCCTATCTTGATGATCCAACCGTTGTTAAACCTGAAAACACAATGAAGTGTTAGAGAGGAGTACTAATGTGAAATACAGTATTTTGGTATCCTTCATATGTGAGCTGTACCTGATCTCCCTGTCATGTATCGTGGAGGAGTACTGCAGGTCCAGAGTCACTCCCTGAGCGCTGAGACTCTCTTTAATCTCAGCCAGAGCGCCGGTCTGTTGGCTGCCGTCCGCCTGCAGGACGAGATGAACGGCAGTGAAACGACGGCAGCAGGAAGTGAACAGAAGAGGCCGCCATGGCTGCCGTGCATTCACGGCATCAGTGCGACCTCATTACTTAAATAACCTACTTCATCCTGCGTGGTGAGGAGGTGGATCTTTTTCACCTTGCAGGACGATTTTAGCAACATCTCGCAGAACCGCAGGAAGTTGTACAGCTGTAGTGGGCAGAGGTTTGTTTGACATGTCAGAGTGAGTTTGGTACATAATGTTGAGTTATAAGCATCAATGTAAAGTCATACAACAGGTAGCTCTGACTGAGCAATCTGATTGGTCAGTTAGAGATTTAGCACAGCTGACTCATCACTGAAAAAAAACTTTTAATAAATTTGTTTTATATTTCAGCTTTTTTAATGAATATTCTGGATTTTATGAAGCAGACAGACTGACTGGGAATAAAAAGCATCAGCCACAGTGATAATAACAGAGCTCTTACTTGGTGGACGTGCCGTATGTACGGATCTTCTACCCACACTTCTGTGAGCAAACTGCTGACGTACGGCTTGAACAGAGCCTCGTAGCTGTAACCTGTAGCATCCTCTGCTATTCTAATCTGCTCGTGGTATTTCCCATCTGACAGGAGAGGGGACAACAAGAGAGGTACAACTCAGGTATACAACAGGACGCAGGAATAAAAGCCTCTACTCCAACATGTAAGAAGGAGATTTAGAGGAGTTTCATAACTTTTCCTTCAAGAGAGACCGCTGAAGAATATTCTGTGATCTGCTAGAAAACAGCTTGGTTTTAAGCCAAGCTCATGCACTCGTTAGCGAGTGTTGACACACTGAGGTAAATAACGGTGTCGTCTGCATACAAATGGATATATAGTTGCTGTCTAAGTGATTTTTCCTCAGGGCCTGAAGATAAGGTGAAAATGCAGAAACAACCAGCTCGCTCTGACTCTTTAAGTCTTTAATCACGCTGTGCGGTTTGTAGGAATATCACTGATGGATTTTATTTTAAAATGAGCTGTAAACAAACCCGTGAAGCCACGTGAGGGACCCACAGAAGGTTAATCCACCTTGGCCGCTCTGCCCGGTGTGTTATGGACTTAGTGGTTTATGTTAGTTACCTTCTTTCATCTGGTTGACATGAGCTTTGATCTGCTCTGCTCTGTCCATGTAGCCCTTTATCTTCTCCCTGTAGTGACCTCTCTTTGAGTCATCCTTCACAGCTGCTGCCAGGAGAAAGGAAACAACAACAAGTTATGCTTCATCATCTTCATCATCTCCAGCCTCTGTGCACGTCACATCTGCAGGATGGAGACCTTTCAGCACGTCCATGAGCAGCTGGATGCCCTCCTGGTAGCAGACCAGAGCCTCCTGGAAGCGGCCGGCCTGGTCCAGCTCCACCGCCCGCTTCAGGACGGAGATGGCCGAGGCCTCCATGCCGGACACGTGGTTCTCTGTCATTGTTCTTCTTCTTCCAGCAAACTAAAACATCGTTTCCATGTTTGGACACCTTCAGGAAGTCTCTTTCAGGAGCCGAGCCCAACTTGTGACAGGACGGTGTGCCACAAAAATAACTCCCAAAGGAAACTTGATGCTGGAGCCAACTGCTGAGCTGAGAGTCGTTTAAACAAAAAACACACGGCTAAAAAAACTCACATTTTAATCACATCTTTATTAAACATATAAAGTGATTTTTCATCCAGTAAAATCTAAATATAACTGTAGGAACCATGTTGAGGGGACTTGTGTCACATCGGCGGCACTTTCAACGTAACTCCTTCCGGGGCGTATTTCTATGGCGGAGACCGAATCACCATAACACCAACGTGACTTTGTGTTCGCGGCTGTTCGGCTCTGAGACCAACGGTCACCGCAGAGTCGTTGGATAAGATTTGTTTGTTTGTTTGTTTGTTTGTCTCCTAACGGTCCGTTAACGGTCGGGTCGCGCGCTCATTTAGCCGTTAGCACGGCTGTAACCTTGGCGCGTCACCGACACATTTCAAACATGTCGGGCGTCTGCCGGGCTCTGTCGGCCAAGGTAAGAAGAGTGTGTGTGTGTGTGTGTGTGTGTGTGTGTGTGTGTGTGTGTGTGTTAACGTGTCCGCCATGACAGGAATGTTTGAATCTTCTAACCGTTAAGGAAAGGAGCTTCAATGCTTCCTTTGCCTGTCTCCTTTAGCATAGGATGCACGGACCATCCTTTAGGAAAGGAGCTGTACAATTAGTGAATTTCCGCCCAGTAACCATCTGCAGTTAACCGCCAGCCAATCAGCTGCCAGTACTGAGGCACCTGAGCACAGGTGTCCAAACTGTAATGACCGTAGACATCCTCACCTTGCTGAGTATTGTAGTATTGTAGTGTAGTATTGTAGTGTAGTATTGTCCAGTAATCACTGCCCTGCAGAAAGTGCATGAGGCTGAGCTTCACTGTGTCATCCTCAGGTCACACGATCATTAATTATAGACACAGATTGATGTTTATTGTCCTCACAGAGGAATGTGTTTCTATGTACTGCCACGCTTTACATTTCCTCTACTGTGTGTGTGTGTGTGTGTGTGTTCACAGATCCTGACAGAAGCTCCTCTCTGCCCGTGGTTTGTGTCGGCACGGAGCAAATTTACTAAAGCAAGAATCCCAAAAGAGGTGAGAATCCCAGGCAGCTCCATGTTTGCTGGACGTTGTTATCAGCTTGTGAACTGAGACACTGGGGTGTGTGTGTGTGTGTGTTGTTATTGGATACTATACTCGGCTGTGCAGTGTTCTCCTGCAGGATGAGACCCAGAGTGTGTGTCACGCTCACGTGCTGCATTACTTCTGTGTTTGTCTTCACAGCTGTTTGTCGAGCGGTCCAAAGAACACGAGAAATACGGAGGGGACCCGGACCAACCTCACAAACTGCACATAGTGACGCGAGTTAGGAGTGTGATACGAAGGCCGTACTGGGAGAAGGACATGGTGAAACATCTCGGCCTTCAGAAGGTCAGCCTCAGTTTGAAGCCTGACATTGGACAGAACAAACTTTAAAGACGTTGGCTGAACTGCTGCATGCTTTTATTCTGTCGTCTGTACGTCGAGTCCAACTTGTGACTGTGTCCTCTTTATTTTCAGGCACACACACCTGTCATCCACAAAAACACACCTGCAGTCAATCACCAACTGAAATTTATCAAGCACCTTGTGAGGTAAGGCTGGTGTACAAACCGAGGCTGTGAAAGAGGATTTATATCTCAGTGATACATGAAGCTGTGTGTGCTTGGTTCAGGATCCAGCCTCTGAAGACTCCCTATGGACTCCCTGCTGAACAGGACATGGCGGACACCTACATCAACAGCCACGGAGAGCTGATTGTTCACCGCCTCCTCCAACCTTTAGACCCCAAGGCGATCAAATCGTAGCTCCATGTTCAATCGTGTTCAGTTATTCATGCATCATGAAGAGAGTCCTGCAGCCCCGTGACTTCAGCCACACAGAGGAGACGCTGAGGCAGCAGCTGGACTTCAGCCTGTGTTTGACTTTATTACATGTTCCTCAGTAAACCTGCTACCAAGTTTCTTTTATTAAAAAACATAAATTAAAGACCTGTTGAAATCTGAACACCTTGTCACGTGTTTTTGTAGTTTTACCACAGACCATGTCAGTAACATCCGCTGTGCTCGTGGATTCTCCTTTGACCTCATGACCGTCACCGTCAAGGTGAAGGACAAGTGTTTAGGAAAGGACACAGGACTCTTCCTGTCACATTAAAGGTCCTACACGCCCACAGTTAATATAGTCTGAGCTTTTCAAAGTGTATGTGACAGACGCCTGAACCAGGATTAAAAGGGCATGATAGCAATTTCACACTTCACATTGCATCATGGGAATTGTAGGAAACTAAAGGTCGGGATGCTGCTACATGAAACTTCATAGAAAAGTTACAAATGCACACCGTCAGACACTTTTAATTTCTTTCTGCATTAAGTCAAACTCTGCTACAAGGAAACATTGTGTAAAAAGGTCTTTGATGCTTGGCACTCGTGCATCGTGGGTTCTGTCAGACTTGCAGGGTTACGAGGAAAAGCACGAAACAAACCAAACAAACTCTGAAATCCAAGACACGAAATCAACAATGTGATGAATCTAACAGAGACTGGAGCTGACACGTGATTGGTAGAAAGGCTCAGTGACACTTTGACACGTTCGCTCTTCAAACACAAAACACAGCAGACGATTCTTTAAATAAGGCAGAAACAAACCTGCGTTTACAGAAGGAGATGAGAAAATGATTTTATAAAGAAGTCACTGAGAGAGTGGGAAGAAGAAAATCAAGGCGGGCTGTCTGCGAGACTTTCTGACTGAGGTAGCCCTGAGAGAGGAACCCAGACGACTGCCGGAGCTCTTCAGTCGTCTCCAGAGTCAGAGTCCGAGTCGTAACCTCGCCCTCTGATGGTTTTCTTCTCCACCTTTGTGAACTTTGAGCCCGACCTCTGCGTCACCGTCGGAGGTTCCATCAGGTTACCGCTGGAACGATGAAACAAACAGCGTGATGTTAAATTTACGTCGCGTTTACGTCGGCACATTGCTGAGATTCAGTCGAAGTCTCACCTGTAGTTAATGACATCGGCACAGCCCAGTCTCCACTCGAGCATCTCTGTGGGGAAGTCGTCTGTGTTTCCGAGGTCGGTGAATCCGACCACGTAGTCCTTTGTTTTCCCGTCTAACAGCAGGGCCAGTGTGGGGATGACTTTAATCCGCAGCCTCTCCGTCAGGAACGGAGCCTTCTCCACGTTCAGTTTGATGAACTTGGTCTCGACGTGCTTCTTTGCCAAGATGGCCAAGTGTTTGTCGAGGATCTTACACCTGTATGGAGGACAGACGGAGTCAGCACACTGCACATGCTCAGATTAAGAAACTGACCCACAGTCCTTCAGGGAACCTCGAAGTGGACTGAAACCAACAGACTTACCTGAAGGTGGAATTTCTGTAGAAGTGGCAGACGACGTTCTTGCTGTCCTTGACCTCGCCGAAAAAGTCTTTCTCACTTGCGATTTCTCTGTACTCTCCGTGACCTTTAGACAACCACTCCTTCAAAAAGACAGAGATGACTTAACCGTCGATCACAGTGAGAACACTCTGAGGTGCTGGTGCTCTCCTCATGGCAGGCTTGGAGACGCACACACCAGCACACAGACAGGTGACATATGTCCCACATACCTGCTTCTGTTTCTGGGCTTTCTTCAGCGCCTCTAATCGTCTCTCCTTCAGTCTTTCCAAATCGTCTTCCTCCATCTCGTTCAGTTTGCTCAACTGTGCGTCCACCTTCTCCTCCACCAGCTTGGCTGAGTGCTCCAACGCCTTCGTTATGATGTCCATCGCTTGGCTGGCCATGATGCTCAGTGTGTGAAGACTCTGAGGACGTGAAAGGACAGACCGTAAGTGACCAGAGCACGCAGTGTTGGGATCTAATCATACTTTAGATCATGGATGTTGTGCCGTCACTTCCGTCAACAAAGTATTAAACCTGGCGCAGACAGCAGATTCAGCCTGCGCACACAGCTTCTTTTAGCGTCTTTACGGTAACAGACAAAGCCATGGTAACGGCCCGGCACACCTTGTTTAGCCGGCTGTTAGCTCGCGTTAGCCTAGCCTAGCCGCGTTGACGCACCTGTCCACCTGCGTCACTTCACCTTTCAGCTCACGTGCATCTAATCAACACGCGGCGGTTAAACTGAAGAAAGGTGACGTCAGACAACGCCGAGGAAACACCCAGGCGACGCTACGTTAGCATGCTAACAGGCTAACGTTAGCCCCGTGTGTGAGGCTCCACAAACCGACACGGACGCAGACTACGTCATCAACAGGTGAGGCGGTAACACACGTCAAAGGAGCGTCACGTGAACCGTAAACCCCCGTCTGCCGTTAAATGATCCGGTTACCTGATAACTGACTCGCGGCCTGCTCCCGAACAAACAAACGGTCCGTCTGTGCGCGAGACGCAAACGGTGGAAGCGGATGTTACGTCACAGGAGGTCCGATGACGTCAGGCGGTATAATACGTCAAAGAAAGCGGATATTATTATTATTGTTATTATATATTATATTAATAATATTGATAAATTATTATTATTGTTATTATATAGTAATATATTAACAACTTTATTATTACACAGTATTATATTAATAATAAGGACACACGCCATCAGTGAGTGACGTGTCTGCTCCTACAGGCCGTCTCATATTTTTCACAGTTGCTTCTTGGCACCTCAGTCCAGAACAGTGAATTTGTTGGGACTATTTTCAGCGGTGGATGAATCCACGTTTGGAGCTTTAGTGAGTTTGTGGCAGCAGGACAGTGTGTTATTAAACTAGAGGAGGTTGGTCTGTTGTTCAGTGTTGGTTTGAGTCTGAACGTGAGATTTACTGAGGACAAGAAGAACAGAATGTCAGCGTTAACTCGTTCAGCAGAGTGGCCGTGACTGTGTCAAGCCAGAACTAGAGAAACAGAACCCGATCCACAGAGCCAGAGCAGAGCGTTATTCAGAATCTGCAAAACCACCACAAGGAGAGCAGCAGGGACACCCAGTGGACAGGTGGAGGGACTCTGCAGGACTCAGGTCCAGCTCCTGGTCTGCCCTCTTAGACTCCACAGACGTAGAGGAGAGGAGGAGCAGTGTAACTTTAAATAACCGACACAGACAAACGGTTAATACAGAGTTTACAGTTTATTACCAAGATTTAGAAAAACTTACAAACAAGTTCACAGCTTCTGGTCTTCAGGCACGAGCCAGTTTAGGGAAGTCAGGACTGGCCAATTTGAACTTCTGGCAAGATATGACGAGTGAAGAGAAGCAGACGCGTTGAAAGTGAGCGGAGACTTTCACATTCTGAGTTACATTCATGTCAACAAGTTTAAAAGAGAGAAAGAAAAGGACAGACTGATTTGGCTTGCATATAAAGATACTGCTTCAAACTTTAAACTCTTCAACCAACCAGCCGGCTGCTTCTGCCCAGCACGCTAACTTCACAGAAACACGGCGATGGAGCCACGAGCCGTACAAACGATCACCTGTTCCTAAACCAATCCAGCATGATTTCAATGTTCAGATTTGTTTCACTGTATGAAATGTTACATCCTCTCACCTGTCTGTGGAAAATAAGATATGCATAGGCTACTTATTGATTGCCATAACCCCCTTCGACGTCCTCCCAGAGTGCTACTGAGAATCAACAGTTAACCTCGTCGTGAAGTGCTTTGGCCAGCTACGATGTTCCACATTTGAACACTGACAAACAATTAAAGTGAGAAAATTTACAATTTAAAGACAGTTACTAAGAATTCACTACATGTAAACAATACAAGAGGTTTAACCCCTTCATGTACATCTCTTCTTTTAAAACTTTGAACAATAAAAACATTATTTACATACTTCTATAACAGAGTTTGGCACTTCAAAAAGATACGACTGTACTGCTGATTGCTTTTTTGTGACACAGCAGTTCTCAGGTCAGAGCATGACGCGGATGAAAAATAGATTTGATTTCTACCATAAATGGATTATCACAAGGGGGCGTTCAGGCTCAGGATCCGGCGCTGTGGCCGTGTGAAACAATCAGGATATCACTTTTTATTCTGCTGATTAACGACTTTATCGAGGCCGACGCTCGCTCGCTCTCATTCACCGTCCACTCAACATGGTGAGAGTGAGCGAGCGCCGGCCTCGATAAAGTCGCTAATCGGATAAATAAAGATATTTCTGCCACGACTTCCTGTCTGAACGCTCCCTCACTCCGACTGATGTCACTAACTGCTTTGCGATGGTGGTGTCACAGTCATTATTTTCAACCCAGAATATTTTAACTGCATAATTGAATAAAAAACTGCCCGTGTGACATTATTATTATTTAAACCTCACTTACACGGAGGGGAAATGAAAAATTTAAGACCTGGTTTGACCGGACGTGTAAGAAATAGTTCATCACTGCCTGCAAAATCTTGATATAAAACTTCACGCACATTTCAAAACGATTCTTTGTTTGTTTAGAAAAGAACTGAAAAATGAAACATTTGCAAAAATCTGCTACGATCGTCACCGTTCTGGGTTTCAGTGAGGAGATTTCCTGCCTTTTAGTTACAGTTACTCGTCCCTTTAATGAGAAGTAGTGTGTAGTGACGGAATATGTGTTGTGTACTGTGAAGTGTGTGTGTGTGTGTGTGTGTGTCGCTCTGAGGAGGCCGGTTGATGCTGCAGTGAAGTGAAATCAGATCAGATTTTTTCGTGACCTTGGTGAAAGCACCAAAACAAAAAGTGGCGGCGTCATGGCAACAAAGAGTGAAAAGATTTTCCCGTCTCCATCTTCTTCTTCTTCACGCTATCTTCAGGGTGCTGCCGTAAGTCTGCTGCACGACCACCTGCACGTTGTCGAGGATGAAGTCGAAAGCCATGCTCCAAACGGACTCCACCGACTGCTGCATGAGCCTGAAGGAAAGGATCGGGTGGAGACATGAGGGTTGAATGAAGGTGAGGGAGGTGGAGACAGGGAGGAGGCTAAACTCAACAGTTCTTACCTTTTCATGTATTTTATGATCAGATCCAGCTTCTCCAGATCTTTATCGTCGATCAGATCAGTGCAATATTTCACCACCTGCAGGATGTCCTCCTCCATGGGCTCTGAAAAGATTAGAAATGTGTTTTTACAGCTGCGGGAGGTTGAGGTCTCTACGACAGCTTTACAGCGTACCTGTTATGGTGGTCACCCATTCCCGTAGGAGCGTTTTAATGTCCGTCAGATCGCAGGCTCCGGCTAACGCTGGAGCAGGACGAGGAATGAATTTGGACAGAGTCTCCGGGACGTCTGGTTTCGAGGCCGATGTGGACGGATTGTTTTCAGTCTGTGAAAATGAAAAGGTCAGATCAGAACCTCAACACAAAGAAAACCTCCTTCTTAACGTGTGAAACTGTTAACCAGCTCACCTTTATTATGTTCATCGGTTCCCGTGATTTTACCGGTGGCGGTAAGGTTTTGGCTGGGCTGTTCGCTGTGTGACGTCTCTTTATGGGGGAAGATCTTTTAACCGGGCTCACTGCATTTTTTCTCTTGTAGCGCCGCTTCACCCGACCGAGTCCAACTCCTGACTGTTTTAGCTGCAGCAGTGGATTCTTCTGTTCCACTGCTGAGAAAAAAAACAGAAGATTCAGAGAACGCGCAGCTGATGATGGCAGAAAAAAAAGCAACATGTGGACTTACACATTTTTGCCTGGGGCTGGACGTTTGTTACACGGTTGTAGGCAGACTTCAGTTCTTCCTGGAGCTCTTTGGGGAGGGCAGCAAATACGTCCGGATCCACCTGCAGTCAGAAAGCCAAAAGATGATCAGCTTTGTCCAGTGAAATTACAGAATGGACGATAAGGACGATGCTGAGCAACTTCCAAGCCGCCACATCTCCTCCTTTCCAACATAAAGAAGCTGCATCGGCTGCATCTTTACCTGTGAGAAGTTTGGTAGTTCAAGTACGATCCCAGGACTGTCTGGCTGGTTTGGAATCTGCAGGACCAATGTGCTGACGGGTGGAGTGTATAGTGCAGGAGCAGATGTAGGAGGACAAGGAGGGGTGGTTGGACGAGTCTTGAGAGACTGAGGCTGTGGACTGGGGGAGCGATGGTGGCTTCGATTAGTCCAGGACTGCTCCACTTGCTCTCTGAGCTCTGCAGGCAAGGCCTCCAACACAGAACGATCCACCTTGGACGTCAAAGAAGCACGAGTTGTTAAAATTCCTGAATCGTTCAGTTCTTGTTTCATCAATCAGACTCCGTCTCACCTGTGAAGGAGACGGGACCTCGATACTCAAGTTGAGACGAGCTCGAGAGTGTTTCGGAGTTCGTCTGGACGCCTGCTGGTCTCTGCTCGTCCCTGGGACCGGCTCGGGAGTGGATGGAGGACGCGGTGCTGCAGTGGAGGAAGTCTGATGTGTACCGTCAGCAGCATCTGTAACACGGACCGTGAGCTCAATCCAATTCACAGACGACGACAACAACAAAGACATGAACTGAAACAAGAAGACTTCACACAAACCTCTGTTGGTGGATCTCGTTTTCAAGCTTTTGTCTAGCAACATCTCTTTGATGGAGCGCGTCCGGGATCCTGTGGAGTCCTGCTGGACAGAGTGATTTGCTTCCAGAAGCTGGACCATGATGCCGATCCCTCGCAGGTCCTGAACCTGTAACTTCATGGCGTGGAACAGCTTGATGACGGCGGCGGCGATCAGCTGACCGTTGTCAGTGGACTGAGCGAGCATCACAGTCCTGACAGAGACAGACAGGAGTTAGCCTACAGAGAGTCGATGAGTCCTGCAACAAACAGGGACGACGGTCGGCCTCCTTCCTACCTGGCTAGGTTGTCACATATCCCGTGACCGCCATATTTAGCCGGTTCCAGCGGTGCTCCAACCTTGCGCACCATCACCTTGAGGGTAACTCTGCGACCTCGCAATCCTGCTTCTTGTAAACGCTTCTGCACCTCCATGGACAAGTTAGTCAGGAAACACTCCGCCTCATCGACCTGGACACAGGAGTGACACGAGGGTTAGAGAGAGGGACGGGTAGGAAAGAAGAAGGCACGGGTCAAAGGAAGAAGGCCTAACCCTGGTAAAGCGAATGTTGTAGTTCATCTCAGCGGAGACGGACTTCCTCTCCTTCTCGTAGCGGACAGGACGATCGTCGAGCCCCCTGCAGAAGCGGAACAGGGTTTGTCCGGTTCGGGGTCCAAACTTCTTCTGCAGCTGAGACAGCGACACCTGCTGGAGGTCTCCACATGACCTCACACCCATAGCAGCCAGCTTCCTGCCCATCACGGGCCCAACACCTGCAAAAAAGACAATTAAACAGGGACCACACAAAGCCTGCAGACCAGCAGGTGGTGCTGTATCTACCTGGCAGGCTGGTCACCGGCAGGTCCCGGATAAAGTCGTCCACTTCTTCAGACTTTAGGAAGTACTGCCCTTCTGGTTTCGCCTTCCGGGTCGCCAGCCGAGCCAACAGGATGTTGGACCCTGCACAGACGGGCGCTCAGTTTCAGTTTGTAAACCCGGGACACCATCTTAACTCCACATGACGGTGCAAACACTCACCCATGCCCACTGAAGCACAGCATTTGGTTTTCTCCTTGATGTCTGCTCTGATGGCTTTGGCCAGATCTTCAGGGCTGACGCCCAGCTCGGCCAGCAGAGCAGAACCGTCTATCAACACTTCATCGCAGCTCAGAGCCTCGATGTCGTGGGTGTAGCTGCAAGGAACAAATAAATAAGAAGGTGTGCTTTGCACGTAAAGGGAGCGAGTTTAAAATTGACCTGGGGCTCCTTCTTCTTCTTACCCTGCCAGAGTCTCATACATGGTGAGGGCCACCTCTTTATAGGCCTCGAAATCATACGGGACGGACTGCAGCGAGGGACAGAGCTGTTTGGCTTTGCCAAAAAACATCCCGTTCCTCACGCCCGCTTGTCTGTGAGAGACAACGACGACTCGTTGGTATGAAATACAGATGTTTGTGTCATTTATTACAAATTAAAGTGCGTCCATACCTGGCCTCGTAGCTGCAGGATGCAATCTCTGCCATGGAGAGAGCAGCAGCATCCGGGTCCACTCCGTTGGGACGGGACTCTGGACTCTCTTGTGAAGGAGTTCTGTACAGATCCTCATCTGCCTTTTCTGAGAGGCAGGACAAGGATGAAGATGAAGACGTGTGCAGGAGGATAAATATGAGACATACACTGACAGGTCAGGTGTGACCATCTCACCAGGCTGAGGATGAGTGTGTTTCCTCTGGTAGTACTGCAGCTCCAGCTGAGGGTTGGCCCCGGGCCTGCGGGCCACTCTGCCCTCTCCCCGGTTACTGGTCACAGCTACAGGCTTCCCTGTAAGAAAAGTCCATCGACTCAACCCGGAGCATCGACTGGGTGTATGAACTTTACATGTGAACACGTCTCACACAGTATAAACAGACTTACCTTTGAGCTCTGGATGGTGTCGGATGCCCACAGACACAAAGAAACAGTCCATGTCCACGTGAAGGATGCAAGACTTAACACTTGCAGACGAACCTGAGCACATGAGTAAATACACAATGAATCCACATGCATCCTCACAGGTTACCTAGAAGGAGCTGCACATACGACACAAACACAGCTGCTACAGATGCCATTAATTTAATTAATGCTTCCCTGACTGATGGATCATTTTCTTTGTAGTCCGACTGACTCATCAACACATTTACAGACTCACTGACTGACTCTATGGGCACACACTGAGGGATTCATTAATGTACCCTTTCCTTTCCTTTCCTTTCCTTTCCTACCTCGGCTGTCTGCAGACTGCTGAGCGACGGATTTCCTCAGCCGCTCTTTTCCAGGAAACGACGTGGCCCCCGCTGCTTTTCGTTTACTGTGCAGTTCGTTGACGTATTCGGAGAAGCCGGTCCTCCACGTGGAGATCTGGTGCAGCCGTGAGTGAGAGTAGTACTCAGAGATCAGACCACCCGTCTGTGCCAGCAGCTGAGCTGCAGACTTCGAAGACGACGACGACGACAACGATGATGAGGATGATTTTTCAGTGGGAGGATCGAGTTTGGCTGTCAGGTTGGTCGTGTTCTGAGAGGCTGAATCAGATGAGAAGCTGTGGTGAGCTCCGTTCAGTCGGAGAGGAGAGGTCTGTTCAGGATTTGAATCCACTTGGCACGATGGATGGAGCTGTTTTAGCTGTGCGTGGATTTCTGTGGCTTTTAGAGCCTCCTGGTAGGTGGGAGGTGGAGGTGGAGGTGGAGGTGGAAGTCTCTGCTCAGATTGCTTTGGAGGACTGTGGGGGAACTCATACGGGTCAGGTTTGGTCTCAAACTGTCCTGGAGGACTCTGAGGTTTCTCCTCTGAACTCTTGTCGACGGAGGGTTTGTCTGTAACAGGCGACAGCTCCTCTGGTTTTAAGGCACCGTTAACGAGGTGAGTGTGTCCGTTGGTCAGTGGCAGAGGATCTTCTTGCACTTCAGTCGTTTTTGAAAGGCTCAACATGTCCGATGAGGTCTGCAATGATCCGTTTCTGTGAGACGAAGAAGAGATTTAATGTAACAAGACGTTCCCACTGACATCTCGCATCTCTAACATAAAAGTGTCGTACTCACATTTTTAACTCCACCTCCTTGCAGCCACTCCGGGAACGGCTGCAAGGAGAGTTGATCTGAGGTTGTGTTTGGCCGGCTCTCTGCTGCTGGAGGAGGTGAGGATGAGGATTAGACGGTGCGTATGTGTGTAAAGGAGTTCTGTGCCTGGCATCTGTGTGACTGGATTGGGGGTTGATGAAGCGAGCTGCAGAGTTTTGCTGGATGGACTGAGGTTGGAGGTTGCCTTGGTAAAGTCGACTGTGGCTGGGGTGAGGAGGGATGGAGTTAGTCTGGATGAAGCTGGGTGAAGGCGGCTCGTAGTTGAGAGCCGAGCGCTGTGGCGGATGGATGCTCGGCTGAAGCGGCCCGTGGCTCGGTCCTGCCGTCTCTGAGGTCTGCCGCAGAGTCGTGCCGGTGAACAGCGGGCCTTTCTGTTTGGCGTACAGCTGGTACTGCCGGTACGGCAGCAGGTGCCCAGCCTTGACACTGTTAAACACACACAGTGGTTTTCAGAGAATATTGTGGAACATAATCCGGCATGAGCACAGGATTGGTCCACCTGAACACACCTGTCAGTGATCCACTCCGGCTTGATGACCTTCTCCCCTTTGAGCTCCTGGATCTTGCTGTTGGGCAGATTGTTGGCGATGATGTGGGTGGTCTTGGAGCGCGAGTAGTAGACGTGGAACTGCCCGCCGTGCAGCATCATCAGCCGGCGTAGCTCGTCTGCACTCGGCTCTGCTCGGGAAAGATATCACAACTCATCACCGTGACAACAACAATAACTCCTGAGGCGTCACGATCGATGACCAGCTGACCTTCTCTGGTCAACATGCTGCCCAACTCCTGATACAGGCTGTGATCATCACTCGGTTACTACTGAGTAAAAAGTACAAGTCACCTGTAACAGGCGTGTTACCTGTGTATCCGTTGACATAGATGGACACTCCGGTGAAAATGCTGGAGCATGCACCTTCCTTCTGCTTTTCTCTGGGGGCGTCCAGTTTAAACTGCTCGTCCAGCTTCGACACTTTGGCGGCCATGTAGCCGCCCTGCAGAGCGAGGAGAGCCGCGACAGAGCGGCGTGTTAGAAGATCATCCACAGCCACACGCACGTACACGTCGCTGAGCGATACTCACCCTCTCAGCCCAACCATTGTCACCACCGGCACTGGCTTTTTTCTTCATCCACCCATCTCGACTCATACTGAGCTACCTGAAAGAGGAGGAGGAGGAGGAGGAGCTGATCACTTTCAAGTTCACCTGTATGCAGACGATGCAGTTATTTACTGCCACCCTCAGTGCAGTTGTCATGAACGGGGAAAACTGTTTTTGTACCAGGCTGTAAACATGTTTATTTCTGCTGTCTAACATGGGGACTTATGGAGACTGACTCACTTCTGCAGCCAGCCTCAAGTGGACGTTAGAGGAACTGCAGTTTTTGACACATACACATAGGAACCAATGGAGGATGACGGTTTATTTGCAAATTAAACTGACTGATCCTGAAGTTGTTGGTAGTTTGCAAAGACAAAAACGTGCAGTTAATAACAAACATTTACGTCTGTTAATGTTAATTAATAATGCATAACTGTTGTAACACACGTGTGTGTGTGTGTGTGTGTGTGTGTGTGTGTGAGGGCATGTCCGGGCAGCTCCTCGGCAGCTGACAGGTCAGAGCTCCATGTGGCACTCTGTGTAACAGCAGCTCACTTAGCCTTTAGCTTAGCACAGTTAATGTTGCATGTCGCCGCTGCGCCATGACAGCTGTGTAACACCATGCGTGAGTTCGATACCCGCCTGTGTACGGCTGTAAACAAACACACACACAGACATAAACACACACGGCGGCTAGTTACCTTTGTATCCTGTCACACACACTTCTCTCTGCAGATAACGTCCAACACACACTGTGTGTGTGTGTGTGTGTGTGTATGTTCGTGTGTGTGAGAGTGTGTGTGTGTGTGTGTTTCCGAGGCGAAATGGAGCTCCTCCACACAGTTAGCTCGACTCCCGCAGCTCCACTCTGCTCCTCAGATGACCTCCTTTAGCTGCGCTGAGCTCTCCATGTCTGTCCGACGCTCTGGCTCAGCCTCCCGGTCCTCCTGCTCTCCGGTCCCGCCGCCTCTTGTTGTCGGTCCATTTGCTTTTTTTTCCTTCCACACAGCGAGAGTCAAGCCAGCTAAAGGCGGGAAACGTGCAACTTCCGGCGAAGGATTTCAAAATAAAACACTGGATAACGTCTAACTAGGGAAGGAAGTGTTAAAAAAAAACTGCAGTTCCTCTAACGTCCACTTGAGGCTGGCTCCAGTTAAAATACCTATTCATTCCTCTTCATTACTGGGCTTTAAAGTAGTGCTGTCAAATTAGCGCGTCAAATATGATTAATTAATTATAGAGAAAATACCCTCATTTAAAAAGTAATGCACATTAATCGGGCTGTGTCCGCTCTCCTCACTGCCGTCCGCCATTAAAGAAGAATCAGGCTGCGCGGTAACCGTGGTAACCACCTTTGAGTCATTGAAATGAAGTAGTTTTCCTTATGAAACATATTTTTTCACTGATTTCATCATCTACTGAATTCAGTTTGATTTGAAACATGTTAAGAAAAAATATGTGTGATTCATTTAAATTAATCATTTATTGGATATATTTTCCTGAATTGCTGACTTCCCTAGTTTGTATATTTTTTGTCAAGTTCCTGCCATATTTTGTCTTTCAAAAATAAAAATATTATTAAGTGTTTTATTTTGAAAAACCAAGCCCGCTCCACTTCCGGTCCGCCTGTCGCTTCTCTCAGGTAACTTGACCCAGGTCGTCTTGTTTGTATCTTGTTGTGTTGTAATGAGTGTGTGTCACCTGGAATGACTGTGTGTGTGTCAGCTGTGAATCACACACACACACACACACTCTGATGACACTCTCGCGCCGGGTTACCGCGCGCCGGGCAGCCGTCGGTGTGTGACGCGGCTGTGGGTGTTGAGTAACCGTGCGGAGGGTTAACGCGCCCACACAGGCTGCTCTGCTGCGGCAGACAGTCGATCAGGAGCGGTCTACTTTCTGCGCGCGCGCGTGTGTGTACTGTCTGGCTCGCGCGGGAGGGGACGGTTGTCCTCAAACGGCCCTGCGCTAACGGCCGTGACGCAGAGGCACGTGCGAGACAGAACGAGCCAGCAGCGTAACGTCCGGCGGAGACACGCGGGGTCTTATTGATCTCTCACATCCATCCGCCTCATTAAATAGTGCGTTCATAACACACAGACAGCCAAAGGACGCCGCTGACCCGGATACATGTCGTGTCCCGAGGAGCCCCCTCATTGGTTGTTCTCTGTTGCTATGGTACCAGACATCAGATGCTGAACTTGTGTGTGTTGGTGCGGCAGGAACTAGTGTGTGTGTGTGTGTGTGTGTGTGTGTGTGTGATATAGGATGTTCTCCTTTCTAAGGCATCAGTCTGTGAACCACTGAAAACTCTGCAGAAGTGGCTGGTTGCAGCAGTGAGTCAGTCTCCATAAGTCCCCATGTTAGACAGCAGAAATAAACATGTTTACAGCCTGGTACAAAAACAGTTTTGGTCTCTGTAGCTAATTTCCCCGTTCATGACAACTGTACTGAGGGTGAATTTATATACAACTCACCTGTTCACATTATATTAAGGCTTAAAGTTCTGCAGGATTCAGAGCGAGGACGCTTTGATTGACAGGTGGGTGTGGTTACAGGTGCCCACCTACAGCAGCTCAGAAAGGACAAACTAAACACCGGCTGTAGATATTTGCATTTCACAGCCACAGTAGTTTCTACTACGAGGAGTGGATGAGGCAGCGATGAGCGGCTACACCACTAGATGTCACCAGATCCCGCACACTGGACCTTTAAACATTGTCTCCACGCTGTGCATCGTAATTTAAGGAGCAGGCAACCAGAATGCAAACATTCATCACGTTGACAGTGACGCCGTTACGTGTGTCGCTCGTATACTCCAAACCCAAACCAAGAAAGTAAATTCACCAAGATGAGTCAGAGCATCTCTTCAACTTCATTATTCATCCAATCACAGAATCCCCACACTGAAAAAAACACCTTGCATCAAAGGGAGCCTGATCTCTTGTATTTTGTCCTTTTTTTCTAAAAACAGATCATCAAATATTGCACAGTAAACACAAACAATGAATATATTAAAAAATAAGAGATTAAAAAATGAGAGATTAAAACCTTCACTAGAAAAAGATGCGGGCAGACTTTGGAGAGAGTGGTTATTAAGAGTCCTCTCCTTTGGCCTCGGAGAAAACAGCCCGCCGGATAACGATTAATTCCAAAGTATGAAAAAGACTTCACACATGAAATTGCACATACAACTTGTGTACAAAGTGTCTGTCACTGTAGAACATTTGGCAAATGATTAGAGAAATCCAGAGCACACGAAACTCTTCTAATCCGACAACGACGAGGAAGAGGAAGGTGCATCCGTGAGAAGTTGAAACATTGTTCCTTCAGAAGACTCTGCACACAGTAATAAGACTCGGATGGCGAGCATTCCAACATCCTATAAGGATGAGCAGACTCCATCAGTGCTGTCCCGTCAGCTGCATAGGCATCCAGAGTTTTGTCTCTTGTAAATGAGCAGGTTGAAGTAAATCCTCTCCTCATTAGTTAAGTTTGGCACTGATGCGTATCCACTGAAGGGCTTGTCTGGTGTACTGGACTGCGTGAGCGATGCTACTGTGAAGAGTCAATGGTCCAGACAAAGTATTCAAGTAGTTGAAGAACTCTGTAATGAAAAAGGAAGACACCTTTGTCAGGGATGGCTTATTTTAACAGATGCGAGCACAGAGGAGCTCCTCTGCATACCTTTGTTCTCCTTTGCGAGGTTGTCTGCCACCTCCCAGTACTCGTAGCTGTACAGGACACTGTTGGTAATGTTCAGGTGATTTGCAGCCATCTGGTGGATGCGTTGGGGAATGCTTATGAGGGAGGGTAAGTTGTTGCTGCCCCCGTGTGAACCCTGCCTGGGGTGTTTGGCGTTGGGTGAGAGTGAAGAAGGGGGTCCTGCTCCCCTGAGGTGTTAAAAACACAATGATGGCGATGAATGAAGGTTCAGCAAATGAATTTAACAGACAGCTCTGTAAATATGTAGCTATTATCCACCTACTTCCCAGAGTCGTTCCAGCCGGGGGGTGTAGAAGGCACTTTGGGAGAACTCTGCAATGACACCATGAGAGAACAAAATGTTTGCATCCTCCCAAAAACAAATTTCCTGTAAATGACACATCAGACTTGTTGTTGTAGACGAACCTTGAAGTAGTCCAGCAGAACTTTGGAGTATTTCAGTGCGTGGTCCTTCTTTAGACGAAACATTTGCCAGTAAAGGAGGGCAAGGCATCGGAAACTGTGGGCACACGAGCACAAGAGTCAAAGAGACTGAGACTGACCACAAATCATCCCCGACATGCAGGTCCTTCAGCGTGATGATGATAGATGTGGAATAAACAGAGGAGATGACATACGCACCACAGAACCGCCAGCTGTTTGTCTTCCTGTCTCGCCCCGGGGCCGGAGTGGCTCTTCAGCCTCATTGCATACCTTTAAGACACAGAACTGTTAACAATGGAGCTGCAGTTCGCGTGTGTATTTGTTCTGTGAGGGTCCAAACTGCATTGCAAGAATTACCTAATGAGCTCCACTGTCTCTGAGTACATGGTGTAAGGAGACTTTGCCTCTAGTGGCCCTTCCTCCATTGCTTTCCCACATTCCATGAAGGAGAGAGCAGCGTCGATGTAGTTCACAGCCTTCCCGAGCTTGTCCACCTGGGAAAAATGACCAATCCAACACAGACAGAGAGTAAATATCAAAGGAATACTTTAATATTTTAATCAATTACTATGTACAGTATGTAAGGATTTTGAAATTTTGGAGCATGTTGCATGGATGCATTTTCGTTTTTGCTAAACTAGGCTAAACACGTCCAGTACCAGCTACTGGGATGAGGAATATGTTCTTCTTCAACCTGGCCACGTACAAAATACCAAAATATCAAAAAGTATAATGTACATTGCTCTGTGAAGCATGTCGGATCTCCCCGGAAGCAAACGTCCTCGGTAAATAAAGTTTTGTTTGCTTGCTGAACTGAACAAACAGAAATTAAACTCTTCTCAACTCTCTCCTGAGTGACAAAACAAATGGCCGAATTTCTCAAAAAATAAATGACCGTACAACAACCCGCCGCTCAATCAGAGACTGAGGGCTCACCATTGCATCAGCACGGTGCTTCATCCTTTTTGCTTCGTGTAAGTAGTACTCCGCATGGTGAGGTCTAGAAAGACGGATAGAAGAGTGTTAGAGAAACAGTGTTTTATGTCGGCAGTCTGGTTGCACTATGTGGACGTATAACTGCTCACGTTTCGTGGTTTGGCACAGTCCCCCGGTGCCCTGCAGGACCCCAGGATTCGGATGGTGGGTGGAGCTGTTTGGACACTTTTACACATTCCACCTCCATCTTGGGCTGAAGGTCAAAAAAGATGTGAAATGAACCAAAATGCCACAAGAAATGAAGATGATTTAAACACATACTTCTTTAATGTGTTACCTTTATAGCGGAATCTCTATTCTTGTCTCTGTTCTTGTGGACATGGGGCTGCTCTACAGTCTTTGTTTTGGAGGGAGGCTTGGTGGACTCGGGGTTGACAGACAGTGGAGACAGGGGAGACAACGGCCTCTTGTTGTCCAAGTACTCCTCCAAGTACCTGCAAGTACACACACCCCGTTATGTACGTCACTGTGCGGTGAACACAGTTTGGTGTGTTTGGTGTTGTCTTACCCGTTGTGCGTGGTCTCAGTCACAAAGCTGAGCTCAGCTGTGTGAGCTGAAGGTTCTGTGCGGCCCAAGAGGTCATTCGTGTGAGGAACACTCCTTTTGCTCTCTTTGTGTGACACACCATTCTCCAACTGGTCAAACACAAATACACACTTTGTTCGTATTGATGCTTTCAGACTCACATTAATGCACCAAAACATGTATCAAGTTGAAAAGAACACGCCGTCTACCTTGCGTTTCCTTTTGCCGTCTTTCGTCACAGTCTCAGGGACGTACAGGTGTTTCATAGCCTCCCTTTGCTTGTCCTTAGTGGATGAAGACGAGGAGGAACAGGGGGGCTTTTTAACAACAGGGCCTGTAGTGCTGTCTGGGACCCTTTTGAGGAGACAGAGGTCTATCTGCACCACTAGGTTTCTAAGCCCTCGCTGGGAAGGCGCTGTAGCCTTTTCAGATCGCCCAAACGGGACCAAGGTGTAGAGTTTTTGCTTCCCCTCACTCGGATTGCCCGATGTGGATCCTCTGGGGTGCACCACCTTCGACCTGTTGGCGTCAGACGTGCCTCTCTTCGGATCGGGTCTCTTGTGGGAGGTAGAGTCTGCTGGAACTTTGGTGATCGAAGCCCGGCACTCAGGTTCTGAATCTGAATCCGAAGAGGAGGAGGCAGAAGATGAGGAGGACGGTATGCGAGGAGTAGAGGTGCGTGGTGAAGGAGGTGAAGGGTCTTGCTTCTCTTCCTCACTCCTGCCTCCTTTTTTTGTCCTCCCCTGGAGGTGTGAGTCGTCCTGAAGGCGTTGTTTCGGTTTTGGTCTGGTTTGCCATTCGCGTCTATGCTGCTGCTCCCTCCTCCGACTGTTTTCCCCTCTTAATGTCTCCTCTCTCTTCCTCTGCCTCTCGATCACTTCCTCCTCCTCCTCCTCTTCCTCCTCCCCCTCCTCTTCTTCTTCCTCTTCTTCTGCCGAACTCTGGATCCAGGGACGTCTCAGTAGCTGCTCTTCCGCCAGCCTCCTGTCTTGCTTTCTCTCCTGCTTCCCTTGTTTGTCCTTCTGTCTCTCTAGTTTTCTCTCTTGTTTTCTCTCGTCTGTTTGGGTCAGATGTTCTCCTCTGTGTTCCACCTCTTGCTCCTTGTACTGGGGTTTTTTCGGTGTTGCTTTTGTATGGTTAACATGCACAGGAGTTGGGGCTGCAGCCTCGCAAGACTTGGCCCTTGGAGGTTTTAGGCTAGGGTTTGATCTAGAGTTCAACCCGGTATTAGAATTAACAGCAGCTTTAGAGGGAGACTGGGAACGGGAACTATGGCCAGGGTTAGTTTCACGGGTAGTGGGAGCTAAGTGCTTTGCCCTTGTGGGACTGTGTTGTGAGCTAGATTGAAATGAAGGCCTGAGCTTGTGGTTGGAGTTTTGGGTAGATCTGCTACTCTGGATTTGCTCAAACTGTAGCGCGTGTTTGGCTTTGGGAGCCTCAGAGAGCTGTTTAGAACCTGAATGGAAGTTAGGCTTTGGTCTAGACTTGTGGCTGTGGCTCTGATTAGAGTTTAACGCAGCAGGAGCCTTGGGTTTGTTTTGGCTTTGGTCTTGTTTCTGTGTGAGTTGAGCCTTGGGCCGGTGTTGATGAGGCGTCTGAAGGTGAGTACTGTTTGCAGGCTTGCACTTGGTATCGGTGTTAGGCGGCGGGACAATCCATGACCTATTTTTTGTCCTGTGGGGATTGGTTGTTAGGCTAGGTTGTGTTTGGTTCTGACTCTGAACCTCAGGGTAGTGACAAACCCTAGAACGAGCAGGTAAGCTGGGACTGGGGCTTCTTGGGGGGCCTCTAGGTATAGGACTAGGGCTACGGCTGGCTCCTGGGCTCCCACGTGGACTGGGACAAACACTTGGAACTGGACTTAGGATCAGGCTGTGCCTCGGGCTAGGGCTGGGACTTGGGCAGGTGCTGGGGAATGGGCTGGGACTGGGGCAGTAGCTATAACCGGGGCTGGGTAAAGGGCTGTTGTTGTTGCTGTAATGGAACTGTGGGCTAGGAATGGGGCTTTGGCTGGGGCTGTATTCCTGATTGCTGTCCCAGGACCTTGCTGGAGATGGGGCTCGTTGGGTGTGAGGAGAAGGAAGCCGTCCTGGAATGTTCTGGGAGGGTTCCTGTTCACTGCTGGAAGATTTCTTCTGGGATTTCTTCAGCCATTTATCCAACTGCCAATGGGCAGCAGAGGGGCGGTCAGTCTGAAGAAGAGGGAAACAAATGTCAGCCACAAAATAGACACTTTTACAATAAATAATGGGGCTAGTGCCAAAAACTAAACGTCCACTTGAGGCTGGCACCAAAAGTGAGTCACTTTGCACTTGAGAAGGATGATCACTCTACCATGGAGGAAAATGGATGTATGTTGGATATATGTTGGAGAGACTGACTTCTATAACCAGAGGAAAGTTATGAATGAAAGAATAACTTAATATGAAGGATATTTTTGCAGGAAACATGCATCAAAATTTAAGAAGCGATCATTAGACAGGTGAAACATCTTAATTAGTAGACGTAAGCTCTTAATTAGGAGTATAAACTTTAACTAGAACTAGAAGTTAGTAGCAGCAGAAAATATAAATACTTAATACTTAATACTTAATACTCTCAAAATAGTACTTACGTGCAGACTGTGAGTAAACCCACTTTGCTACATTCCACCAACTGCACACACACATCTTTGTACACTCAAGTTAAAAGATGATGCAAGCATCTAAGAGTTACATTTAACCACAGGAGGAATGACATACTGTGTGTGTGTGTGTGTGTGTGCGCGTGCACATACCACAACACTGCAACAGAGCTACGTTCACTGCACATAACACACACCTCACACACTCGGCTACAATTCAAGCTCTAAATGACAAAACTTTAAAAGATCCAGCTGACACTGTAGCGTCCGTTCAGCAGCATACTTACTGCACGGTCTCACAGTCCACATCTGTGCTTACAGAAGCTCAACCCCCGTCCAATTATGCCAAATGACTCACTTAATGTTTGCTTAACAACTGGCTTGGTAACCGTGAGAATGAGAGAAGAACACAAGAGAAAGCTGAGTCGAGTTTTTACTCGAGTATTTAAAAAAAAAAGGATACTCACAGCTGGACAGCAAACTCCTCTCTCTCTCTCTCCCTCTCTCTCCCCCTCTCTCTTTCTCTCTCTCTCTCCGCTGACCGAAGGCTAAATTAAACCTCTGCTCCTCAAGTCAAACAGTGACCCCCCCCTCCCCACATTGCTCGCCCTCTTTCCAGGGAAGACACTGCATCTCTTGTACCGTCTCCCCTCCTTCTTTTTCTGTCCCTCCCTCCCTCCCTCCCTCCTTCCCTCACTCCCTCTCTCTCTCACTCGCTACCTGGAACTCTGGATTTTCTGCTTCCATAACTCCAACCCCCATCCCCTTCCACGGGAGGACATTTAAACAGTCCACGTAAATGAAAAACACATGGCGTGCTCCTCACCCACCTCCTCACACCCCAAACACACACACACACACACACACACACTCCCCTCCCTCTCTATAGGGGCCCAAATGTAGTGCATGTTTAGTAATACAGTCCACTCTGTCATACAGGGCCTTCCATTCATAAAAGAGGAGCAGGCTTCCCCCCTTTCATTCCCCACATAGCACACATCTCAAACCAACTCTCACACCTCCAAAAAAACACCCCAATCATGTCGTACACACTCTGCACCAATTCAATAATTATCAAGACAGAGGAGGTAGCTTCTGTTTGTGGGTGTCAGTGCTGAGACGTGAGGTTTGATGACTTCCATGTCCTGGGGGCTTTCCTCTTTAAGACTGGGCATGTTGACATGACACCCAGGCACTAATTCCCAAAGCTACCTCTGCAACCTTCCCCCACCCAGCATTCCTCACTCCTCCGTCCCTCCCCACACCTGCCGTCAACTGCCTCAAGGCCACCACTCCCTTTAGAGAATTCACCCAAAAGAGGAAGCCACAGACGGAGAAGACAGACACTGTTGATACCTCCTTGCTGTTGCACGGCGGCCGTGTTGTGTTGGCGGGCGACGGCGGATCCGGGTGAACTTCTGGACTCCGGCTGGGGCTCCTGGAGTGAAGGCTGCTGCTGCTGCTGCTGCAGGCGGACACGGCGGAGCAATCAGAGGCCGAAGAGTCGGAGCTGGAATGTCTCACCCGTCTGCCATGTGTGTGCGCTCGCTGTGCTGACAGGCTGTCAGTCAACACACAAACAAACATGAGAGAGGGGTCAGTGTGGGAGCACGGCCCGAGCGGAGCAGACAACCATCACATCCACATTATGCACACATGATATCTGTAATCCATTACCTGTGTCCATCCCAGGAAGCCGACTCATGAGTCACCTTCGGGAAGAAACAGAAACAGAAATCAGTCAGGTGCAGCGACGTGTGCTGGGTGTGTACAAGCATTTAAACTATACCAGAAAAACAGGCATTCTTTAAGAGGAGCTGGAACGTGCACTCTTTCTGTCACCTCTCTCGCTGCCTTCTTTCCTTCCTTCCTTCCTTCCTTCCTTCCTTCCTTCCTTCCTTCCTTCCTTCCTCTTTGAGTGCACACACAACAGTATGAAGACACGTCCACGTGGTCATACAAGATGTGGCTGTTTTTATTAACATTAAAATAATGTTTTAATGTTATAGACTTTCAAATCATATTTATGTGGAGAACATCTGCTACAGGCCTACAGGTGACCCTGATAAAGGGCTGTGAGCTGAATCTCAGTCAGCTGGCAGAGACTCGACAGAACATGGATGGATCAGTGTTATCGTTCAGTCCGACAGCTGTATGGATGATGCACAGGTTGGCTTGTGGCCTCATCAGGGTCACGGTGGGACTGGAGCCAATCTCAGCCGACTTCAGCTCATCACAGGGCACATAGAGACAATCAACCATTCACACTCACATTCACGCCTACGGCCAATTTAGAGTCACCAATTAATTAAGTGCCTGGGAGGAAGTACCCGGAGAGAACACTGATGTATCTTGTTAGTAAGTATGAATAATAAAGAACATTTTTATCTTTAAAGCACTTTGCAGTGATCTGATTGTTCACCCACCCTCTGAGTGTCCTCATCGTCACTGCTCAGCTTCAGGTCATCAGCGAGCATCCTGTAAGAGACACGGCCAAGAGAAATCACGAGAGGCACCGACACATTTTTTAAGTAAGGCTGCAAATTTCCTGATGATATTTACGATAAAACTCTGATGTGGATCGGTCACACGATGGATGATCGGAGAGTACTGGCCCTGATACTAACAGCATAACAGAGAGGTGCGTTACACACTAAGACAGTCTGCTTCTGGACACCTGATCCACAGTTAAGATGAAGTAGAACGAGGTTTATTTGCATAAAACTTGAGACGAATGTTGCATCCAATGAGCAGAAGCAGACGTGATAAAGATTCATAATGTGTGTTACATAACAACGGTCGCGTGATAAGTGGAACATGCTGTCGAACATGTGCTTCACACTAAAAGAGGATGTAACAAACAGAAGCACATCAGTCTCCACTGTCAGCCTTCAAGAATGTTAACTGACCTTTGACCTGACCCGTGTCACGCAGCCTGAAACACTCTCTATGTGTCGACCTCCCTTCGCTCTCTGTCTCTGTCGTTAACGCGTCCCCCTGCGGCTGTACAGACGAGGATGTTTCGTGATTTGTGTCAGATTTTACAGAAACCGTAAATCCCGCCTGTGATGCGTTACGTCGTCCGTGTGCGTGCCACAGCGGCGGCATCTCGGGTTCGATGACCTTTGTGTGGATCGTGTTTCCTCGTGTCCGACTTACGATTTGTGAGGTGCCACGTGAGGGTGACGGGTCATTCGCAGCTGAACATCCCCCCGACCTTCCAGAGAGAGACACAGGCAGACACAGGCATGTTTAAATACTGAACAGATCAAATGAATGCAGACGTGTTAGTCAGTGAATACATACTTTGCCTTTGGTGTGTACTTGGTAGTTTTGCCTCCTGGGAAAGGGAGAGAACAACAGACAGTGAGTACTGCACGTTTACAGTAACTATAGATATCATCCTTTTCATGCATGCATCCTTCTTGGTGCCTTAGTTACCCGCAGTGCAACGTGGAACAGTTTGCTTTGGGACAGCTAATGCAGCTGCAGTCCAATAAGGAGCGGGATGGTTAGCTCACATCGTTCACACCTCCAACTTCTATTTGACCTTTCCTCAAGTGAGAAGAGACCTCATGTGCAGCAGTTCTCCTTTAATTATCAAAACCAGTCTTCAAGACCAAATTTTAAAGGCCTCCGTCGGTCTCTCAGAGAAGACTCTGGATTTTTCTTCAAGACCTCAGTTGCAGGGATCTCTCTTAACTGTCTGATTTATTTGTTAGCTGTCTGCGAGGAGACATCAGCCAAATCTACTGGAATAAAAAACCCACAAAGAGTTCATCTGCAAACACAGACACACATACCTTAGAGTTGTAGAGGATCCGCTGGGCCTGGTCACCCCCTAAGGCTTGCTGGGACGGCCAGGACTGAGTCATGTCCTGGGGAGGGAGAGGGTCAAAGGTGAACTGTGAGATGTCACTGTGATTGATGATGCTCACATGCAGACACTCCTGCCGTCCTAAATCTTTATTTTTTCATTCATTTATGTCTCGTTTTCACACGTACAGTGCACACTCAGCCGACTCTTGTTATCAGGACTGTTGCTCCCCACCAGGGGGAGTGTGAGTGTGCCGCACAGGCTGAGATCTATTTATTGAAAGGCTGGTGTGGGAGTGTGTACTCTGCAGTGATGCATTTCAAATATCCTCTATATTCCTGAACCATTCTGTTGTTTAAAAAAAAATGTTTGTTGGTGGTCAGGCAGCCCGGGGCAAAATAAAAGTGCAACTCCGGCACTGTACAGTTGGGTTGGGGCGGACACACAGCACAGGCTGAAGTCTGCAGCATTGAACTGTTTGAACATTTTTGGGAATAACCTGGAAGCAAGGAGCTACAAGGAGCATCCACCCATCAGCCCTGAGCTCCTGCAGCAAACAGATACAGTATGTCTGTTGGTGGTGAGTGAACAGAGGTTTGTATACCACGAGTCAGCTGAACGATCAGAGAATGATTTTTCATTTTCACAGAAGATTTTCTGGCTGAAGTCTGATTAGTATTAGTAATGTTAGATTATTATATATTGGGGAAAAATGTGCAATTTAAAGACCCATTTACAGATACATGATTTAGTATTTGCATGTTTGTTTTGTGTTTCCTGTTTTATTTTGTAGTTCTCCCCTGTGTGTGTCTACTTCCTGCCTTGATTTCCCGCCTGATTTTGATCATGCACCTGCCCCTGATTAGTTTCACTTGGTGCCCTGACTGGTTCTTTAGTTCCTGCGTCTCCTTTTTGTTTCTTTGTGTCTGAACTCTGTCTGTCTCCGGTTTGGTTCTTGGTTCTGGATTTTGCTTGTTGAGGGTTTTTTGTTGTTTTTACATACGTACTTCTCGTCTGAACTCCTCTGCTGTGACAGTTTGGAACAACAAACTCAGAGAAAAAGGAATATTCCACACAAAACTCCAAATGTCCACCGGACCACATTATTGACATCTTCAACTTAATATTTGGTAGCACGTCCTTCAGTCCCTTCCTGTAACCATCAGTGAGTTTCTGTTCTGAGTTTTGGACCGCTCTTCTTTTACCAACTGATCCAGCTCTTTCAGGAGCTCTGTGGGGTTTAGATCTGGACTTCTGGCCACTTCAGAACTCTTTGTCTTTGTCTTAAACCATTTTTGAAGCATTCTTTGGGTCGCTGTCCGTCTGTAAGACCCATGATCACTCTCAGAATTCTTTGGCAGTCTTCAGATTTCATGGTGCACACAGTCAGAGCGAAACGTCAGTGAACCTTCACCATGTTTGACTGTCCTTCAACAAATCCTGAATGTTTGATGATCAGAGATATTCCAGAATTCAAAGATGGAGGTTAATGTAGACAGGCGTGCGTGCTCCGAGCTAACCAAAGATGACAGTCGTTACTAGTCTCACCTTGAAGGAGTCTGTGCTGATTACACATGATTACACACCTGGACTATTATAGACATTTACCCTGTTTCTTATTTGTTCGCTCTGAGCAGCACTTGAGAGGAAAAGCAGCCACATGGAGCGAGCTCTGCATCCACGCTACACCGTCTTCTCTGCGGCTCTGATTATAATCTCTGCTGATTAGATTGCCTGCCGTTCTGCTCAGGCTAACCGGGCCTCGAGGATGGCGACAAAAATGGCCTGATTTTTGTGCCCATTCATTTACGACGCCCCGTGATCTGGTTTCTCAGCTGCGTCATAATGTGGAAGCATCAGTGTGTAACGTACGTGTGTGAGATGATCAGGAAATGGTCACTTCATGTCTGAGGATCTATGAGTCAGATCAGGATGTGTCGTAACTAAAGAAATATTTCAGCAGTTTGCTTTCTTGCGGATGGATCACCAACAGAAGGCGATAGTAACATGTCCACCACAATGACCTGAGCGGGACGTCCCCACAGGTTGACTCTGGCCGCTGCTATCTTCAGCAAAGACGTGGATCTTCAGCGGACCTGAGGCGGGCTGAATGACGCCTGGTCGTCCGTGCTTTATCCTGTCTAAGGTCTGTACTGTGAGCAGGTACATACTCTGTATAAGTCATGGTCAGACCCAGAGAGACAGATTTAGTTACCGTCAGACAAATCTAGGCTAGCTGTTTCTTATGCTAAGCTAGGCTAACCAGCCATCGTCTCGTCTAACTCTCCAATCAGCCTAAAATGTTAAGTTGTGTCTTTCACTCTATTGGGAGAGAGAAAGTTTCCAGCTTCATTGATTAAAATCAAAGACGCTCACGAGTTGACGACTCCAAAGCTTCCCTCTTCCTCCTCCACCTTCCCAGCCTCGACAGTAAAGCCCAGAGGGCGAGTGTTTCCTCTCTGCTCATCCTTTCACTTCATTATCTCTCCTCCTTCAGTCACCAAGGACACAGCACCAGCAGCCCTCACCCCTTTCCTCCTCCTCCTCCTCCTCCTCCTCCTCCTCCTCCAACAACAACAAGGCCTCCCAGGTAAAGCATGATGTGTTGCTATCTTCCTCCCTTCCTTCCCCTCCACCCAAATGTTCTGTATCTCTGTTCTTCTCCTCCAACTCCTGCTATCTAGTCCCACACTAGTGACCGGACAGACGGAGCCTGTGCGCCGTGAAACCTCCAACATGAGGCAAATAATGTGTAGAAACAGAGCTCAGGGGGAGATCTGTGACATTAGAGCTCGTTCATCGGGGGGAAATTCATATGCAGTTATTTTAATGATCAATTACCAAGTAAAGCTCCAAACATGTCAGCTTCCTGCTAAGTTAAGATTTGAATCAGACACCAACAGTTCGTTCAATAATGAAACTAATCTTGCCGCCCTGTGTGTCTCCTGTGCTGCTGGTATTTCCGGTGATCGACTGTAATGACTCCACTCAGTCTGATGACTGTTTGAATGCTTCAAACACAAAAAGAATCCAAATGACACATTTAGTGAGAGATAAATCTGGATGACTGCACGTCATCGAGGTCAGAAAAGTCCAAAGTCTTACCTCCAGAATATCTTTGGCACAGCTGTTGTGTTGGCTTCGTGTTACCTGTGCAGACAGGAGGAAGGCAGGGAAAGTCACAGGAAGTTAACAGTGTCAGATAATCAGGGGGGGTTCTGTCACTTCACACACAGGTCCAGCTACCAGACAAGAGCTGCTGCTGCCTGTGACACAAACCATGTTTAAACTCCAGCAACACGCGGACACGCTGCACGCTGAGCAGCAAAGCCACGCTCCACTCCATTCATAATTTTCACGCATATACGTACGTGCTGAGAAGAATCACCTCCTGCACTCTGCTTCCCGCCTCTTTCTACAGCGACACAGTCACAACACAGCGTGGCACTTACTGTAAAACCTTACAGTCACACGCAGCAGTGGTAATCGTGACAGTTGTGAGGAGGTCGAAGCTCGCTGATGACTCATATCTCAGAAAATCACAGCTGCAGATGATCAGACCGATGCTGTTTCTATCTACGTCCCCTCTCTCGTTCTCGTTCTCTCTCCCTCCCCCCGTGTTTCCTCCTCTGTTTCACATCTCAAGCTCACAATTCAAACTCACGGCACGAAAGCCAGAAAGCCACGCCGCCGCCCGAGCATCGGAGATGAAGGACAAACACTTTTTACATTACTCACACTTCCCCATCTGCCTGTGCAACTTTCTGCTCACGTGGGAGTGTGTGTGTGTTTCGTTCTGACTGTGAGTTTGAGTGAACACAGATGCCACCACCACTGCACAAACTGTTGTCTCTCATTCATAACAGTAATCACACTCAGTGTATATCACACTGCCTCTGACTTCTGTCTGCCGTCTCTGCAAGCATGCGCAGCAGACAGTGTGTGTGAAACTGTCTCTTCTTGCATGCATGACTCAGTAAGGTCAGTGTTTGAGTGGCTGCACTCTAAGCCCACAGATAGGAAACTGTGTCTGTGTGTGTGTGTGTGTGTGTGTGTGTGTTGCTGAAAAACATAAACACTGACAGGTTAAAGTCAGGCCTCCTGCCTCCTCTCTGGTTTTTACACTGACAGCTTCATTAGCGTGGATAGAATCATGCACACTGTTTCACACGTTCATCTCCAGCTCGAACATCGCAGGCTGCAGCTCTGGTGCAATACCCTGATGAGTGAAATCCCTCAGGGCCAAACAAACCACAACCCCATCACAACACCTGCAGCGAGCAGCATGCAAGCCAACAACAGCAGCAAACACCTGTTACATTCTTAAAGTATCAGCAGTTACTGTAGTTATGCTGTTGTTTTAAGGCACAGCCATGCACACCTCACCCAGCACCACCTGCTCCACACACACTGATCATCACTGTGGATGAGCATTAGAGCGCACACTGCGTGCAGCCTCTCACCTGAGAATACGCGCATCGGAGTAGAAAACACACGACGGAAAGTTTCCCTTTGCCACCGAGGACAGTAGGCATGGTTCCTGGTTGGTCAGCGCTCTGCTCCGGTGTCCATGCCAAGTGAGGACTGACTGACTGACTGACTGACTGTCGTTGAGAGCGCCGGATGCGGTGATCGCTCCTGCTCCACCTCCTTGGCTCTCCTCACTCGTTTATCCTCGAGCTGCGGGAGAGTCCGTGTGTGTGTGTGTGTGTGTGTGTGTCACAGAGGGCGATGTAGGCGGGCCGGTTTAACGTCAGAGATGACACACGCACAAGTCACGCAGGGAGTCACGACTCGAGACTGAAGGAGTGATGAACACAGGAGACACAGCTGCTCACACCTGGACTGAAACCTGGGGCCCTGAAAGCTGCTGGTCTGTGCGGGGCCACATGTTATAATGTTTGTAATTAAGGCTGCATAAATATGGACTGCTGTACTCGAGTATTTACTCTGATTACATTACTTATGGTCATATTTTGTATTACTGACTAGTCCAGCAGCAGTCAGCCCAGCTCGGCGTCTGTCTTTCAGCCTTTTATTTCACCAAGCTCTCACCAGCCACTAAAAGTCAGTCCCAGATTTACGCTTCACTCGCTCACTCTCTCCTTTTCTCTTCTTAGCTTCCTCCGTCAGCGTCCTCTTCACTCTCTGCTCCTCTGCCATCATGCCCATAGAGGCTGCTGAGCTCATTTACATTATCTGGTTCTGGCACGACACTGGATCCAGTCCCCATCAGCATCAGCACCTAAGCCTGAAAACCTCCTCGCCTCAGCGATCCAAAATACTTTAAAAAAACACACTAACCCTAAGTCTGGGCAGACTGAGCTAACATGAGCTAACATGAGCTAACAAACTGAGCTAACATGAGCTAACAAACTGAGCTAACAAACTGAGCTAACATGAGCTAACATGAGCTAACAAACTGAGCTAACATGAGCTAACAAACTGAGCTAACAAACTGAGCTAACATGAGCTAACATGAGCTAACAAACTGAGCTAACATGAGCTAACAAACTGAGCTAACATGAGCTAACATGAGCTAACAAACTGAGCTAACATGAGCTAACAAACTGAGCTAACAAACTGAGCTAACATGAGCTAACATGAGCTAACAAACTGAGCTAACATGAGCTAACAAACTGAGCTAACATGAGCTAACATGAGCTAACAGCAGCTACAGCTGTTTACTTCACTGTCCATCATGAACTCTGTAAATCACAGAGAGTTGAGTGTGTGTAACTTTATTTTACTTCCTTATTCTGAAGAACTGACTTGTGTCTGTCTGAAGGTTTCACTGATCGTTGTTTTCCTCGTTAGTTCCTCTGTAGTGTGTGTCGTCCTGAAGCCGTACACACACTTACATGATGTTGTGAGGTGCTGCTCATCTCTCCTTCATACATGTTGGCCTTGTGCACTCAGTCTAGTCCATGCATTACTGTGCTCCGTGCAGTCTGTCTCTGGGTCGCCTTGTCATGATAAAACATGAGCTGCCTGTGGTTCAGGTGACCTCGGAGGCAGGCTGAGAGACAGACGAGGAGCTGTATGTGTTAGAGTATTTACTGCCTTGGTCTGAGGTGACACCATCTTCCTCATAACCACACACTCCCCTGTGAAGCAGCAGTTTATATTAAGATCTTTCAGTTGATTGTATCGCTGCTGTAGTTTGTGTGCACACCCCTGAGACCACAGTGCCCCTTATTTGTTTGCAGCAGCTGTCAGACGCTGCAGGGGCAGCCCCAGAATGCATCACTGTTAGGAGCTCATGTCATCTGCAGAATGTGGCTAACTTCACTGCTTTAATTCATTTGTCCTGCTTCAGTCAGTCAGTCTCATGTGTGTGTGTGTGTGTGTGCGTACATTTGTGTCTGTGGCTTTTGTGTTTCCGCGTTTTAAAGGTAACTTTCATTTCGTCTGTGAGCTTCTTGTGCGTTGCCACACGCTTCAGTGTGTCAGTGTAAGCATTAGTGATGCAAAGACACGTACAGATGATTTAAACTGTTCATGAAAGAGGAACACGGTCTACAGTCGAGGAGAGACACAGAGCTGTTAGTCGTGTCGGCATGATTTGAATATTTCTGTCTTCATGATGTGAAAAAAAACACTTCTTTAACTGTGAGGCTCCATCCTGTGGTGAGACAGAAGTCTTAGTCGATTCATCCACAGACAGAAAAATAGAAAATAATTTTTGGTTATTTTTTAAAGAATGTCAAACATTTGCTTGTTGCAGCTTCGTTCTTTGTGTGACGGAGAGAGAAATGTGTATGTGTCCTCATTCAGGGACAGCTGAGGTTGATGTTTGGATATGCACATATGAGTTAAGTGATGTTAACTCATATGTTAACTGTGATGCTACAACATAGAACTGAGTCCGAGCAGTTGTATTAGATGGTAAACGTGTACCTAATCACACAAAGACAGCAAACATCATTCTTCCCGTGGAGCAGAGTGGAAACGTAGCCGATGATCTGGGAATGGAAGCAGAATAAAAAAATGCCTGGGGCCAGTCTCCACAGCCACGGCGCCCTTGGTTACGAACCCATGGCGACAGGACCTCAAAGGCACGGCGTCCCTCGACGCTGCCTGTTTAGAACACTGCTGGCCTCCAGAGTCAGCTTTCCTGACAACACACACACACACACACACAGCATAAACGAGGAGGATGGAGATGGGAGAACGAGTGGGCCTGAGCCACGTCGTCTGGATCCTGCAGCTTGCTTTGGTTGCCATGGAGATCCTGTGAGTATTCCAGATTCCTGCAGGTAGAGAAGGAAAGGCAGGTGACCAGGTGACCGACCTTTATATGAAGGTTTATATCAGGTTTTCCACAGTCCACAGCAGAAGTTATCAAAGCCTCTGAAATCATCTTTATTTCATGTTTTTTTACAGGATGTTTCTCAGTAAATCTCAGCGTTACTTAGTCAGAAATGGTTCAGATGTTCTGCAGCATTAACACTCACACACCTCAGAGTTTGTTTAGATGGGATCACCCTGACCTCCAGCTCCACCTTAAAGAATCTGAGTTATCTTCATCCGTCAAGGACGTCACAGAAATCAGGCGCATCCTGTCTCAGACAGACTCCGTGTATTTGTTACTTCCAGGGTGGACTGTTGTAACTCTTTGTTATCAGGCCGCTACAATAAGTCCAATAATAAGGTGCCTTAACACCCAGCAGACAGCCCCACCATGTGGCCAGATGGAGAAGTGCAGCTTTTATTCCATCATCTATCTATCTATCTATCTATCTATCTATCTATCTATCTATCTATCTATCTATCTATCTATCTATCTATCTATCAGGCCTGGTGAAGTGCTTGCTCATGGTAAAATGTGTTGCTCTCTGTAGAGTTCAGTGTAGACCTGCTCTGTATGGGGAGTGTCATGAGATAACTTCTGTTATGAAGACAGAAGTAATAAAGTTTGATTGAATCGGTATCATACCACCCAGAATGCACCGACCTGGTCTTGTCTCTGAGGCTCAGCAGGGTCAGGCCTCGGTGGGAAACCGCCTGGGAGCTGTACGTGAACGCTGTGAGCCTCGAGGTGACATGGTGGTTAGCTCTGTCGCCTCAAGGCAGAGAAGGTTCCTGCTGAAGATCTCCTCGGGGATCTCTGCGTGGAGTTTGCATGTTCTCCCCAGGCGTGGCTTCTCTGTGGCTTCCTCCCACAACCCAAAGACACCTAGAAGGTTAACTGCTGACTCTAACAGGTAGACTGATGGTTTCATTTGAACAAAAGAATTCCTCCCTGTCTTCAGTGATCTCGTGAGTCCTCAGGTTGGAGCATGGTGCTTGCTCATGGTGGGACCTGCTGGCTCTCTGCAGAGTTCAGTGTCTGTATGGAAAGATAACTTCCAACAGCTTGGCCTGAATGTTCTGCCTGTTCCGTGTTTGCATTTGTTACATTATGACTTGAAGTGAAGCCTGTAATTCAAACAGTGCCGTTACTTGTCTCACTTGTCACCCAGCTGCTGCCCAAAAACAGGCCAGCAGATAACAACAGACAGCCTGTGGCGCTGCTATAATAAACGGATAAAAACAGAGCAGGATATGCAAAGCTACGCAGGGAGGAGGAGGAGGAGGTGGAGGGGAAAAAAGCCTATTCATGTCATGCTGAAGCGTCCTAACAACTGCTCGGACTGGCTTGTCCCTCTTGTGTGATGTCATCCAATGGATGAGTGGCTGGCGGCTGTGATGCGCATGTATGCAGTCCAGCGCCTGAACGCATCACAGAGAACCGCACTTGACAGCCTGCCAGGTTAGAGGGGGGAAAACACACACACACACACACACACACACACCATTCAAGGGAGGAAACCAGACCTGCTGAATTTCCACCAGCCAGCCGTCATCCGCATCCAGCCCGGAGGTGGAGGGTTTCCCGCAGCCTCTCTCTCCTCTCCTCGACACCTCATGCATCATTTTTTGGATTCATCGTGCTGCCGTCGTAACGCGCGGATGATGGTGACAGCGTAACCGGAGCAGCGAGCTGGTAGAGACACAAACACGGCGTTTGCTTTTGTCGAAGAGGGATCTGTTGTGACTGGACATGAATTCGGCGGAACAGACGGTTACATGGTTGATCACGCTCGGGGTGCTGGAGTCGCCGAAGAAGACCATCTCGGATCCCGAAGCGTTCCTGCAGAGCTCCCTGAGAGATGGGGTGGTCCTGTGCAGGCTGCTGGAGCGGCTCAGCCCGGGCTGCACGGAGAAAGTAAGGGTCATAATAATAGCTACACCACCCCCTCCTCCTCCATCCTCCTCCTCCTCATCCACCACCTCCTCTTCTCCTCTCGCTCTTGTCTGCATGTACACAACCAACCGCCCGCTCCGCGTCGGCGTGTCTGTGCGCTGCCTACATCCCGTGAAAACGGGTTTGTTGTCTGGCTTCTCTTCCTGCCCACTGGTCCATGAGGAGATTTTCTTTTGTAGGTCACGGCAGCCCGGCAGTTATTGTCTGTCTGCGGGGAAACGGCGCTGTGCGGGCCGCACATACGTGCGCCCCCGGAGCGCTCGCGTTAGACAGAAAGGCCGCTGCAAACCTGATGGATCACATTCATCAGAGCTCAGCGTGAAGGCCGCACTGCTTATTCATGCAGATTTATGTCTGACATTAATCCATCCAGGGCGTTAGTGTGTTTATGACACACACACACACACTCGGGATGATCAGTCAGGGATGACTGGCTATCTGTGCATAGACCTCAGCATTAGGACTGAGAGGGGCCGCCATTGACTGCAAAGACAGACAGACAGACAGGCAGACAGACAGGCAGACAGACAGGGACCCTCTCCCCATTTAAAGACACAGCGCAGTGTTTGTGTCTGTCTGTCAGCTGACACAGGTGCCTGATGTCTCCCCGAGGAGGCTCGACCTCACATTTGCCTGTTAAATGACAAACAGGTTCCTCCACCTCCCTCCCTCTCCTGCCTCCCTCTCCTCCCTCCCCCCTGCTCCACCTCTCACACCGACAGTGGTGGTGTTGGCTGCTGTTGTTTCATTTCTGTGACATTAACCAAATCATGCTGATGTTCCACACATAACACCATCAGCCTGCCTCATCCTGCAGGGTGAAGTCAGCGTTTCTGTCCTGATGCATCCTGCTGCTGTCCATGATTTAATATGTTTTTATTGATTTTCCAAAATGTGTTTAAATACCTCTGCACCGCCCCACAGCACGTCTCAGCCTCAGAGAGGCTGCTGCTCCTCTGCAGAACCTTCAATGATCTCCTTTGTCCTTTTAAAGATTCTTCAGAAAACTGAGGACGTTCTTTAAGTCGACCCTTTGCAGAAACTGGTTCTTTGAAGAACCCATAGGTAAAAGGTTCCTTGCAGAACTGACTTGCAGGTTCTCTGGCATCACCACGAAGAACCACTTCAGGCTCTAACGTGAACCTTTATTTTTAATCTGAGTTCTCTGGAGAACCTTCTGTGCTGTTTAAGGTTCTTCTTGGTGAATATTTTTATCTTTAATAATCTCTTTTCGTCCTTTTAAATATTTTTTTTGAAAACTGATGACTGGTTCTTTAAGTCAGGTTCCTTACAGAACTGGAAACAGGTTCCCGTACAGTGATGCTGTTTAAGGTTCTTAGAGTGACACTTAGAGAACCTTTTCATGTTTAATAATCTGTTTTTTTCCTTTTAAGTGTTCCTGGGGAACTGATTACAGGTTCTTTAAGTGACTGTTTCTTTGAAGAACCATAAGGTAAAAGGTTCCTTGCAGAACCGACAAAGGTTCCCTGGCATCACCGTGAAGCCTCTTCAGACTCTAACGTGAATCTTTATTTTTAAGGTATAATTATTATTATGATGAATTATCCAAATAGTTTGAGAAGCCTCACCGTGCTCAGAGAGGACAGCCCCCTGTAACTCCAGAACAGAACTGTAATCACTGTCATGTATTCACTAACTATAGTCACTACATAACAGTGCAGTGATTGTAATACTGACACCACAGACGGTCAGTTATTGGACTCCTGAAGTCAAAACAAGCGCTCCATCTGCCAGCTCCTCCGGCTCCTCCGGCTCCTCCGGCTCCTCCGGCTCCTCCAGCTGCATGTACTCACCGTGTAAATAAAACAGTGTCAGCGCGCTCTGCTGGACAAACCGTGTAACACAGACACTTTCTTCATTAACTTGAAACTCATTAATGGCATTAATCTGCACAGACATGAGGCTCGTCATATTGTGCTACTGTCTGGTCCAGATGTGGCTCTCATCTGGTTCTGTTCTGGTTCTGTTCTGGGTTGGGTGGGCCACACTGCAGTCCTCAGTGTGATGCACGTGGGCCAGAAGGAAGAGGTGGCAGATGAAGGGAGAGATGTCAGGTGTTATCAGGGCAGGTAGTGATGTTATATAGATCAGGTCAGGACACTGTAACACACAGATGCAGAAACAGAGTCTGTCACCAGAGAGACGAGTTCAAGTTCTAAACATCCTCATAACAAATATCAGCAGCGCCGCAATGAGTCCTTCACAGGTTATACAGTTCAGGGGAATTCATTATTAGAGCATCATTAGCACACTGTCAGAGTGTAATCCCTCTGTGTATGTCCAGCTGTACTCAAGTATTTACTCTGATTACATTACTTATGATCGGCGTCACCAAGCTCTCACCAACCACTAAAAGTCCCAGACTGACTGTCCGTCACCCTCTCATCTGCATTCATGTGATAACCTCACACCCTTAACATAAAGGTTCATGTGAGAGCCTGAAGGTCTTCACGCTGATGCCGGAGAACCTTTGACAGTTCTGCAAGGAACCTTTGACCTTCCGGTTCTTCAAAGAACTATTATAAGGTTCTTCCCCTATCGATAGTATTTGTCTGTGAGTTCATTCATGGTGTGATGTGCAATGATTTAAATTTTAAATGCAACATTTGTGTAAAGATTTACAAAGAACATTATTAAACATAAAGAAGTTCCACAAATGTTAAACAGAACCTTAAACAGCACAAAACGAGTTCTTAAGGTCAAAAAGCTTCTCCAGAAAAATATAAAATAAAGAGCTTAAAGTTCTTCATATAATAATATAATATAAGTTACTCAGCTGGTTCAGAGAGACAAAGCTTCATATTTCAGGTGACTGTACTCTCACACACACAGTCACACTCTAACTGTGCAGCATGACAATGATCTGATGATACTTCATGTCTGATGGTGTCAGGTCTCCACCAGCAGAGGGGATCCTTATTTGTCGACGTCATTTCCCCTCCAGCCTCCTCCTCCTCCTCCAGCGCTGCGGGGTCTTGAGTCCAGCCTCCCTCCTTCTCCTGAGCGGAGTGTGTCAGGCCCCGCACACACACACACACGCACAGACACACGCACGTCACGCACAGGCTGTAATGCGCGTGGAGACAGAGGATCTGTTTTTTCCAGGCTGAGAAAGTGACACAAACCCGCAGCGCGAGCTGGAAGTGTTTCCTCTAACCTCGAGTTTCCGTCTTCACGCAGATTTACCAGGAACCGAAGAACGACGGCGAGTGTCTGAACAACATCAAGGAGTTCCTGAAAGGCTGCTCATCATTCCGCGTCGAGGTGAGTCCAGTCTGCGTGTTCCGATCACCCCGAACCAACATGTGTGATCCGAGGCGGAGGAGCAGTGTGTGCAGGGGAAACAATGGGTGCATGGAGGAGGACGAGCCTGACACGGGGGAGGAGTGAGCTCCGAGCCGAGAACAATCACCCATCGCCCGGCGTGCAGACGCGGCTTCTCCGTCCGTGTTTACATGTTAGAATAACGTTTTGTGAACGTTAGGCAGCGTTAGATCTCTGTTTGACCGCCTGCGCTCCCGTTTCTCAGAGCTCCGTCATGTTTACGCGTCCCCAGCTTTGTCCTCGGGGTCCTGCATGGATGCATTGTCCACATCCCCCCCTCCTCCCCCCTCTTTATAAATCAGTATATGTGTTTGCAGCTGAGCTCAGCACAGCAGCAGTTATGTAAGCAGCTCCTGTCCTGACCTGGTAATTAGACTGTCATTACTGCTGTGAGGTGTACAGTCCAAACATGTCAGCCCCTGCAGGCCCGGATCTTTGCTGTGCTCCAAACCTCCATGATCATGTGAAGCAAATGGAGGACAGCGTGCTGTTAAAGGCTGTGTGTGTGCTGGCCAGTGCATAGAAGGGTCATTGAACCAGCCCAGTTAGTTAGTGACAATACGACTCAGTGTTCGTCTCCCCGCCACCCAACAAGAGGTGGAGATAGTCTGAGAGCCGGAGTGCTGTCACATTAAGTGTGGACACGCTCTGAAATACCAGAGGAGCTGAACACGCCGTGCATTATGGTTTTATTGTTTGTTGTGACTCACTGCTGAGATGATTCTGATCAATAATCTGCAGATTGTCTGCACAATAACTCTGACGGCGTTGGACCTTCACCTCGGCTCAGATCTATGAGCAGCAGTCTGAGGTCACGGCTGCCTGACTGCTCACTATCTGTAAAGCAAAAAAAAAAAAGAAAGATGGATCTTCTCCAGAGTCCAGAGCAGCGCTGGCTCCGACCCCAGGTGACTGTGGCTGCAGATTAGAGCTGTGGACGGACGGACAGACAAAGAGACGCTGTGCTCTCACAGTCCTGATCTGCCTCTCTCAAACAGAGTTAGGCTGAATGTTTGGCCGTGTGCTCGTCTTCTGTTTGCATGTCTGCTGAGGATGTTGGATCATGTGGACGTCTCTCACAGAGCACCGCCTCACACTTGTGCAGCTGCTGTTACTGACCTTTAACCCCTGATGTCTTTGACCGCAGGAAGTGATCATTAGAGTTCCCATGACCCCGCTGCTCCCTCGGGAATAGTAACCTTACTCTGAGTCTGTCCTGAGAATAATCACAGATCCATCTGTCTCCACTGATGGGAGACAAGAACAAAGGCAAGAAAAGGCTGCTGTATGTTTAGGTCACATATTTAACAAACCTGAGGAATCAGATTGGAGTTCAGCTCTCAGGCTGACTGTGGAGGTTCGGTCCTGAGCGTCTGGTTGGCGGCTGCAGCGTGACGTTGGGCTGCGTTTTTCTGTTGCTTGGGTTGCTGCGTTGGGCGTGACCTTAAGTCCTGAATTTTGTGTTTACGTCCACCAATGTCAGAGACTTTGGTGACAATCTAAGCACCCCGAAGACTGTGATTGGCTAATAAATGCAGCGTCTTCACCACAGACTGATCGATAACTTGGTTGGGCTATGATCTTGCAGACCTCAGTCTGGTCTGCAGGAACTGAAACACCTCCTCACTTTGATTGAGGTCAGGTGACTCATCATTACATTGTTTGGCCTGCGTGGATCGTCGCCTGTGTGCGGGATCCACAGAAGCACGTCTCAATATAATTCAGTGTATTTAAAGTCTGATGTGTAACGTATCACAGTAACAGCCTGCAGGTAAACACTCATTTCCTCGAGTGTGAGAAGTGTGGAAACGACTCAGCACGGCGTCAGAGCTCGCTGAGTCACAGAGGGGTGTTGCATTATTGTGTCAGCCCGCTCCGAGGGCTTGTTACCTGCCTGTGATGCCGAGGCCTGGCGGACGTGTCGGAGCTTGTCGTGTTAGTCATTATCTCTGTGCACGAATGTTTCATTTAGATCATGCTTCACCGTGAAGACTGCTGCAGATACAAATACTTTGAGTACGCAGGAAGGGAAGTGCAAATACTACATGTTTGTGGTATTTGTGTGAGGGAACGCTCGTCCACGGCCATTCCCTCGCTCCCTCAGGTCATATCTGCAATCAGAGCGGAAGATGAAAAGGGACTCATATCGTCCAGCCGCTCAGCCTCCACATAACTGAAGCGAGAGTAACTAATCACATGAAGCCATCACACAGGAAGCGAGAGGACAACTCCGCTCGTCAACAGAGACACAATCGCTCCCATTCATGCTAACCGAGCAGGCTACTGAGAGTCACACTGACAGTGACGCAGACTGCACTTTTCTACTTTTACTGCAGTTAGATGAGGCTGGCGTGGCGTTGTCAGCACATCCTGAAGCGTTTGTCGGTTTCTCAGTGACACTCGTGCCCTGTTCGTGTCCTCATGGATGTTTAAAGCTTCACTCAAACGCAGCAGCAGCCTCGAGCTCCTCTGTCCCAAATGACGACGTAAATCCTAAGAAACTAATCACAGATATGTCGTTTCATTTTCTAAAGCAGCTTACCCCAAAAACAAAGTGCTGCACATGGTCTGAAACGTATTTGATAGCTGTGCTGTTACAGCACGTGAGCTTCTGTACACCCGAATATAAACATGTCGACACCTCCAAGGACACGAGCAGCTGAAACCTGCAGAGATGTCCATTAAAGTCAGGAACTGTCTAATTAATGAGCTTCAGACATTCAATGCCAACGTGCCATTTGGTACAAGAAAAGGTTCAGTGTGTGTGTGTGTGTGTGTGTGTGTCTTGGGGACTATTTTCAGCTCATCCTCCAAAAATAGCAAATGCAGATATCATCTATGGAGCAGACAGTGGTGATGAAACAGTTCAGTACTGAGTCTGTCTGGCATCATGAAGGGTCGAATGATCAGCTGACTAGTCAGATAAATAAGAGACAGGTGAATCAAAATGAAGCAGATGTCCTCAGTTGGTGTCCTTGATTCTGTTGGTGACATTCATGGATGGGGACAGTGTCCGGTTTGTGAGCCTCAGGATTGAATCTCTGCTTCTTTGCAGATGATGTGGTTCTGTTCTGTTCAGACCGTGACCTTCGGTTTGCACTGGGGCAGGAGGAGACTGAGCTACTCCTGTCTGAGGTTCTAGTTCTCTGCAGGAAAATGCTGGATTGCTTCCTCCAGGTTCCCTGAGTAGTTTTGTTCATGAGTGATGGGAAAATGGAGCGTGAGATGGACCTGTGGTTTAATGCGGGCCCTGCAGTACTGTAGACATTGCACCGGGCCCAGAGGGAGCTGAGCCTGAAGGCAAAGCGCTCGATCTTCCAGTCCATCTACGATCCAGCCCTCACCTGTAGTCATGAGCTTTGGGTAGTGACCGACAGAATCTAGGTGATAGGAGATATAGGATGCCGTTGTAATGCCCTGTTCTTGTTGTTTTAGACTTTGGCTACACAGGAAATATTTGTTGGTTTTGGTCTTTTCATGTGATTTGTTGGTGACAGTAAAAGAACAGAATCACAGCCAACCTCATCGTAAAGTCGACCAGAGAACTTCAGAGCGTCGGTCAGTATCTTTGGTAACACACATCATTCATGCAGTTTGTAGTGACGCTGTAAATAGTGTCTGATTGTAGCTGCTGCAGATGTCTGCGTGTCTGCTGAGCTCGGCTCCGTCTGTCAGAGATAACGAGAGTTATCGATTGACTGCTCGGCACTGTGGACAAGTGATGACACAGTCCTGCTCTCAAAAGTGAAACACACTCGCTGGTGACTGCTGACGCTCTCTCTCTCTCTCTCTCTCTCTCTCTCTCTCTCTCTCTCTCTCTCTCTCTCTCTCTCTCTCTCTCTCTCTCTCTCTCTCTCTCTCTCTCTCTCTCTCTCTCTCTCTCTCTCTCTCTCTCTCTCTCTCTCACCCACAGCCGTTTGAGGCCAGCGACCTGCTGCTGGGACTGAACTTCTCAAAGGTGCTGAGCAGTCTGGTTGCTCTGAATAAAGTGACGGCAGGTTAGTCAAAATACGTGGTGTGTGTGTGTGTGGGTGTGTGTGTGTGTGGGCGTTCTTTATGAAAGACCAGCAGATAGTCATGAGTGTGTGGGCGCCGTCTGAAGATACCAGCTCTGCTGTATTTCTATGCTTCCTGTCTGTGTCCAGATATCGGCGTGGGCAGTGATTCGGTGTGCGCCCGGCACTCTTCAGCCCATCGCATCAAGTCGTTCGAGTCGCTGTCCTGTCAGGCTTCACTGGGCCGATCCTCCAAGCTGCTGCAGAACCAGTTTCGCAGTCTGGTAAGATGAACGCTCACTAACGGCACCGTGTGAAGATGGAAACATTAACCTACCTGTGTGAAGCTGGCGCTCATCACCTGGATTATGGCCCGAGTTCTTTTCACAATATAAATAGTCTGTTCTCTGTCCAGAGAAGAGACTTTCCCGTCTGACTGTGTAGATGTGACCAGGTGTGTAACCTGCATGGACACTGATACCTGAACTGTAATGAAACGTGGAAATGAGACTGAAAATCAAGTTTAAGAGTTCCTTAATCGCTCATAATCAGGAACAGCGTGAGTTTCAAGATGACAAACCACGGCTGCAGTATTACTTTGTACTCTGTGTGAAGGCTGCTGTGTGATTGTACTTTGAAACTTTTGTTTGTAACACTGTGAAACCTTCCGAGTACGATGAAGCACGGCGTGTTTCCCAATCTTTGTTTCTCAACCTGGATGAAGGGATTTCTGTCTCGCTGACGCTCGTCCTCCCGTTTCCCTCCGTTTTTGTCAGGACATGTCGGAGAACAGCGGACAGCAGCTGCTCGTGAAGGCGCGCTTCAACTTCCAGCAGACCAACGAGGATGAACTCACCTTCACCAAGGGCGACATCATCGGCGTGACTCGTCAGGAGGACGGCGGCTGGTGGGAGGGGACGCTCAGCGGCAGGACTGGGTGGTTCCCTAGCAACTATGTCCGAGAGATCAAAGGCTCCGGTAGGATGTTTCATTTCAACACGAACGCAGTCACAACGTCACGGTCATGTTAAATAAGTCCTCCTCCGCTTCATGAAAGATCGCGGAGCAGCTTAAAAATCGTTTTCCAAACACAGACGGCTGCCGTCGTTGTTGCCTCGTCTGACCCGGTGACACTAACGCAGCCTCACGCCTGCAGTGATCTGTTTGGGACGAGCTGCCGGCTCCTGATCTGACATTTACTCCCTCCACCTGTTTAATGTTTTCAGTGTTTGAAGATATCTGTAATGAGTTTCTGACTGGCACCAAACTGCTGTAGAAACCTTCTGTAGCTGAGCTCTGTGGTGAAGGTGTCGCTGTTCATGTCTGTTGCAGTCAAAGGAGAACACTGAATGAGAAGGTGTCATAAAACAACATCACGGATGGGATAAATGAAATGCTGCACACAGTAAACATGAATCTGTTTCATGCTGCAGTAAAACGACGGCCACTAAAATGATTTTTGTTCTTTGTTGTTATGAACAGCTGATTTCACTTCATGCAGCGATTATATTTCTAATTTCTGAATGTGGAAGTAGTAACATCAGTTTGAGTGATTCATCTCTAAGAAGCACGTCAGTCGCTCATTGTGTTCAGGATAATAGTAATGATTCATGCTAGAAGAGTTTGATATGGTTTCATATCAGCCGTCTGTTAGTATTTGATTTTTTATTTCACACATAAATCCCGTCTCATTAGTTCTTGGTAGATGAACGTGTGCTGATACATTTCCTCTCACCTCTGGTCACAGACAAACAAGTGTCCCCCAAGTCCGGCACCCTGAAGAGTCCACCTAAAGGCTTCGACACTTCTGCAATCAGCAAGACGTACTACAACCTGGTAAAGACACGACGTCTCAGCTCCACCAGCATCACGCTGAGATCTGATGATGCAGCAGTCAAATAAATCTGATCCTTGAACATCTGAACTTTGCTCTTTGTTTCGTAGGTGCTGCAGAACATTTTAGAAACAGAGACTGAATATTCGAAGGACCTTCAGAGCCTCCTGACGAACTACCTGCGACCTCTTCAGAACATTGACAAGTACGACTCCAGACCAGAACCCGGTTATTTCAGCATGACCGTTACAGAACAGGAACCAGCATCAGGCACAGCCGGTCTGAGTTTAGAACCTTTAGAACCTGAAACTTTTCTCAGGGTGTCACTGACTCTTTGCTTCGGTCTCCTGCAGACTGAACAGCTCCGACGTGGCTCTGATTCTGGGAAACCTCGAGGAGATCAGCACCTTCCAGCAGATGCTCGTCCAATCGTTGGAGGAGTGCACCAAGTTAGTCCCTCCCTGCACACACACACACTCACACACTCACACACTCACACAGTCCACTGCAGCATGACACACTGTTTCATAATAAGCAGAGGGACATCTAGTGTTGGGTCAGCGGTACTACAGAGACAGCAGAATACAGACTCATCCCACATTGAAGCATTTGATCATCTTCATCATGTTTCTCCTCAGGCTTCCAGAGAACCAGCAAAGGGTGGGGGGCTTCTTCCTCAACCTCATGCCACAGATGAAGGCTCTTTATGCTGGTTACTGCTCCAACCACCCCTCTGCAGTCAATGTGCTCACGCAGCACGGGTATGTCTACACACCATGCTTAGTCATTTGAAGTGTTTCCATGCTGCAGCTCGCGCAGAACGAGCGGGATTTCTGTTGTAAAGCTGACGGGTGAGTTCAGCTTTGTCTTACAGGATGGTAACTACCTGCCGTTTGCAGGTTGTGGCAGATGTCTTGGTTTGCCTCTCCAGACAGAAAGTGCGTGCTCTGCAGTCAGCTTTTTATCGACATGACTGCAGCTGAGGCAGTGTTTGTTCTTCAGATGCAGATGAAGAAGAGCCGCATGCAAACCCAGACCTTTTTACAAAATGAGTACTCACCTGAAAGCATCCAGAGACAGTCTGAGGATAATCAGACCCAAACAGAGACAGAACACCGACTCCGACAGCAGCATGATGCAGCATCACTGCAGCAACACGCGGCCTCTTCTCTCGACCCGATCTATTGATACTTTATTGTTTACTTCCTCTGCCCTCACTGAATCAGCATCAGAAGCGGTACATAACAACCTTCATGAAGTCAGGAATGTTGTGTTTTAGTTTTAGTGTGTGTCAGCACAGGCTTCCTGTTTCTGGCACATGCTGTCAAAGTTTCAGACCTCCAAGTTATTCCACTTCACAATATCAGCAGTCAGCTTCAGTAGAGTCAGGACGTTCATGTTTTTATGCACATGGTCGATGTCGATGCTGTCTGTCACGTTGGTAGATCATCAGATCAGCTCTCTCTCTCTCTCTCTCTCTCTCTCTCTCTCTCTCTCTCTCTCTCTCTCTCTCTCTCTCTCTCTCTCTCTCTCTCTCTCTCTCTCTGTGTCTCTCTCTCTCTCTCTCTCTCTCTCTCTCTCTCTCTCTCTCTCTCTCTCTCTCTCTCTCTCTCTCTCTCTCTGTCTCTCGCAGTGACGTGTTGGGGGACTTCATGGAGGGCAGAGGTGCAGTCAGTCCGGGGATCCTCACCCTGACCACAGGCCTCAGTAAACCCTTCATGAGACTCGACAAATACCCGACTTTACTGAAGGAGCTGGAGAGGCACATGGAGGTGTGTGTTCAAACATGTCTGCAGCAGCCGTGTTGTGACGTGTGTTTAATGACCAACACACTTCCTGTTTTTGTCTTTTCAGGAGAGTCATCCCGACCGGCCCGACATTCAGAAGTGCATGGCGTCTTTCAAGAATCTGTCTGTAAGCTGATGTCACTTCCTCCTCTGACAGACGTCGTTAGACTCGATATGAAATGAATTTAATTAACAGCGTCTGTTTCCATCGTGTCAGGCTCAGTGTCAGGAGGTGCGCAAGCGTAAAGAGCTGGAGCTGCAGATCCTCACCGAGTCCATCCGGCTGTGGGAGGGGGACGACATTAAGACGCTGGGCTCTGTCCTCTACATGAGCCAGGTCCTAGTCCAGAGTCCCGGCTCAGAGGTACCAACACTGTCCACCAGCTCCACCTGCTAGAAGCTGCAGCCTTGCTTCTACACACACATTACTCTGTAGCACAGCTGTGAACGGGAATAAACCCAGAAACCATTAGTCAGTCATACTGCAGGAAAGCTGTATTAACTCTCACAGTGATAATTATTTGTAATAGGTGAACTCTTAATTGTGGCGTCTTAAGTGCACTGAAAGCCTTCGACAGAAGAGTCTGCCAGACGAACGGAGTGAAGTTTAAACGTTTGAAATGATTCTTCTGTGGATGAGGCGACGTCTTTCCTGACATGTCCTCCATTAGCCATCGTCAGTCTTCAGGTTTTATAGTGTAATTAAACACTGTGATGTAATTTGCATCAATTTCTGCACACGTTATTAAAAACGGGTCAGTTTGTGTCAAAGATTCACAGAAATGAACTGACAGGTTGAAACTCGGGAGCTCGATCTACCTGTGCTCCTATAGGAGCGATGTTGGGGGACATTAAAGATGTAAAGTCTGCGTTCATAATTCTTCTGACGTATGAACTATACACGTGATCTTTTTCTGTCTTTCCCCGTGCGTCAGGAGAAGAGTGAGCGTTACCTCATGCTCTTCCCTCACGTCCTCCTCATGTTGTCTGCCAGCCCGAGGATGAGCGGCTTCATATTCCAGGTCAGTAACAAACATTTTATCAGATCAGATCTTGTGTTTCGTCTGGATTCTGACGTGATGATTTCCCTCTGCAGGGAAAATTACCTCTGGCCAGCATGACGGTGATCAAACTAGAAGACTGTGAAGCTCATAGAAACGCCTTTGAACTCAACGGTACGGCCACGTGAGTCGTGCTAGACGCAGAGTGTGGTTCATTTACTCATGCCTTCATACATTATCTCTGCCCCCCCACAGGCCCAATGTTTGACCGTCTCCAGGTGGTGTGCACCCACCAGCAGGACCTGCAGGACTGGGTGGAGCACCTGACCCGACAGATCAAACACACCGCAGCCACGGCGCCCAGCCACAAACCGCTCACTGTCCCCTGCCACACGGTCAGGAGCTAACGCACAAATACACAATCATCATCATTTTATTTCCAAGAGGCCGCTGTTTGTCTGTCTGCGGTTCATGAGCCTCTATACAAACTTAAAATAAGGTTTGAGTTGTTTGTGTTGATGCTCTAGGTTGGTGACTGTCTGTGAGCAGTGGCCTCTGTACAGACACAGAGCAACTTTAGCATTCATGTAGCGCTGTGTTTCAGCTGAACTCGTCTTACGTCTCCTCAGCTCCCATCTCATCCCCTCACCCCATCCCGGCACGCCGAGGGTAGAGCCATGACGGTGGCTCCCACCTACCACACCCTGCCTCACCCCTCCTCCCACGGGACGTCTCTATCCAGCACCATGATGTGGGGCCCGCTGGAGCCCCCCAACACCCCCAAACCGTGGAGCCTGAGCTGTCTGCGGCCTGCGCCGCCTTTACGACCCTCTGCAGCCCTCTGCTACAAGGAGGTGAGGGGCTGTGTTTTTATGTGTTACTCATGTTGATTTGATTGTCATGCAACCGTCTCACCTTTGTCCTCCCCCCTCATGAACAGGATCTTAGTAAAAGTCCTAAGAGCGTGAAGAAGCTCCTTCCTAAACGCAAGCCTGAGAGGAAACAGTCTGAGGAGGAGTTCGCCTTGAGGAAGAGTAAGTCTGAAATCTAAAAACTGTTTTTGTCTCATCTTAAAGGAACAGTTTGATGTTTTCATGAGAGAATCAACACGGAGCGCAGCAGTAGGTGCTGTGACAGCTGTAGAGGGGTTAGATTTTTATAGATTTACTCATGGAGCCAGTATCAGGAGCTGAGTAGCATGTAGAGTCATGTAGAGCAGATTTTTGTGACGTTGTGATGTGTGAAGCAGCACAGCTGGGCAACAGAGGCAGCTTCTCTTTGTTTGCACGTAAACAAGATATAACGTGTTAATTAACGAGCTTTAGACCGCTAAGCTAATCACCGCTGGCTTTAGAGAGTGGCATCGGTCACTGTTGGTAAGAAAGCAGATCCCAGGATGTCTTTAAGTTCTGCACATGCTGTCGTTTGTGCTCAGATCTGAATTATTATTTCTCCGTCGCTCGCTCAGGTACAGCTGCTCTGGAAGAAGATGCCCAGATCCTGAAAGTTATCGAGGCGTACTGCACCAGCGCCAAAACCAGGCAGACTCTGAACTCCAGTAAGAAAACAAAGTCGTACTTATACTGTGTGTGTGTGTGTGTGTGTGCGCAGAGAAGGTTCATACCGCAGCGTGCTGCTGCACTGTGTCTTTCTTTAACACAGATATTCTGAGCTGATCTTTCTAACAGTATCTTCTCCTCCTGTCTGTCTCTCCTCCACTCACTCACTTTTTCTGCTTTTCCTCGAGTTCCTTCTTTATTTTTCATCTTTTCATCTAATTTTTCTCCATGTGTTCATCCCATCCTGCACCCCTCATTGGTTTTTATGATTTGCCATCTGTTGCGTGTTGCATACTCCACCACCACCTTCTCCTTTTTACACCATCACCCAAACATTTCACCCTCCAAACGTGGTTCGCCCTCCGACCAGCCTGGCAGGGCACCGACCTGATGCACAACCACGTGCTGGCCGACGTGGACCGGTCCTGTATGGACTCGCCGGGCCGCCGTAGCAGCGTGTCACGGCCAGAGTTGTCCTCTGACCTCTCGGAGGACTCTGACTATGACTCCATCTGGACCACCCACAGTTACAGGATGGGTTCGGTGCCGCGTAAAAGCTGCATCTCTCACCAGAACTAAAGAACGTACAGCACTGCCACTGTACTGTAATGTAACGTACAGCGCGCTTACCTCTTTTACCTTCAATGTATTCGAATAAACTAGATTTTTTTTATTTATCTATTTATTTTCTATGATATATTTGTTCATTTTTTGTTAACTTATTTGGTTTATTTATTTTTAGACTGTATGTTCGAAGATGTTTGAAGCATCTCCCTGTTGCCTTGCCACTTTTCCCTTTTCTGTGCCTCCTCTCTTCGTGTAGTTGTCATGCAGTAAGTGTTTGGTAATTCTCGTTAATTTATCTTGAATGTGACCGCTCCTTCTTGTTTGACCATAAACGTGGCGGACTCCCTCAGCAGAGGGAGTAACAGCAGGGAGGTCGGAGTGGAATTACAGGGGAGGGACAAACCCGGGGAGGGAGAGATGGGGACTGAGCTTTTCCTGTCTGATATTCAGATGTAATTCAGGAACGAGTGTATTCTATTTACCATATACTACTTCTCTCCGGTATGTGTTTCTAGAGTATGTATGCTCAAATATAGCACAGATGCCATACACACACACACACACAGGTTCAGGCACATATGCCCCTGCTGCCTGATAATATAGCAGCATGCAAATCAAATATCCAAATTCCAAATACCATTTTATATGATTTCTGTTCTTATAATTTGGTTTTTATTCACGTTAAGCAGGATTGAATTCAACACAACACATGACCAAAAGCTACTAAACTCTAAAACTTCTTGCTACGTTTGATAGTTTGTAAAACACAGCTGACTATTTGACGTAGCTGCGTCAGGAAGAGGAGATTACCACGTACGATTCACAAGTTTTCTCCAGATGCACAAAAGTTAGCGGACTGAGGAGGATGAATATAGAGTCAAGTCACCCAAATTACAAGAAAACAACAACATAAGTTCGCGATAACTTCTTCTTCTTGTATCCGGCCGTGCAGACAAGCTGTAAAATATCTTTCTTTTCTTCTTCAGCTCTTCTCACAGTCGAGGTTTCTGGACTTGTTCTTGTGGTGGTCACAGCTTTGACATTAAACGTCCCTCCAGGATCCCAATTACTCTGGATAATCCAAAGACCTCACAGTCAACAGATTGAATTCAAACTGCTCCTGAAATTATCACTATGAAAGTTGAATAAGCACACGTGTTGGAATTGTTTCCTGTGAGCACCACAAGTTAAAATCCAGAGACGACTTTCTGCTGCATCACTGGGTCTCTCCTATATGATGTTGTTTTAGTTTTTTTGGTGAGCTGACCCATTCGAAGTCATTAATTTGAATGATTTACTGTATAGTGTAGTCCTCCTGAGCATCATCCTTTAAAGCCTGACCTACCATCCAGTAACGTTGCTGTCTGTCAGTGGTTCTACAGGGTTGCATTTACATTTAGCTTCAAGCCTCAAGTTGGTTGGTGTATTAACAAAAAAATAAAAAGATTCATTTAAACCAAGCATAGCATAAAAATCTGTAAACTACAGCCTAACACAGCTACAGAAATCAAATGCCTTTGTTCAATGCCGTCTGCTTGTTAAAGGAATAGTTCAGTTTTGGAGAGAAGGCTGATCTGGAGCCAGAAGCAGGTTAGCTTAGCTTAGCTTAGCTTAGCTTAGCTTAACATACAGACTGGAAGCATGGGCAAACAGCTATCCTGTCTCTCTCCAAATCACTATTTAAATGAATTACACAAACAAGATATTCTAATGTGTTTGTTGATGAGCTTTCAAAGTGCTCGCATGTTGATATTTTATTTATTTTTTTAACGTTTGGACAGACCTAGGCTAGCTGTTTCCCCAGTTTTCAATCTTAATGCTAAGCTAGGCAAAACATGTCCCTGCTCCAGCTCTGCACTCAACACACAAACATGGAACTGATGCCGATTTCCTCACAGTGTAGTCATGTTTCAGTCTTCCAGCCCCTCACTTAACAACTAGCTAGGCTACCAATTTCCTCTGCTTCCAGCCTGTATGCTAAGCTAAGCGAGGCTAACCAGCTGCTAGCTTCATGTTTATGTACAGAAATGAGAGCGGTATTAATCTTCTCATCAGATGACGATAAGCCTATTTACCCCCCAAAAATGCTGAACTACTCCTTTAAGATGGAGCCAGGGAATTTGAGCAGGTTAGCTAAAAAAACAACAATGCTAACACCTACGCTACAGCCTCATGAGCCAGACGCCGATGCTTTCGTGTTGCGTGTGGCTCGTGAGGTTCACCGTGCTATCTCTTGCATTAATGACTATTTTTATGAAGAAGTATTTTTCCAGTATTGGTATTAAAAGTACAGGTTGGCTTAGAGTCTATCTCCTCTTATCACAGCAAGCAATGCGATTGACTTAAGGAATATATTGGTCCATGTTACAGTACTGACTCTTTATTGTATTCATTATTTTGTATACAGGCGTTTTGTTTATTTGAATTAATTTATATTTTATTCTGTATGTCAATGTTTACAAAATGATCCCTGGAAGAATCATTTCTTTTTTTTTTACATTTTATCGGTCTGTATCAAAGTTTACACACTGAAAATTATAACATGAAGTGTTTGAATTATTTTGCACAATCATGTAACGGGCCAGTGGGTGTTTTTGGGGGATAGTCTGTTAAATTCTGTACTTTTTTGTCGTCTACCTACAGTGTGTATGATATAGTCCTTAAAGGTAGACTTGAGTATTCAGTGTTACTGTAAAGTAAAAAGCTCATTCGTAGTGTAAAAAAAAGAAACAAGAGACCGTGTTATACAGGAACATTTCTATGTGAACTGCTCATTCAACCTCAGAATACTGTCAGAGTGGACTTGAAATATAAGAGCACATAGTCTCCCTTTCTGTAAATACTAGTTGTCATGGAGCAAGAAAAAAAAATCCATTCTACCTTCTATGAGTATTTGAGCTAAGAATATCACTGTCCTTATATCATGTGCTATACTTTGTGACAGGTGTATTCTGTGGTTTAAGAAACTTAAAGTCAAACTGTGGGACAGGCAGGGCGAAGAGACCAACTGTCTTTGACCAACATTGTCCTCTGTGTGCTCTAATGCTGTATTCAGTTCACACATGTGACCATGTCTTATCTTAACAGCGCCGCCGTCAGTGTATTTGTTCTACACTGCTGAAGTGTGTTCAAGTCCCCAAAACGCTGTACTACAAGTTTTGAATAAATCTGTCATTTGGTAGACGCTGGCATTCTGGTGATTTGTTAGAACGGCAAATCTGATTTGTGTGTTTGTGAGTCCTCGTTCGTTTCATATCGATGGGTTTGTATGTTTTATCTCCACAGCCTCTCATTTCCTTTCACTTTCCTCTGGCTCTTGTCTGATATCTGCTCTGTGCACGACTAACACACACTGCTGCTATGCTTGGCCCTCTTCGATGCTCCAATAAAGAAGTTCAGACTGTTTTTTTTAACTGAAGATGCCTCGATACTGACTCACCTTAGTACGAGGTGAGACAGCCAAGGTGCCCAATGGTTGAGTGCTCTTTATGTTTTGAAACAGGGCCGCGAACAGAAACAGGGCTGCACGTGATCATCCCCGGTGAGAAGAAAGTCCTGGTGGAGGGTCCCAGTCGCAACGGACAAAGTGCAGCAGAAGAAAAGTAAGATAATAGATGCATATCTGTCCCAAGTTTGTCCTTTACCCCGAGTCACTGTCTTTACCTGCTGTAAAGACCAAAACCATCAGTGTGTTTGTGCAGCTCTCTCCCATTCATTCTGTTCTGTAGAAAATACCCCAGAAACTAAATTAACTAAATTAGATCAAGGGTGACTCAAGACTATATATTGTGCTACATAGTGTGTACATCAAGTGTGTTACAACCATATAGTGTGCATTTTATGTACATGTTGTTTTCATACTTTGCTATAGCATGTAGCTCGGGAACAATAAATGCAGTCTGAAATAACATTGTTGAGGAATGGAAACCCTCAAAAAGATCTGCTGAGCCAAAATGGCGGCAGGGGGCTTTAAAGCAGAGACTCACAGAGCTGTGTGAAGACCTGAACTTAAGTCTTTAATCAGCCCCCCCATGGCAAACCAACACTCACATGCTCTCATGTTTTAGCTGATGCAGCTTCTCATCTTTATGCTGTTCTGATGTATATATTTGTGTTTGTGTGTTGTTTTAAACGTAGAAAATGTGAACCTGTCCTTTTAATAAGCAGTCACGTGTTTGCATCACTGATATGTTGCCCTGTAAATCTGATCCCTGTGTGAAAGGAGCCTGGTGGATGTGGTGTATGCCCTGAGGGATGAGGTCCAAGAGCTGAAACAGGTGAATCATCATGATGATGTGATGTGGTCATGATACCTGATGATGAATCTATTTTTACAACGTGACTGAATGATTGTTTGACCACACAGGATAACAAGAAGATGAAGCGGTCGCTGGAGGAGGAGCAGAGAGCAAGGAAGGATCTGGAAAAAGTTGTGAGGAGAGTGTTGAAGAGCATCAATGACCCAACATGGGACGAGACAAACCTTTGAGGATGTTCTGCACCATCTCCATTCCTGAGGCACACACATATGTGTAGACTCGCTTGCACTGTGTGTGTGAAATGCACACAATCACACACATAATTTAAGGTTGGTTGTGTGTGAGTGAGAGAACCAGAGTGGATCTGTACACAGGTAGTTGTGTGTAAAGAGTTGTCTTTACTGCCCCTCTGTTGGAGTCACCAGGATGTGATGCGGAACGGACTTACTATCTATTCCACGGTAACATTCCTTAAACACCGAGCAAGATGGTGAGATTACACACTAACTCCTTGATGTGTTCATAATTTTCTTTGGCAGCGTTCAGTGTGGCTGGAAGACAAGTCAAGAGAACTCTTCTCCTTCTGTTTACAATCATTTGACAGTCCACTGTCCAATGGTACATCAACGGTACATCAATGGTACATCACCGGTACTTTAACGGTACATTAACAGTGTCATTGGTCACAGAGGCCTTGGACACGTCTGAACTTGAACCTTGCCATTTCATAACCTCTCTTATGTTATTTAATTTTTTCATAAATCGATGTTGTTTGGTTTCTTTCCCTGACACATGCTTCGTGCCTGGAAGCTCATCTCTTGGGTCTGTTTTATTGTTTTGCCCTTTTCTTTGGTCTGGGTTATTGTTCGACCTCTTTGTGGTTTGACCTTCTTTCTAGGCATCCTAGGTAATTGTACAGATGTTGAACGTGTACTGTATAATGTAAATACTGCTAAAAGATGAGCCTTTGAAATAAATGTGGTTTTAGAAAAACTGACTGAGTTACTGCTGAATCTGTTCCAACACCACAAAGAAACAAAGAAACAGCGCGCACACACGCAGAATGAGCCGTACTGTTTGTTTCTTGGTCTCTGTGTGCACTGCACTCGATGGAAATCTGGAGGTGACAAGATCAGTAGTGGGCATACACTTTCAAATCACCGGGTCTGCAGGTCAATCTGGCCATTAAAAACACAACACAAATGTAGATGAGCAGTGATTTCAAACCTGACCTGGAAAAATGAAGCAGCAGTGTCACAGTTTATGGCCTTACTGTGATCATGACATGTCAGCAGTTCACCCAAAGAGTTATTTGTGCTTCTCAGTTTATTCTAAGTATTTTTTAGAGCTCCGATGATGTGAAAGTATCCAGCACAATGAAAGGTAAACAAAATACTTTGTGTATGGTATTTTTATGTTGACTTCCATCCATCATGGGACCCATCAGAGGTCACCCATCATGTGTATATTTAATAAGTAATACCATTTGAGGCCACCCAAGATTTAGTTATATTTTAGCATCATTTAGCATCATCTTGACTAAAACAGATTTCCTGCAGGTACACTTGAATATCTGCTATTCCTCAATCACAAACACATAGCACACTGCGTACTGCAGGGCTATTGAGGCCACGCCCCCTCTACCTGCACAGGTGATTTCTGTACCTGGACCACAATTTAGAGCTCAGAGCACACAGAGACTGTGACACACATTTGAGCTTGTGGTCTACATGATATTGTTTAAGTGTTTTATAATTTGAACAAAATGTTTACATTTATGTTGATATGATACAGTTTGTTAAATTACCCACAATGTACAGTTAATTCACATAAATTTCCATAATTTCTGATTTGGAATATTTCCAAAATGTTGAATTGCATGTTGACTTAATTTTTTTTTTTTTCTCTTTTAGGATCTAACGTTCGTTTTTACGTAGTAGGTTGTAAAGTAGATCTGGTCGAAAAACTCCGCCCACCTATCAGCTCACCGCAACAACAAACCAAACGCACCTTCGAAAAAAGGCGGGCTAGTTAAACTATTTCCGGCCGCCATCTTGCCGCGGCCGTTTGTTAGCTAAGTGCTGTCTCCACACATGAATTATGTTAGCTGTGAGAGTATGTTCAGTTTAAAGTGGGAAAGAAGAATCCGTGTTGGATACTAACAGCAGAGGAATACACTGGGACGTCAGGGAAGCCGCTTCACTTCACCGAGCTGCTCATGCAGGTACTGTCCGGTTCTGTTCATGTTGTAATATCAGTAAATGGACCTGGGCCTGCGTCTACAGTCTGCACTGCTGTACTCATGGTTATCTGCTGTGCTGTCTAGTTTTGACAATAACAGACCAGAAATGTAATATTTGAATAGCTTGATAAAGTCTCTCTGTGCATAGAGTATATTTAGATGTTTTTGGACATAATTTGAGTCCAATACTCAACTTTTCAGTCTGTTTTGATCCACGTCAGTTCATATAAGATACTCTAGAATATATTGCCATAAGCTGCTAAATGCACAGTTGTTTGCTGCGTGGTCTGCTGCTTGATGTTGGGTTGGTTTATCATCAACAGTGGAGCTGTGGGACTAAAACAATGAGCTGAAAGAAGCTAAAACGCTCTTAAGAACTTATCTGTGGGTGACATATTGTCATTTGTTCATTTTCTTTATCTTAAAATATTGATTCAAATATTATTTCTTATTTGATTATTTATTAAGATGATTATTTATTTTGATATTGATTATCTGTTGCTGCATTCAGATTTATTATTTATTGGATTTATTTTGCAGTCTGAGGTGCCCAGCAGTGGCCGGTCCTGACAGACTGCCCATTGTTCTGACGGTCCATTACTCCCAAACGCCGTCCAAAAAGTGTCCCATTGGACCGGAGGCCCGTTTGTTTGACAGCCTGTTATCCTGAAAACAAAAGCCCAGCGCGGTGGAAAATACTCTCTCTTCCTGGAGTTCTGGATGTGCAGGAAAGTCAGGTGACAGTGTGATGACTTTCGTCATCATGGTAACAGTAATAAACACATGATTAACGTTGTGAAATGGTTGCAGTTTGGTTAGGTTTATGTAGGCTCTGTATGTTGGTGTGTGTCTTCAGAACAATGTGTGTAGAGGTTTGTTTTTGGAATAACGGGCCGGCTCTCTAGGTCCAATGGGACATTTTTTCGGACCATCGGGGCTTCAGAATAATGGACCATCTGAACAATGGCACGGCACCGTGCAGCCTACACACCATAGGCTCCACATCATGACTCGTATTTAAGATGGTTTTGTTGTGGAAGTTATTATTTCAGCCCCTGACGTGCTACACTTGGTGTGCTTGCAGGGAGGGACCTGTTTGGAGCCTGGGTGGGTGTCCAATATAATCTTTGTACAACATGCTGCTAGCTTGGGGTCAATACGGGGTTAAAGCTGTACTGCATGTACTGTACATCGCTCTGCTGCTGTCTCGTCTTGGCTCCATCTGAGTCTGAAGCTTTTGTGGAGTCTTTGTGGAGGATAGTTCTTTTCCATGAGTTGACAATGAAAATGACACGTGGTGGCATTTTGAATTGAACAAAAAGCCACACAAAAGTGTAGAAAATAGGTCCGTAAGGCAATGATATTGATTGCATCTTGTCATTGACCCTCACAAAAAAAAAATCACTCATGCTTATGGGTGTGTGCGTATGTTTGTGTGTGCTCCACATCTTTATGAAAGGACCGGCCTATTGAAATCTTTTGTGCACCCTGATAATCACGACAAGCTTTGTGTGTGTGTGTGTGTGTGTGTGTGTGTGTGTGTTGGATGAATAAGCACAGATGTCAACCTTTTCATTGTGACTCTCACCTTGTCCACTCATTAGTAATGAAAACAGTTGCCTTTTGTTTCACGTTGAATATTCCTTCGTAGGAACAAAAGGCGTGATTCGCATTCATCCCCCCGTGAAGCAGATCTCAAACAGATAGAGCCCCGGCCAGCGCTGACCTTGTTGGCCTGACTCTCTTAACAGTGTCGGGCTGGCCGATTGCCACTCAGCCCCCTAATGATGAACCAGAGCAGTGAAAAGAGCCGCCGCCTCGCTGCTGGGTCTCTTAGCTGATGTGCTCTCCAGGTGGAGGTACACGAGCACACTTTGCTCTGAAACTTTGGACAAACCTGAGAGCCTTCCTCTTCCTGTCAAGTGTCTGCTGGGTGAGAAACTTGTGAACTGAAGAGGCAGACGTGTATTATCAGGGTTCTGACCTGCCCCAGCCCCTCTTCACTCTCTCTCTCTCTCTCTGCCTTCTTTCTTCGTACACGGGATGGAGTGACAGCTTGTCACTGTGGGTTCCTCCACAATACGGCTCAGACCCCCGCGACTATTGTGGAGCTCAGAAAAAGCATCAAGGTCTTCCTCTCTCTTCCGTTCACTCTTTTCTCTCTCTTTTCAAAGCAGAGAATCAATCAGCTGTACACACACACACACACACACACACACACATACATACACACGACTCACTTCTTTTCCCTTCCATCTGTCTATTCAGCAGCCAGTGATCATTTAGACTTGACATGTATTGTGAAAAACTGAGCTGCTCTGCCTCTTTCTTCTTCTCTTTCTTTCACTCCCTTTCTCTTTCAACTGTCTGTCATTAATGTCCAGGTTCTTACAATGTACGAACAGAGGAGAAGAAGAAAGCGAAGAGTGAGGGATGAATTGATGGATGGGAGGATAAGCACTCAGTGTCCTTTCTTTAAAGATTTGTTATTGTACAGTACTGTCTCCCAGTCATTTTTGGTTGGTGTTTCAGTCTGAAAGCCCGTCCACGTGCTCTTTTGTATGGGAAAGCAATAAGGCCCCATTGAATGAAGCTGAATGGACCTGCCATCCTTAGGGGCTGAGGCCTGAGGACTCCTATTCTTTAGCCCCCAATCTAATTGGAGCTGAAATGAAATGGAGGTTTCTTATGAAAATAGGCTTTGTTTGGCCGCAAGGCTGGTAATTCATAAACAATAAGCAGGGCTCCATTGTGTAGATAATAATATATTCATGCTGCTGGAGATGGGGAGAAGGCAAAGCGAAGGCTGAGGATATATAAGGAGGATAGACGGAGACAGGGATGGAGAGTGGAGGGATAAGAGGAAGGGGAGGAGGAAGACTAGGGGCTAATAGCAAATAGTGTGTCAAAGAAAATTGGTAATGGTTGGGTAGAGGCAGGGGATGTATTAGAGGAAGTGAAAGGACTAAGAGTGGGTAGGAGTGGAAAGTGAGTGGGAGTAGGGGGTGAAAATGATGGGAACAGGAGAGACAGACAGATAGAGAGGATAAGAATGACGCGACGAGGGAGGCAAATGCTTTGGAGTACCTCCCGAGCCTACAGGTGACGGCTTTGGGAAGGAGGCAAGTGAGTGAGAGCACCGCCAAAATGGAACAGGTTGCACGGTGTGGAGTTGAGAGTGGTGGTGGTGGAGCTGATGGAGTGGATTGGTCAAGTGCAGAGATAGAGTAGAGCAAATGTGTAACAGGCAAAGGGGGGGAAGAGGAGAGAGGAGGGGAGACCGGTGTGTCTGCGGCGGCGGCGGTGGCGGCGGTATAAAAACTGACAGGAGTGCTTTCAGCACCCGGAGACACGATGGGTGGCTGAGAACAAACAGGTGAGCTCTGATGCCACGCTCATGAAGCAGACTCTGATCATCTGCAGGTCAGAGCTGCTTCTCTGAGCTGATCCTCAGCTCACTTCTTAAAAAGTCAGTTTCTCTGCTCGACATTCTCAAACAGCGGGACCAGAGGCGAGCTCTGTGGACTGATGGACTGACCGAGGGAGGACTCTGCTTCCTGTATCCGCTCTTACAGTTTACCATACAGGCTTGGGGAGTGATTCTTATGAAACTGTAGGACTGGAGGAGGCACCCATTCCTCTGGATGGATTTCGGGAAAACACCTCTGTGCTGCAACTTTTTAAAAATCGTCTGATTTGATTTCAAAGAGATAGAAACTGATGGTGAGTAAATCTTTTTTTGATGGACTTGAACTTGAGTGTGTCAGGAGTGTGTGTGCACGCTCCTGCACAGACAGGAGCGGATTCAATCTGCATGTGCGCACACACACTGTGGAGGAAAAAAATACGAAAATCAAGCATGATGTCAAGTGTGAAAGTAATCCACGACCATGACCTGCTCAAAGTTATCCTGTTAGCTGTCTGTGCAGTGAAGGAGTCGCTGAGGTGTGCAGGGTATGGAAGGCTTTATATGAGAGTGCAGTTGTACCTGTAATACTGTAACCTGTGTGTGTGAAGCCTCACTGTGAATGCAAGAATAACTTGTTATATAATAAATCCTGGTGTTACAGGAGAGTTTGATAACTTTGTATTCTTCTAATGTTCCTTAAACAACTTTATGTTCTGCACGGCTGTAAGAAAAATCAGGAAATGCTTCTTTTTGTTGTTACATGGGGGGATCGGCCAAGAGGTGGTGGTATTTACTTAGATCTGTGTGTGTGTCTGTGTGTGAGTGAGATCATTAGGCGCCTGACACTGATCTTCCAGGTCGAGCCACTAGATGTCAGTATTTATCAAGATATGAAGCTGCTGCCGCTCTCCGCCGTCTCCAACGTTAAACCAAATTCAGCATCAAGCTGAAGGTGTGTGCTGATATTCACACTTTAGTCGCCTGCTCATGAAAATGATTATAGATCCCAACAGTGAGCAGGTGTGACACAGCAGATCAGTTGTTGTTGTGTTGTTTTAAATATGTGAACCGGTGCTGTGCATTTGTGTTTTGATGTTGCACTGTAAAATTAAATATATTGTTGTCACAGTGAAGGTTGTGTGTTCTTATAGTTACTCCTGCCACGAGATGGCAATCATACATAATCAAAATCCTCTCAGCTGTGTGTGTGTGTGTGTATGCTGCTGTTCACCTGCTTTTGCATTTAACAAGTTTTTTACATTAGTGCTTTGGGTTTGTTTGACTCTGTCCTCTGTGTGTGTGTGTGTGTGTGTGTGTTTTCATGAACCTGCAGCATGAAGTGAGAATCTGTGTGAGCGGAGCTGGACGCGTCCCTGCTGGAGGTCCTTGTTTGTTTTGTTTATTTGCACGCAGCAAAGTGGTTGCTGGCGGCGCCGGTCACTACAAGTGGCTGGCATTCGGCGCCTGGTAATCAGGCTGCGGGCAAACTGGGTGGCAGCGCTCCGAATAGTTTCTGCTGGAGATTATCCCAAAATTATCCACGAATTATCCCCGAGAATTACGCCATTCCAGTTAGGGCCTCGTCCATTGATGGCGACTGGGAAGAGGGAGAGAGTGTTGGACGAAGAAGTGTGTGTGTGTGTGTGTGTTGTCAGGGGGAGATTTGGATGAAGCAGCGCTGGTGTCTGTGTCATAGAGCGTGTGTGTGTGTGCTCTGTAATGATTCTGGCAGTGTTGGTACATTGGGGTAATGGAGCATGTTAATCCACATCAAACAGCTATTAGCAGCAGATTTTACTCATAAAAGTCACTAGTTGGAGTCAGAGCAAGGACACGGAATTAACACACGTGTAGCAGCCTGAGAACTGTTTTATTCTGATTTATTTCTTTCTGTATTGTGCTGCTTTGTTTTAGCTGTGCCAAAAGGAAGCCGTCGTGCAACGCGAGTTTGGCATCCAGCCCTCGAACCAAACTGCCCTCAAATCCTGAAAATCTGCAACAAACTGCTGCGTAAATGTCGTGCACGTCAACATTATCACGAGAGGTGTTTATCCCCGGAGCTGCACGCCATTTTTTTTTTCATATAATTCAGAGCATTGTATTAAAGGAGTGTGTGTGTGTGTGTGTGTGTGTGTGTGTCTGCTGTCACTGCACATTGTGCTGTCATTAAAGTCCAGGGTAGATAGGAGGGGACTAGTTGCACTGCCTGTGTGTGTGCGCCTGCTGCTGGAGCCCCCCCAGGAGATGAATAGTGCTGGTGAACCTCTCTGGCGATAAGTGTTCGGTAAACGGGTCAGTGGATTGTCCTCCGAGGCTCAATCTGAGCTATTTTCCCTGCCTGAGAATACAAATACAAATTATCCTTCGTATTCATCCCCATAAACAGACCACCAGCGGCGCAGGCTCCACGTAGTTTGTTGTGGCCTTGTTTCGCGTGCTCGGTTTTCTTGTGCTTTCGGCTGAACACGTGAACCGGTGTGTGAGGATAAGGTGTGTGTTTCTGCTCCTCACCCGCTCAACAACAAAGTCCAAACAGAAAGAACAACCACTGAAGGTGAGAAAACAATTAATGCAGAGCGAGAGAAACACACACACACACACCAGCAATGTAGAAGAAGAGAGGGGAGAGGCTGAGGCGGTGAAAGGTTAAGTATTTTTATTCTGTTTTTTTGGATGCTGTACTTCCTGCAGGGCCTTGTTCCTTTGACCCGCTGGTTAGAGGAGGGAGGTGAAAAAATGGGGAGAGAGGGAAGGAGGGAGAAAAGGCTAAAGCTGCATGTCAGGTTTTAAGGTTAGAGGTGGAGGAACTAAAATGGGGTGGAGTATTTGCCTCTAGCTGATGGGGAACAATTGGGGACACACAAGGAGGCGTGCATACACACACTGCAACCGGGAACAAAAATGGACATTCTCACACAAACGCACACAAACATGCGCACACACACTTAGAACTACTATCCCAGCGGGCTATGAACTTCAGTGCAGTTGTTGCCATGGCGATACACTGAGTCGCTGACCCCCCGACTCCATTTTTCCTGCCGCTTGGCTATTGAAAGAGATGATTGACAAGTGTCCAAATGTCAGCCGACCCAGCCGGCCACACAGATATGGAGGGGGGGGTTTGAGGGTGGGGGTGGTGGAGGTGGTGGGGGGGTGCAGCCATTTTATGTTGCTTTCACTCACAGGGAGGAAGGTGTGTGTGTGTGTGTGTGTGTGTGTGTGTGTGTGTGGATGCATATATGCATACATTGAGTGTCTAGGCTGCATATGTACTTAAATAGCACAAGAAACTGTATCTAGCATTACAGCTACACACTGAACAAACAAAGCAACACACACACACTGTACTCACATGCACACACACACTGTACTCTCTCTCTCACACACACACACACACACACACGCACACAAAGAAAGCTCCTGCATAAAGCCCCCTTTGAATGCGAGGCAGGGTCGTATATTTGGTTTGTCTTTTGAGCTGCACTGATAACCCGCTCCCTGAAAGTCTGGGCTGGTCGGTGGCTATTGAGTGTGTGTGTTTCTTTTTTTTGTAGTGTTTTGTGCTCCGCTGTGCTGTGTGCATATTTATGTGAGCCCTGATGGACAGAATCTGCACTTACTCATACATCACACGCAATAAACAGTAGTTTACACGCAGCAGTGCGCCTCACACAAACCGGTGCATGTTGTCTGAGAAATCACTTTTGCTCGGTTCTTTTCCCGCCTGTACCTCGGTGTGTTTTGTACACTTGCGAGCACACACAGACACACACTCCCTCTCTCTTCCTTTCTCACCGTTTCATTGTCTGCAGGCTTGAAGGGATCGGTGTTATCTTGATCACCCACAGCAACACATTAACCTCTCCTCTCTTATCTCTACACTGGTCATTAGTGCCAAAACCCTTAACGTCCTATTGACAAGGGCCACCGAACTCTGCATCTGTGTGTGTGTGTGCGTTGAGTTATCGTAGGTGACATGTGGTTGAGATCTGCTGAGTTGGTGATCTGACCCGATAACATTATTAGCCTGTGGTGTGTGTGTGTGTGTGTGTGAGAGAGAGAGAGAAAGGGGAGAATGCTGTAATAATTCTTAAACTGAACTGTTGATTTTTGGTTCATTTCTGTCGAGTTTCTGATGCACTCGCTCGATAAAATGAATAAATTCCTCTGAATGCAGAGCATATTTAAAATGAGGTGAGCTCCGCTCCCCTCCTCCCTGTAGGAACACGTAAAAATTCAAAAACTAGTCGCTGGTTTTGCGCCGAGGCCGTTGAAGGGGAAATAAAAAATGTACTTCCTGCCTTTAATGCGGCGGCATTGGTGTCGAACGGGTTACTCCATTTGCTGCTGATGGAGCATTACGCCTCGACCCAAGTCAAACAGCTGTCAGCAGCGAGTGTATCGCAAATTAAATCAAGTCGGTGATATCATGTCTTGACACGCAGCAATCAAATCACTCGCAGCTATAATATGAGCACCTGCTTTAAACACTCTCTGTGCATCCGGGCAAAATATCTGTTCACATAAATCCATAATGTGATGGAGCCTGTCGAGTTAAAACAAATAAAATCCAGTGTGTGCTCAGACATATGAACGTTCAGACTGCACAGCTACATTTCTGCTCATACATGTCACGCAGACGTTTAGTTTTGAGTTAAATGTGTGCTGCTGTTTGTCACTAAATGCAGTACTTATCTGTCTGTCTGTCTGTCTGTCTGTCTGTCTGTCTGTCTGTCTGTGTCTGCTGGGCCTCTGTGTGTGTTAGTGGGGTTGACAATCTAACAGGTTAAAAGAATAATTGCAGCTCTATTTACCCCAAACAGCCTCTCTTCTGCACATAATTACATCCACACACACACACTCATGTGCACAGACACACACTATCACATACTGAGGCACACTCAGAGAGAGAGAGAGAGAGTGAGAGAGTCCCTGCACTAATATTTAGGTAGTAACAGTCATGTGTTTGAGTGAACCCTCCTCTTGTCCTCCTCTTCAACGCAAAGCACTGTTAACCACCGAGCACTCACCGAGAGAGGAATACACCCCGCGCTGACCGCGCTCGGCGTGGTTGTGCCGTGTGTGTGTGAAAACATTATGACAATACCATCCTCCAAGGTGAGCGGCTCTATAGTCCATATATATGTTGTTTGTCATTTCTGCAAATGCTGCAACTAAAAGGAGTCGAGTCCATGATTTATTTAATTTTATTTTGAATTAATCAGTTGAGAGTTTATGAAAAAATTGAAAAATGACAAATTAATTCTAAATGTTCTCAAAAATATTCAGTTTACAGTCACGTGAAACTAAAATAAACAGCACTGCCGCTGCTACAACAGCACAGTCTTTGGTGTTTTTGTGAGTAATTTTTTGCTTATATTAATTTTTTTCTGACTCATTACAAAAATATAAAAATAATAAAACGTGTGTTTTTTTTTTGTTGTTTTTTTTTACAGGAAGTAAAAGCAGGTTATTTATTATCTTCATTAGGTTGTTGTGATGATTTTTGCAGCATACTTCCTTGTAATTGCTGCTAAATCTAAATCTCTCTCTATATAAATATATACACTCTGTCTCTCTGTATATATTTATATTTAGGTTTTTATGTTTAGTGAAGCTTATTTTCCACCATCACTCGCCTCTCTGTCAGTCTGTGCACTCTGGATATTAAAGTGTAAATATGTACAGTAATATAAGTAGATGCTGATCAGAGTGGAACATATACATTTGGACTCTTCAGGTGTCGTCTCTGTCCGGTGTTCAGGTGTGTGTTTTATGGCTTCAGCCTGCAGTGCCCGTCCTCGGACGTTGGTGGCACTGCTGCTGCATTGTGATTAAGGAGTGCAGCACAGCTCCACCGTGGACCCACTCACGGCCGGCATTACATTAAAAGACATTATCTAAATACTCAACAAAGTGAAATTGAATTTAGGACCCCCTTCCCTCCCCACACACACACACACTCACACACACACACACACACACACACACACACACACACCCTTGTGCTGGTTCAACTGGCCCGCTCTAGGATCCTATTCTCTCCTTATTGTTGGAGTGAGTCAAGCAGCATCCTCTGCTCCTCATCCACTCTCAAATTGAATCAGCCTCAATTTGACCTTTTTATGTACCCGAATCTGCTACAGATGTACAGTATGTGCATGCAAGCATGTCTGCCGTGCACGTGTGTGTGTGTGTGTGTGTGTGTGTGTGTGTGTGTGTGCGCCCATATGTGCCCCCGTGTCAGCTTGCATTGCTTACAGTGAAGTGGGGAAACAGCATCTTCCTATTTGCTGCAGAATAGACCAATTAGTGTTTAGCAACAGAGCAGGAACCCATGTGAATGTGTCATTGATTAGCAGGATTTGGCTAATCATCACATCTCATAAACTCACCCCGCTAATGTCAGCTGGATCTCCTACAGTACGCCTCCTTCTCCCCTCCTCGCTCAATCTATCCCTCCATCTCCTTCTCCTTTTCTTTTCAGCTCCCTCTTCCCGTCTGTCTTTCCGCACTCGTCTCTTTGCCCATCTGTCTCCGTCTGTCTTCTCTCCCTTCCTTCCTCTTCTCGATTTTTCTTCCTTCCTCTCCTCTTCTTGGAGGGTTTACAGTAGAAGGAGCTGAGCGGATGCTGACTTCTCCTCCTCGTGCATCAGGAAGGAGAACAAGAGTCTGCATTGTTGCTCATCTGTAAAGGCAATATATCCTGTTTTATTTTATAAAAGCAGCTTTTAGTGTTTTTCCACTTTCTTTAAGAAAGAAGATTCCTCACGCGGTCGCATTCTCTGAAACACTTTAATTGTTGAGCAGCCTTCTTTCACTGAGACCTCTCCTTTGAATTTTGTCATTTTAGGTCAGCTGGTGTCCGTGAAGTGTCGACCTACGATTTGTGACCTTGGCATCAGACAAAACAACCGTATGTTTATGAGCCAACATATGTTTTATATTTTATGTTAACAAAATCTCAGAACATTCAAATATATAACTTTTTTATCCATAATTAATTATAGCAGCTTATTTTCTTGATGAATCATTTCACTTTTGTTAATGTCCAAAAATAAAACGCACAGCCTTTTTACACTGTCTTATATTTATGTAATATAATATCAACTTTAGGAACACGTAAGACAAACGTAACAGAAGCAGCACAAAGTGGAAGCTTAAATAATTATTTTTATTATGTATTCAAGCCAAAATCAACTCAAATATTTAGAGAGAAAAATCAATGTGGCAGTACTGACCATTTAATAGTTGAATAACTGATGTTATTTTTAATAAATCTTTATGTATCTAAGCACTTCCTCACATATTTATTGTGTTGGACGTGATCCGGACAGGAAGAACGAGTTCCCCTCGATTCATTTCATCTCTCTGCGTTTGAATTAGAATAAATTAAATTAGTGCTTCTGGAGTTTTGAATGTTGTGTAATAGGTATTAGTTATCATATTAATTAGCATCTGTTTGACACAGTATGGTGGCCAGCTGGGCTGCATGAAGGAGTGTGTGTCTGTGTGTGTGTGTGTGTGTGTGTGTGTGTGAGGTTGCAGGGGGGGAAACTGGCAGCGTTTGATTTGTTGTGTTGCTAATGTGACACTGATTATACAGGTCAGAGTAAAACAAAGCGGTGAGACGCTGCAATGCTAATACAGATGCTGTGATAACAGGGTTGTCATCACACACACACACACACACACACACACAGATATACCTTCACGTGAACGTATACACATGTACCTATACGCATCTACATGTGCGTGTTCTTGTGTCCTTCATGCAAAGACACACACACACATTCACAGGTCATGGAAAAACATCTCACAATGACTTTGGTTTGAACAAACCACACGACGGCTTTTTGTGTGTGTGTGTGTGTGTGTGTGTGTGTGTGTGTGTGTGTGAGAGAGGTAGACTGTTGCCATGGAGAGGAGAGGTTAGTGAATTTGACCTATGCTATCATGTTAGCTTTGGTCCCGCAGCTGTAATTTCAAATGAGAGGAAAAAAATATGTGTTTCTCACTGAATTGATTTATCCCTATGTTTATGAGTAGATAAGTGCAGTGATGCTTAGATGGAGGGTTATTTTCATGGGGTGACTCTTTTGTGTCTATTGTGTTTATCTAGGCCACTGTTGATGTCGGAGTACTGTAGCTCTTTTTATTTCTTTGTGTTTGTGTGTGTGTTTTCTGTATGTGCGCCTGCCATTTGTTTGTGTGTGTGTGTGTGTGTGTGTGCGCCAATCTCCACCACCGCCACCGCTGCAGGTACGGCAAAGGCATGGGAGACATTGTGGTTTATGAAGAGCGGTGCGTGATCAGACGGCAGTAATGAAATCAATCACAATAGGATGGAAAAAAAAGTAAGAGTGACTAAATAACATGAAGTGTTGTTTGTTCTGATTCAGTCACCATGTAACCTGTCCTTTTATTTCAGACTCAGTCAGTCTTGTGGCCTTGATGCAGCTGCAATAAAATGAAATCTTGTTCCTACCTGCAGCATCGGCCAGTTTTACATTATTCGACAGGCTCTGTGTGTGTTTGTGTGGAACATATGGTTGATGACAAGAGAGCAAATAGCCGGGCCGAGATATGGTCGCCCCGTCTGGATTTTGGGGTAATTTGTCGGAGGAAGGAGGAGGGTGTGAATGTCGGGTCGAGATGGGCGGGGATGTGTCAATCACGTGTTTGACAGGGCCTTGTATAGGTTGTCATGTCGCCCGGCAGCCGAAGGCAGAGACACCACAGAGCCGGGGGGGCCAAGCAGGGGTCACACCCGTCTGTGCCCCTAAAACGGTCCCCCCACCTCCTCCTCGACAGCACCGGGTGCAGATAGGCGAGAGGCGTTTGCTCCCGGGGAGGTCAGCGACAGGGGTGATCCAATTCTCTGTGTTTGGGCGTCGGGGAGATTGCGTGCTCACCTCTGTCAACCCCTCCACATACAGGTCAGCAAAAAATAAGATGGAGACTCACCACAGCGAGCAGAGAGAGTATAACCTGTATGTATAATTCACCAAACAAGGTTGTGCCTCCTCCATCTTCTCTCCAGTCGTCCGTACAGGTAACGTCCACGACGGCACTGTGCCTCTTAGCTCTCGGTTGACCGTTAAAGGCCCCAGAGGAGATACCGAGGGGGTGACTTTGCTCCTTCTGTATTCATTGTTTCCTTTTTCCTCTCTTCATATACCCGTTATCTCTCTGTGCTTCTCTTTTACTGTGTACTCTCAAATTGTGTTTCAACTTTCCTCCTTGGGGACACTCCTCACCTTGCTCCCATACGCTGAGGATGTCGGGCCCCGTGTGGCCCTGTCCTTATTGGACTATAACACAAATCAATCAAGCCCGTCACATTCTTTTTTTTTTCAGTAATGTAAACAAAAAGTGGACCGGGGAGGTCAGTGTGTGTTGTTGTCGAACGGTTTGTCCACACTGTACCTGCTAAAGGACACAGGGGAGGAGGAAGTCCTTCAACTAGTGTCGATTATTGTAGCAGAGTGATGGTGTGTCATGTAACATCTTTAGGTCTAAACGTGAGGACAGCCTGTTCCTGTGTGTGTGTGTGTGTGTGTGTGTGTGTGTGTGTCCAGCGGGAACTACCATCTGGTAGTGAAGGCCGGTAAACCGTTAGAGCCATGCTGCCTTACCCTTGTCAGTGGCAGCTGTGTGTGTGTGTGTGTGTGTGTGTGTGTGTGTGTGTGTGTAGAACATGTATGTGAATGCACAACAGTGTCTGTGTGTGCGTGTTCACTAATTACGACTGTCGTGGGTGTCACAATCCGATCAGACCAGTAACGGCCATCATGTGTTGACACATGTAGTCTGATCCGTCCTGCCTCCCGTGGCTCTGCAGCACTGAACCACTGACATCAGATTCAGTTTCTCTATAGCATCAGCATCAGCTCAGATGATGGTGTGTATGTGTGTGTTGTTCTTTTTGTGTGATTTAATTAAAAAATGATTTAATCAACCTTAAAAAATAAAGTTTAAGTCAGATTGTAAAGTGGTAATGCCTCTGCAAGGAACCTTTTACCTGTTCAACAGGTTATAGCAGCGATTAGTTAAAGCCGTGTGGGGGGAACCTTTGTTGGTTCTGCAAGGAACCTTTTACCTTTAGTTCCTCAAAGAATCAGTTGCTGCAGGGTCGACTTAAAGAACTAGTCATCAGTTTTCCAAAGAGCGAGATTCTTAAACATAAAAAGGTTCTTTAAAGCACCAAGATTGTAGGGCTGCAACAGATTATTGATTTCATTTTTTCTTAATCTAATGATAAATTGATGAATAGTTTGATGTATAAAATGTCAGACACTCGTCACAAAGGAACCTTCCAACGACAACAAACCTGCAAATGAAGAATGTCTGAAGAATCACAGAAACAGTCAGCTGAATTTCTGAAACATTTCATCTCAGTAAAAATCAATTTGGAGACGTATACCAAGTCTTTATTTTGCCGTCGTGAGCGGGGGCACTTTGCAAACGTTCCGTGAAGCTGCAGCGGTCTGAGCCCATGTTTATTTATTGTCCTGGATTTGAGTTCCAGACGACGCTCTTACCCACATTGCCATGGACATCCAGCTCTCCAGTGTCAGAGCTTCAGCAAACACGCTGCAAAAGACTCAAGGATGTCCCTTCTTGTGAAAACATGACCACAATAGCGGAGCTTAAAATAAATAAAGCAGCAAGGTTTAACTGGTTTACCTCAGACAGGGTTCAGAATGTTCAGCAGGGCTTAAACACACCAAATGGAAGACAAGGTTTAGCAACCCTGACCTTTGACTGCATGTGTCTTATGTTGGTGTATTAAATGACACTCATCAGAAGTTGATTGGGTTTTAAATGTATATGTTAATGCACTGATATTAAGAGTTGATCACATTTATTTCACAATCCTAGCTTGTTCCTAGTTTGAGGCATTTGCCAACTAACTCGCCAAGTGTCTCTTCCCCTCGTCGTCCCCTTCATCTCTTGTTCATTCTCCCCCTCCTCCTCCTCCACCTCCTCCTCCTCCTCCGCCAGGCCCCCTTCACTCCAATCCCAAGGGCAAGCCAAAGCCTGACAGCTTTGTTTGTGTTCTCCACTAAGTGATTTTTAATCAACTGGTCTGCATGAGTCCTCCCAAAGGGGCCGGAGCAGCAGAGGCTGTGAGAGATTGAGCTCAGGGGCTGCTGGATGGCTGGCTGGAGATAGTGGAGGTGAGAGGAGCAAAAGACTAGGTCCACAGTCAGCTGGCTAATTTTTGAAAATGCTGTTTATGTGTCCAAACAATGAGAAAAATCTGAAGGTGAACCTTCGTTCTGCTCCGTCCTGCTGTCCTGCACGATCATCGTGAAACTCATGATTTTAAGTGATAACCAGACACCAGAAACATGAGTTAAACCAAAGCAAACATTTTAATAGAGAAGAGAATTAGATGGACCAAAGATCAGATGAGATGTTTGATGAGTGACATTGTCCAGAACAGCTGATCTAGTCTAGTCTAAGCAACCCTGCATCTGTGATGGTGTGTTACTGCCAGTGGCATGGCTAACTTGGCACCGTCAACGATGAAAACTACAAACAGCAACATCACGCTGGAATCCAGACGCCGTCTTTCTCAGGGCGTCCCAAACAGTGTGTACAGCCTGGGCGACAGTGAAGGCCGGTGGACAAACAGGTGGTTAGTTCTGTATAGTTCTGTATTTCTAACATGGTACCAATAGTGACAGTTATCATTGGACCATGACATTATATAGACAGTGTGATAACTATCCGTTTAATATCTCCGCTTGTATCGGGCCATTGTTGGAGAATTCAGTGATTTGATGTGTCAGGCGTTTGCTGAAAACACACATTTACATCTGGTTACATTTCCGCAAAATTGAGTATGTCACACGACTGCGTGTGATATAAAATTACATCCACCATGATAGACGATTTTATCCACATTACCGTCCCCTTGTCACAATCGTGAAAATGTCACTTTAAAGTGCATTATGTGGAGATTTCCCCGTCACTCAGCTGACATTTCAAACCATGTGGTAACGGCGTAACGTTGAAGGGCGTGTGTGCTGATGGATTGTCTGGCGACTGTCAAGTGGAGGCGTCGAGTCTATGATGCTACTTATTAGGAGATGGGATTAGTCTACAGATTATTGCTGTTATTATTTCTGCAGTAATCCACAGACAGAGCGGCGACAGAGATCCTCACCTTATCAAAACAAGCAGCCATCAAATGCATCCACTCTCCATATAGAAACAGATACATGCAGCATAATGCGTACAGCCCTCACACACACACACACACACACACAGCTCTGCATCACAGAGGGCTTTATGTGAATAAAAGTGTGACGAGTCGAAGGATGTATAGCTGTCATTTAAGGCCGGCTCGGTTTGCTTTACGGCTACCACAGCGTGTCATATAAAGCACTTAAAGTTCAGGTGTATAAATATCATGTTACAAGCCCTGGAGCAGGACAGAGAGTACATAAAGCAAAGGGAGGAATGACAACACTTACTGTCTCTTAGTGGATGAATCAGTCAGCCCACACATGGAGTGAAGGAGAAGGAGGCCATGAGTCGAGGTCTCTATTCACTGTTTTAACTCTTCTGATTTCATTTAATCTACCTGAACAAGTCAAGGTCTTGGCAGGGCATGGAGGGAGGGCGGGTGGGGTAGGTGGAGGGTGGAGGGGGTACTCTGAAGACCTGTACTCGTGCTTTTCCCATTGTTAAACAACCTTCAGGGAGAGGGGTAGCCACTAATATTACCAATCAGGCCCTCGTAGTGAAGGTTGAGACTAGAAATGACGGGGCGGCGGCATCTGTTAAAAAATACATAATTCCATCCTCACGTCATGGCTTTGAAATAAGAAACATGACAAACTTTGAACTTTTATTTGAACACTTAACTATTTTATATTACTTAAAATTAAGTCATAAGACTTAAAAATAAAAAGAGTTTGTAACAGAGCTGTGGAGCGATTAAAAAAAATCAATCTAATTAATTATATATTTTTTCAGTGAAAAGCTCTTAAACATATTCCAACATGTTTCAAATCAAATTGAGTTTGGTTTGGTGAATAAATCAATGTTAATATGAGCATCTCAGGACAAACCTCAACCTGACAAACCACAGAGAACAGTAAGTTAGACTTAAGTTACCTGCCTGTCCTCAACCACAGACCCTAACACTGGTCGAGTGTGGCTGCTAACGCTGCTAACAGTGTTGTGCTTCTCATCCGCGTCCATCGTTTACAAAGCAGGTGTGGGCGGAGGCGACTCCGAGGCGGCACCAGCAGGTACCACACAGCCTGATCCTTCTTCTTTTATTTAATGCCGGACAGCAGCGAGTGTTTAAGGAGCATTACCGCCACTTACTGTGCTGGAGAGTTAATCTGTGTTACCTTTTTCTATAATCAATCATCGAAATTAACGTTAACTTGACAGCCCTAATGAAAATAAATAAGGATGTATAATAATAATAATAATAGGCAGAGGAGCAGATATCCATAGATGGTGGCTAACCAATATTATCTCTTCCCAGCAGCACTCTGTCACATGGTCATTGGCTCCATCCTGTAAACAGTGTTCAGTCTTTGGTTGGTGGTTTTACGTCCCTCCACTTCACCATCTTCACTTTCTTTGCCATGAGTTGATGAATCTCTGACGTGCATCATCATACGGGACTTTGGGGAGCTCCCGGCTTCTTTTTGATATTGTTGACAGTTTGGGCAGTTTATCCCAACGTGCCAAACTTTTACCTTCACTCTGTGACCAGATTAGTTCAGCGATCACATTTGGACCGGGCTCAGACAGAAACGAGGTTAGCCTTCCTCCTCCTTGGTTCAACTTTCACACCAACATACGGCAGCACAGGATGTAGTGAATGCATTCAGCATCCTATATGCAGCACACACACACAGTCACTCAGCTGTTTGCTATCCCGAGCGTCTGGTCTCTTTCCCTCTTTCTGCCGTGCAGAAGCAGCTGCGGAGGAGCAGAGATAACTCTTAACTTTGTTTTGACACTTTTGATTAAGGACCATTGAAGGAACACCTGTATGGCGGGAGGGAACAATGCGCCGAGCCCGTAGAGAGATTGATTTTGTGCATTAGAGAAGCAGCCTTTGTCTAAAGCCACGAGGCCCTTTGTTATGCTAACCAGCCGTGGAAGATTTCCAATTCAATTTCACCTGAACGCTGGTCAGCAGCACGCTCCATTGTATGGCGTCCCTCGGGCCCCGGCGGGCCCCCCACCACCGCTGCCACTGCTGCCTCTCCCCTGTCGTCTCTCAAACTGCAATTTAGCCGCTGAGGAGGGTGTGTGTGTGTGTGTGTGTGTGTGTGTGCGCGTGTGTGTGTGTGGTGGCGGCCTAGATTGACAGCCGACTGGATACTCTTGCCATAATATTCGCTGCATCCTGTCCTTGTGTGTGCAGCGGGCCGCGGAGAGGATCACAGTGAAATGAGATGATATTAATTATCCTAATCCTGATAGCTCTCTCTGGAACTCTGCTTCCACTCATCTGTCTCAGGAGAGGACTTGGATGGTCAGACAGAGAGAATGTCAGAGAAATGAATTGAAAGCCAGAAAATTCAGTAGAGAATACTTCAACAAAAACACGGCTCAGTGAATCAGGTAGACTCGCTGTTCTGTCTTACTTTGGCTTTTCTTTGCAGGATTTCACGGTCACGTAATCGTCGTTTCATTTCTAACAGTCCATCCATCTTTTAAGTGTGAGTTTTTGTGCCTCGTTAAATTTAGAAAATTAAAATAAAAACACAAAATATCCAATTCAACATTATTGGCCAGACACACACACACACACAAGGAATTCAGTTGTACATACAGGTATAGCCATAAGGACAGTTTAAAGGTGCAGTGTGTAGAGTTTAGTTGCATCTTAATGGTGCATTCGCTGCTCTCACTTTAAAGGACCTGCTCTCTCTGTTGATATAATAATTTTTAAGTAACAAAAATAAAAAAAACAACTTATTTTCAGGTGATTATACATGCATGAAAATATAGTTATGAATATTATATTTGCCTTATTCTGAAAATAAAGGCTCCAAATCTTACACACTGCAGGTGACAAAAATGTGCGTAAATATAGACACGTGTATCTATCTATAGACATTTGGATAAAGGACGATGGTGCAGGTGATGGAATAAATGTGGTTGTGTTCTGTGCATGAGGCCGGTGGATGTGACAGTATATACATGTATGCACAGCAGATTTACAGGGTAATATTACACAGAATAATGTTATTGACTCTGTGTTCTGCAGTTTTATTTTGCTTCTTCAGACTCTGCAACTTTCTTCACATCCTCACGCCTGCTCGCAGCGTTTTCAAATTATTTATATATTGCCAAAAAAATGTTTCCTGATAAAACTAAAGGGGGCAGCCTCTTTTTTCTTTTTTTTTTTTTTTTAATTGAATATCTCAGCCAAAGAGCACATGATAATTGAACCAGAGGGGGAAAGGCACGCTGCATGAATAGGCCTGTATTACACAGAGATTTGTATTAAGATGGAGTCTCTACAGCGATGGAATAACACAATGCTCGGCTGCGAGCGTTTACCGCGATACGTGCATTAAGAGAAACTTCTTAACTCGCTCATTATGCTTGATGATTGTATTATTTTAGTGGTGTCACACTCCACTAGGCTGGATTTGATAACATGACTCTCAGAGCTCGCAGTCATTAATTAGTTTTTTTTGTGAAATGCAACTTAAAGAGTCCTTTTTCAAGTTTGACTCGACGCGTCTGCGCGTGGCCATATGTGCAGACGTCTCCTGGTTTTTGTTTGTTCTCTATTCGAGTGCATTGTACGCTCTCCTGTGCAAAATTTCTTTATAATAAGCATTCATCTTACACAGTTTATTGCACCGTGTTTAGAATTAATTGATTTGTCGTCTATCTGTGCGTTTGCACGCTTGTTTTCGATTCTGATAGCTCTTTGTTCCGTAATGCGGCACATCAACACGAATGTGTGCGCAGAAAAAGGCCTAATCCTGGCCTGAAGTGGAGGTACAGTATATTTAGAGCGCTTTTGATTGTGAAGGTTGTTATTATTGAATTTGAGTGACGATCACGCTCGTTTGATCACGAATCAATGCCTCGCTGTTCGTCGTCGTAGCGATGTGCTCGAGGGGACGTAGAAATTGTTTCATGGGGCATTTTTTTGCACTGTTTGAGAGAGAGAGAGGGGCGCTTGTTTTCTCTCTTGAGCTCACCCTGTAGCCTGATGAGACCCCTGCAGGCGCCCCCAAACACACACACACACACACACACACACACACCCTGAAACCACTGCACCAGACGACGTGAAGTGAGGAGAATAGCTGTTTACCCCTTGTGCCTGAGGTATCAGTGCCAGCATAGAGTGGCACATCTTCCCCCTCCCGCAGCCCTTCAATAGGCTTGTGAAGTGTGAAGTATATTTTTGTTCTCGTGTTTTTATACCAATTTTAATTCCACAGCTGCATATCTGAGAAGCAGGATTTCCTTGGTTGGCTTCCCAGATTTTTCTTTCTCTCCATCTTTGCTATTTCCCTCCCTTATATCCTCCCTCCCTCCTTCACCCACCCCGTCTCCTTCTCCTACCCCTACAATCCCTAACCTCCACCACCACCACCACCACCACCCCCTTCCGTTGCCTGGGGGCTGATTATTTTAGTGGAAATACCGCCATCGTGTATCGCTGCCAGATTCTGCCAGCCCAAGCCTCTGCCACCCCGCCCCTCCCTCCCTCCCCGCCCGCCCCCATACCCACATCCCTCCACTTAGAATAACCAATCTGATGATGTGACAGTTTCTTTCTCCCCGTAGAAAATCTGCCTCTAACCCTTTTCTTTCTCTCTCTCTCTCTCCCTCTCCCTCTCTCTCTCTCTCTCTCTCTTTTGCGTTTTTGGATTCCAGCGTTGTTTGACATGTTATGGAAGGGTTTCAGCTTCCCACCTCCGCAATCCTCATTCTATCCCAGGGAAGCGGTTGGCATGGGAATCTAATACTTGGCAAAGAGAGGGCAAGGAAGGAGGTGGTGACGGAGGGGAGGGGGTGATATTTAAGACAAAAACACACTTTTTAAACACATTTCTGTGTCTGTGTTTTCATCTCCAGCAACGGATCTGATTTAAACTTTGACTCCGCTGCAGTTTGAACTTCACACAGAGTTAAAAAAGCCCGATGACAGACGGCCTCTCTGTCTCTGAGGTGCATGCGTTCATCTGTTTGGTTATGTGTCACGTAACTATGCCAATGGTCTCCTTCGGCGCCCTTTAGGTCGATGGTCATCAGTTGCCATGGCGCTGGCAGGAAGGATGAAATCAGGTCCGGTTACAAAGCTTTGATGAGAGAGAGAGACATGAAAGCCTCTTTCTTCACCGAGACACCGAGACCAAACCGTAAGAGTTGTAACTCCGTCAGAGCCGTGAAGCCTGGGCCTCCACACACACACACACACACACACACACACACACACACACACACATTCCAAATGAACCTTTAAATATTTCCCGTGCGACGATGGTCGGTCAGGAGGAAATTTGTTCGTCATCATCTGTCATCAGCTTCATTGTCATGTAATCATTTAGTTAGAATTTTCCAATTATGATTCACTTCTGTTGGTTTTAAGTTATTTTAGGCGCAGGGTAAGCCTGAAAGAGGTTAATCAACGCTCTCTTGTTACATTGTCTCAGTTAACGTATTGCCCAAAAGTGCTCTCCCCCCTCTCTCCTCACCCTCTCTCTCCTCTCTCTCTCTGTCTGTTTTTCACAATAGCTCAGCCTTGGTGGGATCTGGCTGCCTACAGATAACTGCAGTCTTTGTGCAACCCATTTTGAGCAGATACATACTGTAACCATTATTTATTTGTCCGTTCTGATCATTTACATGCACACGTCCATAAACTGATATGTTTATTCGCTCACAAACGTTGCATTGTTTGTAAAAATAGTGGTAATGTAATCTTGTACCAATCAGCGGCTCGCTCGTGTCCAATCTGCAACATGCAAATGTGTCCACATACGCACGGCTCTGCTGGCCTATATTAGCATGTATGGGTGGAGAGGAGATGGGTGTAGATAGTTCCCGTCTTACGCCGATGTTTGTTTATCAATGCGCGGCTCCTCCTCGGCATGCAGAAGGAGCCTCGCGGCCCCCAGTGTGAGCTCGAGCAGGCAGAGCTGTCATTGTTTAACGCCTCCCCTGATTAGTTTACTCTCGCCTGATTAGAAATTAATTAAAATGATGACACAGATCCCAGCAGAAGAGAGGGAGGAGGAGGTGGAGGAAAGGGGGGAAGAGGAGGAGGAGGTGAAAAGAGGGTTAGTGGTTTGTTGGTGACGTCCACTGGGGAAGGGGTGATGTTAAGTCAGGGAGCTTTTAGCACACGAGTGTGCAGCAGGGAGGGGATTTGGTGTGGAGAGTGTGGCAGGCATGAGGGGTAAGTGTTTTGGGGCAGCAGAAGGTGGGGGTGGTGTGCAGGGAGTGGTGCTCTGGTGGTGGGTGGTGGTGGTGGTGGTGGTGGGGGGGGGCAAACATGGCTTAATGAGTGACTCTTGTCGCAATCAGAACATCGTTTGCTCATGCATTCTAATGAGCTGGATGTTGCAGTGGAGATCGGTTCACGCTCTAATTTATTCAATATATTTTGTGTATTCACCCTGTTTATTTAATAACAGGGAGCGTGCACATTAATCAACATCTCAGCCATCATCACATCAGCACAAATATTTTTCTCTCTCCCTCTGTTCATGCCCGGGTCAAGTCACAGCTCCTTCTCAGGACCCAAACACCGAGCCAGCTATCTGCTTCTTTATTAGTTATTGCATCTGCAGACGTGGTGTGGTGGTGAGTGTCGCCGTGCGAGTCAGAACAAAAGCTCTGAGTATTACATCGAGGCCCCGATAACATCGCGCTTCAGCAAATATCGGCATCGTTGTAAACATTTTGAGTGTGTAGCCGAGGCTTACGTGTCACCCATGGATGAGCCTGTAAGTCTTCACCCAGAGGAGCCCCGCCCACCGCCGCCCCGTCACACAGCGTTTCTCCCTCTCTCTGTCCTCCTCCTTCGTCGTCGCCTCAGCGACAGTCAAAAGTTTATCTTTCTTAGCAACCAACTTTTGATCTTCAGTATCAACTTTTCCTTTTTTTTTTTTTTTTTTGCTCTCGCCACGATCATTCTGTCCGTCGCGCTCTCTCTTCTTTCCTTCCTCCTTCTCTCCCCCCTTATCCATGTCATAATGTAATCAAAGGGTTGAAAAAGGTAGCGCATGAGGCTATGGGTGCATTTGTGTGTGTGTGTGTGTGTGTGTGTGTGTGTGTGTGTGTGTGTGTGTGAGGGGAGGCTAGTGGGTTTCCCATAGCGATGAGGGCCCATGGTTTCTCCTGGTAACCTAATTGGCATGTGTTTCCTGGCAGGTCTCATTGTGGCCTCTCCTAATCACTGTCCCCAGCCCTAACAAGAGCGACCTACAGTACAGCGGCTGCGCTGAAGGAGCACGTCTTTTGTTGTTTTATTTCTTTCTCTTTTTCTTCCTCTTGTCTGTCCTCATCCCCCCTCGTCCTAACAGAGGGACTCGTTGAGACGGCCTGATTACCACAGTCGGATCCCGAAATACGTGTGTGTGTGTGTGTGTGCGTGCACAAACACATGCATGTGTATATGAATGAGCTCGGCCCGCTATAAAACCAGTTGGTTTATCGAGGCAGACTCCTGCCCAACTGAGCATGTAAACCCTAATTGGGAAATGCTTTAAATAATTTCTAATTAGTACAAGTGTGGTAATAATTGGCTGGGTAATCTGAGGATTAATTAGCGGTGTTGTGTGTATGCGTGTGAGTGAGTGACTGTGAATGAGTGTGTGTGTGTGTGCTCAGTGAGCACGTGTGTGTGTGTGTGTGTCAGGCCTGGATGGCCGGTTGAATAGACCCCAGGTTCTGCAGCTTGCTAATGGAATCCTGCCCACTCAAGGAGGTCTGTGGAGGAGGGAGGCCAAGACAGAAGCAGCTTTGTTGGCCAAGTTGTACTGTGGGTGGCCCCCTCCCCTGCATCCATCCACCCCCTCTCTTATGACCCCCACCTTATTTAACAGCTAACCTCGCCTCCACCTCCCCTTCACCTCTCCCAGCCGATCCAGCCCCCCCCCTCCACCACGCTGCTCTCATCTTCTTTCTTTGGCTAAATGACACGTTTTATTTTCTTTGACCCAATATGCTCCTGAGCCCGGCTCCCCCCTCTCTTTCCCTGTTTTTACCTCCTCGTATTCTTCTGCCACTTTCTCCTCCATCCAGTCATGTTCACCCTCCTTCTACCCACCTCCACATCTCCCTCTTCTCCATCTTCCTGTGGAGGAGAGGAGATGAGAGGAGAGGGCGAGCTAGCGCCGGGCTCTTGAGTTGTGTACTTCCACCTGGTCTACCCTCTAATTACTGCATCCTTTCTTTTGAGAAAAAAAATGGAGGAGAAAAAAGAGAAGGAAATGAAGAGCAAGAAGAGTACAACCACTTGTTGCTCCAAGCATTGCTTTTATAACACTCCTTTTTGAATTGGCGTCATTGAGCAAGAAGAACATACGCCTTTATGGATTCATCGGATTAGGAATTTATATTTCCCAAAGAGCTTTTTCTTTTTTTTTTTTTGCTCCGTATCACGTAGGACCTCATTGTTATCCTTATTTCCCCCTCTATTAAGTTTCCACTCACAACCTATTGGAAGTTTTTCCATCTACCTTTATCTCAGCGTTCACATTGTAAATCACTCTGCATCCCACTCCATCACCTCCTCCTTCTCCTCCTCCTCCTGCCTCCTCCTCCTCCTGCCTCCTCCTCCTCTGTGTGACAGATGGCTGTCAAGGCCGCACAAACCGGAAAAGCGGTAAGCAAGTAAACAAACAAGCCGGGATCAATATGGGAGACTAATTGAACAATGACACAAATAATTTTGTCGCAGCCGGCTCTTTAGTCATTTGTCGGTCCGCATGGCTGTCGCCAAGACTGAACAGGCGAGGCCGCTTTGACGCCGCGCTGCAGCTGCTACAGCTCACAAATAATGTTGTTACAATTTATACATTAAATATGTTTATACATATTAATATCTTAAAGATGTGCACCAAAGGTTGAATATATTTATAAATAAGGCATGTTTAATTTAGTTTTTTTCCCCTTTTCTTCATTAACTTTATTAATATTTAAAAAATCCTTTAAAGGTCCTGTGTGAAGTATTAAGCAAATACTCACCCCCACCTCACCCCATCCTTCAAAACATGTAGGAAAAACTCTGGTTGAAAAGCAAACAGTGATATCTAGATCAGAGTTTAGTTTGTCCGCTCTGGGCTACGGTAGAAAAATGGCAGCCCAACATGGCCGACTCCACGGAAGAGGACCTGCTGTAGATATTTTAAGACAACAGCAGCAGAGATTTCTTTCCAAACACAAAAGACTTTGAACAGTTTTTCACCAGTTTTCAGTCTCAGGATTTTGTGTGCTTTTGGGTGGTCCTTAATCATTTAAATCACTCAGGTTTGGCTGGATGGTTAATAACACAGATTTATTCTTAGACTTTAAATACTCCTAAATCTTCCACACTGGACCTTTAACTGCTAAACATATCTGCATCTTCTTCCTCCTCGCTCGCTTCATTGCGTTTCTGTGACTGATAACACACAGATTTAGCTAATGGTGCTTAAAGGTGCTTATCACTTCCTTGCTAATCTGGTTAGAGAGATACATGTACAAAAGGTTGTGGATTTATTACGGCAGAACCTCCCTCCAATGCTAACACGGCTCGCACACGTGTTTTCTACAGCCGGTGAAGTGATGTATACTCAAACCATGAGGCTAGTCCGGGTGCCTGGCCCATTCTCTGACATTTACTGGGCTGGTACAAGGACGTACCCTTTCCCTTCCCCTCCCATCCCTCCCATTCCTCCCAGTTAATCAGACTGGTGTGAAAAGGAGGCTGATAAGCCCATTGTCTGGCTGACAATGTCTTGGTGATAGGCCCGTAGTGGCCAACTGGATGGTGCTCTCTCCCCTTCTCCTCCTGCATCAACTCATCCCGTATTTCCTTGCCCTGAGCCCTCTCTGTCCTCACCCCTCCTCTCTCCTCACCCCTTCTTCACCCCTTTTCTTAAAACTCTCTTACCCCCCTTCGCCTTTGCCATGCCCGCTCCTCTCCCTCCCTGCAGCCCTCCTTGCCGTCCCTCCCTGACCCTTCTCCTCTCTCCCCCTCTCTGCTCACCCTTTCCTCTCCTCCATTGAGCGGTGCAGAGCCACCAGAGGGAACTCATTAGTGCACTGCTCCCAGGTTAATTGGCTGGCTCAAAGAAAAGGAGCGAGAAAGAAGAAATGAATGAGAAGAACACCCACTCTGTCCAGGGAGAAAAGGGAATCGACCTGTGTGTTTCTCACGCTGGCAGCTCCTCTAAACAGTGATGCAGCTGCTGTCAGGCCAGATGTGATCCTCTCCCGCTGATTAGTGCAGCGCTCCTGCTAACTGTGCATGCAGAGGGGGCGAGGCCTTGGCCTCTATTGTTGGATTTATCTACCATGAAACTATGTAACAAATCTGTAAGGCGCCCCATGTGACAGGTTCATATTTCTCCAAGAAAGGAAAAACGATAACATCAAGCTGAATTGAAAGTGTTATCCGTCGCCTATCTGGATGAGTCTATGCAAGAGATGGTAGCTGTGCACGTCCATGCGCGCACGGCACGGCACGGCCCTCCATGTCCTGAGAAACAGAGGGAAATGACTCTTGAGGGAGTGTGTTGAGGAGTGGTGCTTGTGACAATGCCAGGAGTGTGTGAGTGGAGCTCTGGAGTGCTGTCCACTCTTTAATTAACCACGCCGCTTCCTGTCACCTCGGGCAACCGGCACATGACGGCGAGAGAGCGACCGGCCTCACGATGTCAAAACAGTAACAGATAAATGAAAAGATTGCATCACGTTCACGTCTGGAGGCCGGAGCAAGTGTCTGAAATCATTATCACATAAAATGTCACATAAAAATGTGGCAAATATGTCAAAGCTCAGACAAATTCCTAAATTAAGTATTTAAATGTAGTTTTAAATTACAGCTTGCTGGGAATTATTCAATCAGACATCTGAATTATTACCTCAGCACCAACAGCTCTTGTCCAAGATGACATTTTCTTCTGCTGCAGCATAGTTGGACAGTTGTGGAGTTGGAAGCAGACTCGAGGTTATCTTGTCGGCAGTGAGAGTGTAAAGAATGAACGGAGCCTGAGTGACGTCACCTGTAGCTTTCTGAAGGGCCGCGCACTGTTTCTTCCACCTCTAAATATCGGCAAACACATGGATCATCAGCGGACCTGAGGCAGGCCGAGTGACACCTGAGTGCTTACACAAGCCACCTGTAACCACACCCACCTGTCAATCAAAGTCTTAATCCTGCATAACTTTAAGCCTTAATATAATGTGAACAGGTGAGTGTTATAGAGACCAAAACTGTTTTTGTACCAGGCTGTAAACATGTTTATTTCTGCTGTCTAACATGGGGACTTATGGAGACTGACTCACTTCTGGAACCAGCCTCAGGTGGACGTTAGAGGAACTGCAGCTTTTGACACTTCCACAGTGGCTTTGTTTCCCAGCCGTGGGGGCTGCCACTTGGCATTTATCTATAGTACTTCCAGGAAAGCAACAAAAAACAATATTTCCATACGCAGTGAGAAACCATCAGCTTGGTGGGAGGATTCAGTTCAGCGCTCCGTGATCCCACAGGAGGACGTTCTTGAGTAGCAAAGCAGCATAAAAACTTGAAAACACAATGAGATAATCAGATGGCTGAGGACGTTAAAGGTGCAGCTACAGTGTTGTGATAAAAGTGTGACAGTGTGATGACAGAGCAGATTTACACTGTACAGTTACAGTTGAACCTGTTGCACCTGATTCCAGGTTTCCAGGTCGATTGCTGCTTCGCACATTTAAAGTCTCACACCAACCACAGGAGCAATCCATTCAAAGCACAATCTGTTGGACATCTCGAACCAACAACCCTACGCTGAGCTGCACGCCGGGCTACTAATATATACATGACACATTATCGGAGGAGGTCCCGTGAGGTCGAACCTTACGGAGGTATTGGGCGCAGAGAGCAGGAGGACACGGGAGGAGTAACGGATAAACAACGCGTCTTCCTTTCTCTCTGCTCTCTCTTTCTCTCTGCTGAGATGATAACAGGATCAGTGGTTCGCTGGGCTTCAGCCAGCACAGGGATCATATTCATATGAGAGGGGTTGAGACTCTCTCCAGATTGGCTGCTGCACCTGACAGAGTCGGAGGAGGTGGGGGTGGATTAGGAGTCGGGATAGCAACAGCGCTACAGTCACAAGCTCATCTCTTTAGCCGTCTTCACTCCTCTGGATCTGCCTCGGTTTGTTGGACATCGCTCCTTGAAACCACCCTCCCCTCCCCTTCATCCATCCCTCTCTCCTCCACCACCTCCTTCTCCTCCTCCACCTCCTCCTGCCACCGACACACACACACACACACACACACACACACTAACCTCCCCCCTTGTCTTTTCAGCTGGGAGAGAGAAAGCAAAAAGCAAGACAGGGGGGCACTGCATAGATTCGCTGCCATTGTGTGTCAATCATTCTGTGTGTGTGTGTGTGTGTGTGTGTGTGTGTGTGTGTGTGTGTGTGTGTGTGAGAGAGAGAGAGCCCTTGCCTCCAGTGATTAGCTCTGTCAATGCTGGGCTCTTGCTGCTTACAGAATAATACAGTAAGGCCTTGAGGAGCAGGAGGGTGAGAAGAGGAAGGTGGTCTGCCTATAGGCCTGCCGGCTCAGCGGTCAATGGTTTCTGTTATTGTGTGTGTGTGTGTGTGTGTGTGTGTGTGTGTGAGAGAGAGAGAGAGAGAGAGACTGTTTGCTCATCCGTCCTCTGGACTATCTGTTTGTGTGGGAGAGTGTATTTTTGGAGGTGAATTCAAGCTGAGTTACTTGGTTTTGTTAGACGATGCATGAAATAAGAGGTCTGCTCCCCTCCTCTCCCTCCGTCTCCTCACACACACACACACAGACGCACAAACACACACACCTTTTTGCTCATGTCATAAGTGGGTGTGCAGAGTATCGCCTTGAGCTGCAGATGAACATGAAATAAACACAAACTCGGGTAGTGACAGTTTTAAATCGGCTTTAGATCACTATGAAAGGTAAAGGATTAGGAAGCTTTTTCCAGTCCCGAGGAGATAGGACGCAGTCTTGGAGGAAAGCCCACTCCTCTCCTCTCTCCTCTCAGCCCGCTGTGGGCCGGGTGTCTATCTTCTAATCTTCTAAAGCACTCTCACACCATTTGCATGTCGAATGGCCTACATACTTCACGTATACGCCGGGCTATACAGGCGCTGATTTAAAAAAACAGATCCTTTACACACTGATGGGAGAATAAATATAGTCATCTTGCAGCCTGTTTGTTGATTCAGATTCTCCACATAATATTTTCTTAATAATTATTATGTTTCATGGGTTTAAAATATTTTACAAGGTATATAATTAATTTATTATTTCACAAAAAAACACTTTGATTTTTCTGATCTATTTTTCATTAAAAAATAATTTCTGTAAATTTACATTCAGATTTTTTTTGACACTTAAATAAAACAAACTTTCATTATTTCATTGATTTTAATTGTTTAATATTTTGTCGTAATTCAGATTATATATTGTCTCGTGTCTTTGATTACCGGAGGGTTTTGTCAGCTTTTTTTTTTTTCCCGGGATTTTATTTGTCCTCGTGATGCTTTTCTCTCACTTTCACGGAGGGAAACTCGCAACAAAATCAAATTAAAATTTCTATTGAAAATGTTGCTCTTGTTATTCAGATGCTTGCTTTGGAGGTCTTTTGTGTGAATCTAATTATTCTCCACTATCAGGACGGTCCACAGGGTAATTAGTCACTTCTCACCAAAAGTCCTCCTGCATCCTCAGATTCTTATCACCATAACTCTGACATTTTAAAAGAGACATTTTCTCTCTTTTTATTATTCCTGCGCGGTCGCTTATTTTATTTATTTTTTATTTATTATTTTTTAAACCAGTTTGGAGATCCACTGCGCGCGCACGCAGCCACATCTTTACGCACACCGCGCCTGCCTTCAATTGTGTCGTGTTGGAGGAGAGAGGAGAAAAAAATCGACGTTGTCGCTGCCTGTGCTGTTTTTTTTTTTTTTTTTTTTTTTTTGTGCAGACAAACGTTGCGTCGTGCCAGTCAGAGCCGTAAATGGCGCGCGGAGGTTTTTTTGGGGGGGGAGGTGAGGAGCGGATGAATAAGGTGCTCTGAGGTCCGGCCGCGCCGGGAGGAGAGGAGAGGAGAGGTCCACTGTTCAGCAACCTTGCCTGGCTCTGAGTGCAACTGCAAACACTGCTGCATTGGACAAATTGGTAAATTTGAGTGGCTGTAATTGTCTCCACAGTGTCTCTTACAGCAGAAAATAGTAAAGTATAACCTTGAAAATCACAATACTAAAAATAAGAAAATCTCCTATAGGAGTATTAAAGGAATATTTGCTCAGGCCTCTCCTCCATCTCCAGTAAAATATGTATTTCTGCTTCAAACCTGTTTACTGATATTTAATTGCCGTGAATCGACTCTGCTCTGATTGTTGCACAGCATGACGTGATTTTTATTTTTTTATTTTTGTGTCTGTGAGCATTATTTTAGTTTTCCTGCACGTGTTTCCCTCTGTGTTTTTTTTTTCAAGAGCATTTTATTTTAAAAAGGTAAAAAGCTGAGTGTGGACTAATAATGGCTCTGTGGAGTTGGTGATTAGGCACCATCACCCCCACCTATAACTCCAGCACCACTCCACCCTCACCACCGCTCCTCTGTGCAGTTTCAGACAACTTTTTAAAAACCATAAAATCGCTTTAATTCCTCCTGATGCAGCAGCGCGTTTTTAATTTGACATCTTTGAAGTATAAATGTAAATTTTGACTGCGTGGTGTTTTAACATGCTGCACACCTTCTTTGCTCCGTCATACACATCTCTGCCACCTGTAGGCTGTGACCTTTTATCCAACAGGGGAAGTGAGCCCCTCCATAAAAATGCCTGAAATATTTATGTGCATGAAATCCATGAAACGGCTCAAACATGACTCATGTCCATTAAATAATAACAGATAATAATAAAAACAGACAGCGAGGCAGCAGGAACACGACGGGACGACGGGCAGCGGCCGGTCAGATCAGCAGATCATGGCTCGGAGCTCGATCGCACTGACAGCTGGAGCAGTGACGACTTATCACTAATTAAGATGGGACGATAAGACCAGGAGTGTGTGTGTGTGTGTGTGTGTGTGTGTGTGTGTGTGTGTGATGCAGCAGAAGTTTTGCATGTCTCTTGTGTGAACCTGCAATTTATTTGTGGTTTTCTGGCAAATGTTGATAAAATGTGATTTTATTTTTTTTCTGGTGGTTTTAAAAAGAGAGGATTGTGTGTGTGTGTGTGTGTGTGTGTGTGTGTGGACGAGGAGGAGGAGGAGGAGGAGGAGGAGGGTGTTTTCTAATCAGAGTCACTGTCGTTTTGTTGTCACCTGCTCCCAGACAGACAAAGTGGCATTTCCTGACTGTTCCCATCCCCGTCTGAGTTATCTGACACCCAAAAATACGGCTACGGGGGGAAGCAGGGAGACGAGGCACACCACAGCCTTATCCCGGTAAGGAGATGGCTTCTTATCAGATCAGGCTAGGAAGTTTATTTTATGGAGTAAATCTGTATAGAGGGGATAAAGAAATGACACATCCCTTGCGGACACAAAGGGAGAAGGAGATTAGTCCTCCAGCAGCATATATGGCTTTAGTTCAACCTGACAGGCAGCGGATTGAAAGGTCATGAAATAATAATCCCCCTATTCTTCTGCTCTAATCCTACGAGGGTGTGTTTCACTATGGGAACGTATAGGCTGAGGCTATGTGCTGCAGGGTGGATGTTCATTTAGTGTTGTCACTGTATTTAGATAGGCATCCAACACTGATTTAAATTAATTAGACTAATTATGATTGAAGAGGGATTTTTTATGATGAATGTCAGCGCCAGCACCGTCTGTCTCTGATGTTCTGCTTTATGTTTGTACATATGCTGGAGGTGATTTTCTGTTTTTATCACACATGTTGGAGGTTAAAGGGACATTACAGCAAAAAATCTCCAAGCATCAGGAGAGTTTTTCCTCCACACACACGCACACAGCAAGCATCAGGTGTGATGCAAACACATGCATGCACGAGGGAAATGGGGTAGATTATGCCATTTAGGAAAGTGTGATCTAGCTGTGTGTGTGTGCGTGGGCATGTGTTATGTGTTTGGAGTGTGGTGGGTAGAGAGGTGAAGGGAGGGAGGAGAGGGAGGCTGATAATCAAGCATCGAAAATGAGAGAGAGAAATTCAATGCAAACTAATGTGTTCCACACAATTACTCGATTAATAATTCTTATTCCATTACAGTGCCATGGAGACTCAGAGAAAGAAAGAGAGAGAAAGATGGTGGGAGAGAGAGATTTTCAGAAACGGGGACGGAGACGAGAGAGAGAGAGGGAGGAGGGGGGAGAGGGGGGAGGAGGCGGGAGAGGAGAGGGGGAAAGAGCACATCAGGCTAAGAGATCTGCAGTGGCTGTATATTTCCCAATGCCTAGTTAAGGCTGCAAGGCAGGGGTCAGGAAACTTAATTATAGCGTAAGTGGATAGAAACTGCAGAATGATAAAGAGAAACATGCAGACAGATTGGAATGGCAAGGACAGGTTTAATACTATTTTCTCCTGTCTGCCTCCCTCCCACAATACAAGCCAGACCTGCAATCACACAAGGAAACAGCCCGTGTACCCCCGCCTGACAATAACACTAATGCATATCAAAATTACATACTCAACAACAGCAAAGCTGTTCTGCATGGCCACTATTACTTTCCAATTTTGCGAGTTCAAGAAAATACATATCCCGTGTAACGGTCGTATCAGAGGAACTTATTTCCATGCTTGAGATAAGCTTCACCTGCGGTTGAACAGGAGTTATTAAACCGCGATGCACCGGCTGAATAAATAATGTTTTTTAATTTTTAGGTCTGCAATTAATTCTTCTCCTCTTTATTTATTTTGCTTAATATCATAAAGTCCAGATTTCTACTAGGATTTTAAATCAGCATGGGCCTTCCACACACACACACACACGCCGTCCAGTGTGCGAGCTCTGCAATCTATTTGCACTGTATAAGATTTGCATATCTGCAGCTCATGAAGCAAGGCTTTAATTTCCTCCTGCTGGGAGATAAACATCACCTTGTTGGAGCAGATGGGCGGAGGCAGGATGGGGTCAATGAAGAAGGAGCAGGACAATGCCACTGGTTCAGACACTGAACGGCCAGAAGTAATAAAATTGTGCAATTTCCATATGGGCCAATTCTTTTTTTTCTGATAAATTATGATCAAATGTGATATAAAGAGATGCTGCAAAATCCTGTGAGGGGGAGAGCGGCTGGATGAGGAGCTGTTTATGTACGGATACACAGTTTGTGATGGTTAGTGTTTGTATCATCGTCAGACTGTTCAGAAGTTTGGACTCATCATTGGTCAAAGAAATTGGAAGCTTAGCATTAAAATCTGTGTGTTCAATAATAAAGTGCGTGTAGCTTGTACTATTTGCTTAGATCACTGATATTTACAGTGCTTGGCACAGCAGGGTGTGATCGTGTGGCCTCACCTTCTTTTAACTGTTTATTTGTAGGCAGGATTCAGACAAAGAGGGTGAGCAGAGCTGGAATATCATGTTCAATATGATTCTGTTGACAGTCGTTTAGTTTCATCGTGTGTAGTTCAGTCAGGTTGTTTGTTGTTGCTGTGTTTAATAAATGTATCTGAGGTGTCACAGTTAGATCCTGCGTAGCCTCTCAGCGACACGTTTCGTCGCTCCAGTGATCTCTGCGTTCTCATGCTGATGTTTTAATCATCTTGCATTAATCGTCTTTTAGTGTCCAAACTACTCCACCTGTAAATAATACTGAAGGTGTCATAAAAGGGTCTTTATTAAAGGAAAGAGAAACATCACTATGACAGGTGATTCCAAACTTTTGAACGGTAATGTATATTGTCTATATTGAATATAATTAATAGTCTCTGGAGAGCTAGATTCTATTTCTTGCTACTGTTGGCATATTGTACTGATCACACCATGAGAGGTGCCATATTCTATGAATTAGAGTGTCAACTAAGCACCTTTCTTATGACAATATTAGACACAATGGAAATGATTAATTAGCTTCACATAGATGGAGTTTAATCAGCGTCTGAGCTGGAACTCGGTCCACATGTGAAGACGTAAATTGGACGTAAGGTTAGACAAAGTGAACTTTTCTTCATTTATTTAACTTTAACTCACTGCATGATGCTTTGTGGGCGCGCTCACATTGTTGTACACCATTCGTATTAGAAGGGGGAGACGGGGATAGCAAGAATAGTTTTTTGAATGCAGCGCAGCTCATGCGGGAGTTATGTAAACCTCTTGTTATTTGGATGTAGGAACCTTGTAATTAAAGCACTTCTACAGGGGATGGTTCCGCTTTCTGCCTTGTGGAGAGCCGGGGCTAGGCTGGAGGTTACAGAGGGTTAGAGGGGGGTGGATGAGGTGGAGAGAAGAAACACTCCCGTCTTTTATTAGCTCCCATTATCTTCTATTTATTTATTTATCAAAGACACCAATGCAAATCAGGATCCCAAGTCATGGATCCCGTTAATGACACAGACGAGAGTAATTAATTAAAAGCAGATGCACATACACACATTATACATGTGCAAACCCTCGTGTGACAAGTTCATCTGATTTTCAAAGACGCCACACTGTCGAGTAAAGCGAGGAGAGAGAGAGAGCGAGGAAAAAGGCAAGAAATCTGCATCACAGTGTTAATTTAATCAGACTTCAGTAATACCTCTTCTTCTCCTCTCTCCCGGGCAGCTCACGGGTTTCTCTGCTAGCTTGAGGAGAAGATGAAGGGAGCTTTCAGCCTCTTAGAAGATGAGGGTTAAAGAACGGAGAGATTAAGGAAGTGAGAGGGCGACTGAAAAGAGGGCTGGGGGGATTATGTCATCGACAATTGATGTGCTCTCTTAATGTACCTTTAAACATGTGCCACTGGGGCCTGCTTTTATAATGTCTATTCACTCATGGGAAGAGAGGCGGGTGGGGGGGGTTAAAGTATTAACCCAGAAATACTTTGCAACATACGTGTGGCTGGTGCATTGAGATGAGTAGTTATCAGGGTTTATGTCACTTTGATATGTATACGGCGTGTGGAGAGATCGTCTCTGTCAAAGGAAGTCTTCCCATACACTGCCATGCATTGTACTGATCTCCATATCAAAAAAGGAGATCCTTTATCGAACGATCATACAGACAAAATGTGTCTTTATTCCACGTCTTCAGCTCCAATGAAAATGTTCCCGCAATCTAGTCCAAGTTGGACTATGAGCAAAGGATTTATTAAATTGACTGATTCTCCTCTAACCGCCGAATGAATTGTCTCTCAAATTGCTGCTTGTCTCAACAAAATGACAGCGTCGAGTGTGTGTGGAAGATCTGCAGATCTTATCCATAAGAATGTTATGGGGTTAAGTGTGTGTGTGTGTGTGTGTGTGTGTGAGTGCACGTACACTTGTCTGAGTGTCTGTAGTGTGTGCAACCATTCGATTAAATCCACAGCTATCACTAACCGGATTAGCTGAGTGGACAGCAGAAGTCTATCATTGCTTATTGATTTCCCCTGATTCCCATCAGCCCATCAGGGCAGGACATTCTGTGAGCGCCCCCTCCTCCGGTGGGAATCGCCGCCGACGGGGGTTAACGTATCCGAGAGGCTTCAGAAGCAAGGCACCCATCTTTCTGTGTCAGGGAAAGTCAAATAAGTCAAAGCTATCAGGGGCAACAGATGCTCCCATCTCCGCTTCCTTACAGTTTGACTGCATCTGGAGTGATACAGTCAGGCGTCAGGCGAATCAATGAGTCACTGAGACAGTAAACAAGTGAGTCTGTCCTGACGCTGCCGAGGACGAGGCCGTACTTTATCTCCTGGGTTCATTTATGTGGACAAATTAAACGATGAAATCATTTCCTCTGACCTTTGCCCTTGTCTTTGTGTTTTCCTGTGTTATATGTTTGTATGTGATCTGAAGTTACGCTTTCATAGTTTACATGCTCAGAGATGTCTGGAGCCTTTGCAATGTACAATTACAATATGTGACTCGATTTCTGGCCAGGTCTGCGCCTGGCTGCTCAAACAAGCCACCTGTAACCACACCCACCTGTCAATCAAAGCGTCCACGCTCTTAATCCTGCATAACTTTAAGCCTTAATATAATGTGAACAGGTGAGTTGTATATAAATTCACCCTCAGTACAGTTGTCATGAACGGGGAAATTAGCTACAGAGACCAAAACTGTTTTTGTACCAGGCTGTAAACATGTTTATTTCTGCTGTCTAACATGGGGACTTATGGAGACTGACTCACTTCTGCAGCCAGCCTCAGGTGGACGTTAGAGGAACTGCAGTTTGAGTTTCACTTCCCCTGTGAATCAGTCACTGTGCTCCAGTTTCCCTGACTGAGCTGCAAACAGCTGGAGACGCACAGAGAACCCTGCTTCAGCTGTCAGTATGTTTCCAGCAGGACTGGATCCCAGAGTAACAAGCAAAAAATGAAAAAATGAAAAAATGAATTTCCTCTTTAAATCTGATACAACAGATGAACAAGAGACTCTCCTGATACTGAAAAGCCACAGGCAGATTGAGTCAAACCCAAAAGGTCAAAAACAAGTGGCGACGAGGTTACACTGACAGCGCTGTTTGTCCAAAAGATTTCGTGCGGCACATTAAAGCTCATTTGTTAATTGCGACAGTCTTCCTCTGTCACAAATGACTGCGCCATTGTTTCCTTCTTTCAAGGATAACAAGAAGCAGTGACGGGGCGCAGAGGGATCGAGGGCGTAGTGCATCTGCTGAGAGAGAGATACTAACGGAGGATAATAATCTAGGGAAGCTGTCAGGAGTTCACCCTCGATGGCTCGGGTGTCAAAGGCTAAAAGAGGACCACGGAAATTTGTGAAATTAATAATAGTGTTTGTGAAAGGGTGAAAAAGACATGTACCTCTGGATGCAGCTGTGACAGGGCCAGAAGAATTAGTCCAATTAAAAGTGGTAATTGCTTTGCTAATTTCTCCTATTAATTTCTCAGACTGTACCGAAGGAGTGGGAGCATAATAGGTGAAATGTTTTTAACCCTTCGTTGCCTTAATTCCTTCTCTCACCTCGTCCTCGCTAATGTCTGCGTGCCCTGCTCGTGTTTTAATAGCTCTTCATGCTCTCACCTCTGATTTCTCCTGAGCTTCAGAAATGTCTTTGTCTTTCTGCTTCTCTCTGCTTCGGATTCCCAAATATTCTTTTTCATACTGACGTTTGCTAGAAATGTTAATTGCAACACAGATAATAGTTTATTTAGATCGCGGTTTAACAGGTTTATTGTTCACCATCATGACAAAATAATAACATATAATATCACCAGTGCATTTTATTTCTCCACATATTTTACTACGATGGTGCTGCAGCAGTTTTTCTTACAATGACATATGTTTTCAGAAACAGTGTTAGCGTAGCTTAGCATAAACACTGGAAACGGGGAAACAGCTAGCCTGGCTCTGTCCGAATGTAACAAAATTAGCCTACCTGCACGTCTGATGCTCACTAATTAACATGTTCGAACAGGAACCTCCGTGGCTGTGAAACACAAACTGCAGTTCCTCAAACGTCCACTTGAGGCTGGCTGCAGAAGTGAGTCAGTCTCCATAAGTCCCCATGTTAGACAGCAGAAATAAACATGTTTACAGCCTGGTACAAAAACAGTTTTGGTCTCTGTAGCTAATTTCCCCGTTCATGACAACTGTACTGAGGGTGAATTTATATACAACTCACCTGTTCACATTATATTAAGGCTTAAAGTTCTGCAGGATTAAGAGCGTGGACGCTTTGATTGACAGGTGGGTGTGGTCACAGGTGGCTTGTTTGAGCAGCCAGGCGTCATTCAGTCCACCGATGATCCACAAACTGCATTTTGGAAACCTGTGGGTGACGTCACACACGTGCTGTCCGTTATCACTCCATGTTTTGAATACTGACAGTCACAGACTGAGCATCAGCCCCACTGGAATTTAGGGGATAACAAATGATTTCATATACTGCACCAATCAAATTAGGAGAAGTGTTGACGGATCGAGGATATAAATTATACTGATTTCTTCCCAAATTTCAAGCATTTAATTTTAAAGACCATCTTTGGAGATTCATTGAACTCAGTAGAAAGTGCCTCATCATTCTCACACAGCTTCAACGCAGGGTGGACAGCAGTCCGTCCTTTTCCTCGTTAATCATTCTATCATTGTGTCGTGACTGGACATTGCAGAGAGGAGGATTTCCCTCAGAATGCCGTCTCGTCTGATTTGATTAGAGCCTCGTACATGTGTCAGAAAACTCCGGGAACAAATGAATCGTCTCCCCCGCTGGAGCCAACAAGGTGGTCAGCCACGTAATTTGTTCCCGTCTAGCTCCAAGAGTGTGGTGTAGGCAGTCCATTGAATTCCCATCCGTCATGGTTAGTTACACGCTTGTCAGCTGCTCTCCCACTGCCCAGCGGTCTAGCCATCACCCCTGACCTGGAAGCATTATATCTAAATCACATTACATGGCCTGTGTTCTTTATTTCCCTTTTGAAGTCAGCGGAGTGAGACATCTGTCCAGCCCTGTTTGAGTTTACTTCCCACTCAACCGCCACATCTTAATTAGCTGATCTGATTTTCTGTGTGTGTGCATGTGTGTTTGTACCGCGTGCATCCATGTTTGTGTCGGCAGATAGGGCCTTGTCTGTGGGTTGAGGGTGATTGACAGGCTGATGGGAAGATAATATGCTGAGAGCGACAACCAAAAGGACCTGGAATTCATTCATTGTGACGATAATGAATCTGAGAGAAAATCCTTGTGTTTGTTCATTAGCCATTGAGGCTAGATGGCATGGCCTTCCAGGCTCTGTCAGCCACAGATGTCCCTCACTGAAGGATTCTGCAGCACCTGAGTCCTTCCTGGCTAATAAGCTTGTAATTAGCACAGCGGTAAGAGCTGCATGGCCCTGAGACGAGCTCCTCCATTTAAAAGAAAGAAAAGATGTAAATCTAAACATTTCTACTTGTTTTTTAAAGGTTCAGTCTGTAACTTTTAAGGTTATCATTTAACAGAAATGGAAAATAGCATGCATAACTACGTTTTCAGTCGTATATAATCATCTAAATAAACAAATTACTTTTTTATTGCCGTAGAATGAGTCCACCGGAATGGGCTCCTAAATGGTTTGTCGAAGAAGCATAATGTGAACTCTGATGGCTCGCTGTACATACTGCCTGTCCCCTTTCACGTCCTCTGACATAGTTCGGATAAACAGCAGAAGCATGAAGGTGGAGAAGTCAATATAAATTTTTAGCTCTGTGAAAGACGGAGGAGTGTTTGAGGTGGAGGTGGAAGAAAAGGCTCCTGTCTCTCCAACATTCAAGGCCACGGCCCTGAACCTGCAGCAGGAGACATTTCGCGATAAATAGTCTCATTTATACCTTGGTAGAAAACTAATTAGCCTAGCAGGACTCAGCCCGTACTGTCTCTCCACGTTACAGTCTGTGACGGTGTGTAGTGCTCAAGGTGTGCCATGACTGTGTTACAATGATTCTACATGGCAACACTAAGCCATTTGTGTTATCCAGGCCATTAGCCTCAAGAATTAGACAGCTATGTTGCCGGTTAGATTTTGTTCAGAGTCAAAATGTGACACTTAATAAAAGATCAGTGATATGCAGTTTTTTAAAGTGAGCTGAGCTCTGTCAGCGCCTGGTCCAAATGGTAAACATAATTAGATTCAACATTTTCAGTTTCTGCAGTAACTGATGGAATAAACAGAGAAATACTGAGCCACAGTATCTTTGCATTCACAACATCCAAGGCTGAATCAGCTTTTTAAGTGGCATCTGGTTTTTATTGTACATACCGCGAATGAATGAAATCCACAGTAACTAACTACCAGCTGTTGTCAAGTAACTCTACAGTCCATTGTTGGTTACTGTAAGTTTTTACAGTATTTATTGTCTCGCGCTGCCCCGGAGAACCTGTGGAAAAATATCAGGGAGCTGAAGACAGGATCATGTTGTAAAGGTGAAAGTTGAATCTGAGGGGAAGCAAACCTTCAGAGGAACTGTGACGCAGTCAGGTAGCTGTTCCTCTCAGGTGTTTTCATTTGACTTTTTCTTGTAATATTCACGTGTTTGAAGGGGTTTGGCATGTGTTGGATCCCGACATAGGGATCCAAGCCGCTGGCTTCGAGTGATTTTATTTATTTTGTTGTGACATTGATTGCATCACGGCTAAATTGACCGCCGCCTGCTGTTCACATGCGTTGAGCATGGCAGGGCAGAGTACAGTGTAAAACTGAATCAACTCCTCTAAACCTCGTCATTCCTTTTGAACTACTGTACCTAAGAAAATTACCCACCTACATTTTTAACTCCCGCTCGCCTCACTTCGATGTCAGAGCTTCACAGTTTGACACTTGAAGCCCGTTTTCACATTCACCTGCTGAGGATGGTGAAGGTTTCTCTGACCTCACCTTAAGTCTGAGTCCAACGTGTACATGTAGCATTCACACCAGGGAGCTCCATAGCTGCAGTTCCTCTAACGTCCACTTGAGGCTGGCTCCAGAAGTGAGTCAGTCTCCATAAGTCCCCATGTTCAAATGTCCAACTTCACAGCAGGAATAAACATGTTTACAGCCTGGGACTAAGCCTGTTCTCTTTCCAGCCTCGATTAGAAGAACCGTCACTGCACGTCATCTTCAGCAGGAAAGAGTTGTCGCTGGTGTTTCCTCACAGGTCGAGGTCTGATTTGTGCCGGTCAGCCTTCAGCAGCAGCCTTACATCACCTCTGTCCACCTGCACTAGAGCCTGACGGATCACTCAGATCAAGTCTATATGAGTCAGTAAAGTAGCACTGCACTGCAGTATGTTACACTTAAAATGACCTGCTGCATGTAAATGTTAATTTTACAGTAACATGTTGCTTCCTCTCAGTAAACTGGTTTCTCGTGTGCATGTAAACATGTTCACTGTGAGCGTGCACAATCAGTCTCTAATATAGTGCAATGAATTGGATTTGGACCCAGATTAGGTGCAATGAATGAATGAACACTGATAAATCAATGACATGCAACACGATTCCATGAGCAGCACATTTTCCAGGAGTTAGGTCGGCTACAGTGTAAAACATCCTGACATCAGACATGACTAACATTAGCTTTACTTTGTTTGTTTCGGTCTGTGCTGCAAAACACGGACGCCAAGAAGTTTCTTTGGTTTGTGTTTGTTTAGGACAGAGTGGTCGAGGGACATAGACAGTGAATGGGGAGAAGAAGCTAATAAAACATTTCTGATTGCAGCATCAACCTGTAGTTCCAGTTCCAGCCTTTATGGATCAATTGGTATCGATCTCTCACCCTGAAAACCGAACTAATAAAAACTAGATTCCATTTCTTTTAAAATTCATGAAGCGAGTTTGAAGTTGGGAGTTTTTATCTGTGACTTTGCATTCACGCTTCACGCTCGCCATCAGCCATTCCTGCTAAAATTAAACTTTCCAATTATTAGTTATGAGCTGCAGCTGTGTTTACCCCGCCAAGTCACTGTGAAGCCGGTCTGTCCACGTCCAAGTCGGACAGCTAGCCAGGGACGTAATTAACATCTCTGCTAATTCACTGCTGTTAACGGCTCAAACTGCATGTTAGCACAGAACATGTTGGAACTCCATTACTTCTTCTGTGCAGGATCGGTCAGTGTTTAAGCACCGCTGCTGGTTTGAACCCATCCCAACCTAAAACCTGAAGAGTTTTCTAAAACTCTAAAATCTCAGCTTTTAGATACAAACAGGAATAAAATCACTTTAAAAATGTAACATTTGACTTGGGAATGGTTTCCTTTGTTCTAATATTCATTAACATTTAAATGAAATAATTCAATATATTTTTAAAAGATGGAGGAAAAAGCAGGAGAGCGATGTGAGGTGTCAGTAGGAAACATGAACAGCTGTCTCTTTGTGAACTGTCGCTCCGTAATAAAAAATAAGCACACATGGTTTTTATCTTATCTTCCATGTAAACTTTCCCTCCTGATCTCACTCACATGCACAATTTGAATTTATTATTGGATCAAATTAGATGATCGTAACTCTGATTGGTTGATTGATATTGTCAGTGTCTGTGTATGTTCATGAATGGAATCCATCTCTTATTCTCTGTTTACAAAAAAAGAGTGTCCGTGTATCCTCCACTCACAGCGGTACACACACTCCGCTTTTAGATCCGTCTATTGTGGCGTTCTCGGTCCAAGGCCGCGTTCCATTCAGGCTGTGCTCTCAGAGCTCACATCCAAACCTCTGCTGCCTTCAATTAGCATTTAACTCATGAGTGTCAGTCAGCCTCTCCGTGTTTGCACAGGAGCCGAGAATTCAATGTCTGCCCGTCTTTCCAATCATCTCCACCTCCTCTGTCCTCCACATCTGTCCTCTCCCTCTGTCCCCCTGTCCACCTCTATCCTCCACTTCTGTCCTCCACCTCCTCGCTCTGTCTTTCCTGTGTTGTCTGTTTGTATTCAGATTAAGCAAATCATTTTTCCGTCATCTTAAAACACTTCAGCCGATTCATCGATCGAGTCGATCAGCTGAAAATTGATCTGTTAATCGTTTGGTTCATTTTTTCAAACAGTGATGTGAAACATTTCTTTCTTTCCTATGTGCAGATTTGACGTCTCGTCTCTGGGAAAATATAATATAATGATTCATCCATTGATCAGGAAGATTTGATTTCAACTTGAGATCTGATGGTTTATCTGCTGAGTGCACACAAACTTTAAAGTTCCTTTTAAGATATTTTGCATGTTTCGTGTGATTTGACTCACAGAAATTCTTCACTTTTTTTATAGATCAGTTCAGGATGATGTAACGCTCGGAAAAGCAGAAAATCTTCACATCAGAGAAGCTGGAAACATTCAAATATTGACTTACATGATTAATTAATTAATGCATTCATCAATTAATAGGTCTACTCACCTGACTCAACCCGTCAAGGCTGCGACTCGCTCTGTTCATTCACAGCGACACAAACGTACGATACGATCGATCACTGTCTGGTCTCAGTCAGCTGATGGATGGAAGGTGTTTGAGTTCTGCTGTCAGACCTGAAGCTCTCCACAGACCTTCTACAGACTGCAAACACACAGTGTTCTCTCTTTTCTGGCCACGTGCCTCTCAGCCCGTTTCTACATGTGCACGAGTGCTGTCATGTGACCAGTTATTTAAGACATCAGTTTCTAACACTCACTTTAATCAACAATTGTTCTTTTTTTTTTAAATTGCACTTCAACAATGAAAACATCCTGAGCGTCCAAAGTTCTCTGAACATCTGCGTTCACTTTGCAAGGACGCGCTGCGTACGTGCGTGACACACGAGCACACACACGGGTCCATCCGTCCGTATATCCAAGGGTCTCCTGCGACCTTCCTCCCAACAAGGCCAAGGGACATTCATACTGATTTATTCAAAGGGATGGTACTCATTCAATTTTCTCCATATTCATAAGCGTGTTTCGCACCCCCCGCTCTCGTTTTCCTTTTCAGCTTTAAATTAAAGGTACAGGAACGAGCCAGGCCTTTCATCTAGGGATGGGGGTGGAGGGTGGAGGGCTGTTGGAGGAAGGCAAAGGCGTGTGTGTGTGTGTGTGTGTGTGTGTGTGTGTGTGTGTGTGTGTGTGTCGGATAAGGGAGGGAAGGTAGTGGTGAGGCTCTCTCCACTCTGTATTTATTAGCCCCCTCTCTCTCCCTCCCTCCCTCCCTCTCCCCTTTGCCCGCTCCCCTCCACCCCTCCACCCCTCCACCCAACGACACCTGGCGAAAAATGATTCATTAATTCAAAAAGCAGCATTTTTGAAAGCCGTATTTCAAAGGCTTCGACAGGAAAGAGAGAGGAGCTAAGTGGGGTAGGGTGAGCTGGGAGAGCTGAGCGAACAGGAGGAGGAGGAGGAGGAGGAGGTGGAGGAGGAGGAGAGGGCAGAGGAAGGCAGAGCCAAGGTGTTTGAAGGGGCAGAGTACACTTCAAGTTTCTGTCACGCCAAAGATCAAGCTTAAAGGAGGGGAAGGTGGAGGAAGAGGGGGACGATGGAAAGCGTGTGTGAGGAGGTGACTGCAGATTTAGTGGATCTCTGTGCAGGTGGTGTTATTTAGCAATAACATTCAAGACAACAGTACGATTAGATTACGCAGAGGTCATGAGCTCTGTCCGCAAACTGTTACAGATACAAAGTTTATCTTTTGTTTGATGCTCCTTAAATTCTCCTCCTTTAAAATAAAACATCATGAAGACAGATTGAAGATTTCCAAAAATCTACCTGTGGAAGCCAAAAATCCGTCAGGGAGAACGTGCTGGACGGACGAGACTAAAGCAACATGGAGCTTTTTCATGAAGAACATTGTTCTTCTGTTTTCAGAAAACTAAATGAGAGAAGAACACAGCCACTACGGCCAAACACGCTGGAGGTTCTCTGATGTTTCAGGTACTGGATATCTCGTCACGGCGTTGTGAATCTGAAGACTACCAAAGAATTCTGGGGCCCAGCGTCACAAATCTGGGTCTGAGGAACAGCAGGACAACGAGCCAAAGACAAAGCTGGAGAGTTCAGAAGTGGCCAGCAGGCCAGATCTAAACCCCACAGCGTTCCTCTGGAGAGATCCCAGAACAGTGTGTGAGAGAAGGAGCCCATCAAAAGAGTGGTCCAAAACTCCACTACAGAAACTCACTGATGGCTGCAGGTTACAATAATTTTGTCCAATCCGTGTTTGGAGTTTTGTGTAAAATATCATCTGCTCTCATTCTGATGCAAAGAAAAGAAATGTGCATTAAATTACTGAAACATTTGTAGATGCATCATATTTTTGTCCAGGTCTGTATATGTGGTGACAGTTTGAGGTGCACACATGTACGTGTTCTTATTAAACACCTGTTGGCTAAATCAAAAGATTCTTCCAAGTCACTGTGGCTACGACGCATCTACTAACACACACACATTTCTACACACAAGCGGTAAACACCAACGGCGGGATCATGTGTCGGCCACTCCCAGTCCAGCTGAATCTTTCATACGGCTGCAGATGATGTGGTTAATTATAGATGGCAGGACAAGTCGGGATCCTTAGCCTCAATTAGACGAGGCCACGGAGGTTACTGACCTGCACAACGACTGTCAGTGCCTATTACACACTACACATGGCCAGTGACAGCGAGAGGGGGCCGCGGGGTGGAGGGCAGGGCTGGGTTACAACGGGGTTACAACTGTATTCATTTCTTTCCCAGCAAAAAGCAACATGGACACACACACACACACACACACAATCAGGAAACCCACAAATGAAAACACAGAGTTGTTTCAGGCAGGCTGATTTTGTAATCAGTGGAATTAATCACATTATTATCTTATTACCATTGTCTGATTGTGTGTGTGTGTGTGTGTGTGTGTGTCACAGCTTTATTGTGAGTCTAAACATGGTGAAGTTGTGTCATCAGTTTTCATTCAGGTCAACTCATTTTAACCTGATCAGAGACGGTTGCTCTGCTGTAAGTATTCAGTGATAATCTTATTTGATCATTTAGACGTTAATTATTTTAATTATGGTGTCACAATTATGGTACATGATATCATACACAAAAAAACTGCAGTTCCTCTAACGTCCACCTGAGGCTGGCTGCAGAAGTGAGTCAGTCTCCATAAGTCCCCATGTTAGACAGCAGAAATAAACATGTTTACAGCCTGGTACAAAAACAGTTTTGGTCTCTGTAGCTAATTTCCCCGTTCATGACAACTGTACTGAGGGTGAATTTATATACAACTCACCTGTTCACATTATATTAAGACTTAAAGTTATGCAGGGTTAAGAGCGTGGACGCTTTGATTGACAGGTGGGTGTCGTCACAGGTGGCTTGTTTGAGCAACCAGGCGCCATTCGGTCCGTAGATGATCCACGTCTTTGTCAGTTTTTAGGTGAAATTCCTGACATTATGGACGCTCACGTTTAGTTTCACCTCCACATGAAGAAGTTTAGATAAACTGTGTCCGTCCTGGTGAAGCTCAAAGGTAAACCGGCTCATTCTACACACTAACAACACACCTGTCTGAACCTGCTCTCACTGCATACCCTTTGTTTTGCTGAGCCATCCTTGGTTGTGCTTTCTAACAATCTGGAGCTAGAAAACTAGAAAGTCGAAGCCTCGGTGTCGCCCACAGCTCGGACACGGAGTTGATATTTGCCGTGTTTTTCTCACGGAGGTAGCTGTTGGTGTAGTATGTCCCATTCCCAGGGTGTCTCCCGTAGTCGTGCTGTCTCTGGGAACAAAACCGGGCAAATAGCCCTGAAATCTATCATATAATGATCCGGGCCTAATGACTACGGCTTCAGGAGTAGGACGGACCTTCAGTTAATCACTGCCGTCTACCTTAAACTCTGCGTAATGGCCGTGTCCTCTTGGGAAAGTTTCTATGAAAACATATTTCCCTCAGACGCAGGTTGTGTGTTCACACACTCACTCAGTTTCTATTTCTTGATCAAAACTCCAGTTCGAGCCACTGCCTCGCACATCCAACCTGCTCCCCACCCCCCTCCTCCTCTCTCCCTGCCGCCTTACCTGTACTCACCTGTGTCTGTCTGTGCAGGTGAGTGAGAGCCAAGCCCCCTTTGGGAGCTGCTGATTAGGGTATTAAAAATAAATGGGCTCAGTTTAGGGGGGGTTTGGTGGCATGGTGGTATATATTTCTGTTAATTTTTCTCCCCCCTCACCTCCACCACCTCCCCTCCTCTCTCCCTCTCTCCTATGTAGTGACTGATCTGGCAGAATATGATAGCACGGGCTGTCACGGCAATAATTAGGCCTATTTTCCGTGAGGTCATCTTACAGGGACGCTGGGCGGCTGTGGTTCACACACAGGGTGCTCTCTGTGCTGCTCCCGCCCCAGAGCCCCCCAGGATATGATCGTCCACACAGGGGCAACAAAGAATCACTCCGCAAGCAAATGAACGAAACATAAAACAGCTACAATCTGATATGGAGCGCGCTTTCCCAACGCTTTATACGCTGGGAGAGTTTTTACCTCGCTGGGCTTTCACAGCTCCGAATCAAACGGCCTTTTATCAAACTGTGTCCAGCCTAAAATATTAAACAAGATCTGAAGGAGGATTAAGTTGTCAAGGGAGTCACCTGTGATGAGTTTCAAAGGGAGAGCCCCGATTTTTTTTTTGTTTGTTTGTTTTCATGCACCAAAGTCGAGTAATTAAACGCCGAACGTGAAAGTCTGACTAAAACCTTAAAAGTGCGAGGTAGGCACGAGGGTATTCACTGATGGTTCTGCTACCAGAAAGCCAACGGTGCCAAGTCAGAGCGCAACATATTTCAGCTCCATTCAAAAACACTCCCCGGTTGGGTCAACAGCTGCAGGCTAGAATTAGAAATCAATTATTCAGCTTCGACAAGCTCATTAAGTCTTTGAATAGGATTTTCTGTTCTGAGTCTGCCTGCTCATTTCTCCTAGCTTGCAGTTTCTAATTAGTATTTCTTTTCTCTTTAAAGTTTGATGGGAGTTTGGGTAAAAAAAAAAAAAAAAAAAAAAAACGTGGGCACTGACTTAACGCTCGCTACAGGCCTGCTGGTTCCTCTGAACAGTATCATTATCTGGAGAAGAGGCTGTATCGGTACATTGGGAGACCACTGAGGTTGTTTGCTTTCAGTTTGGGCACCGTCTAATGATCGGGAGTCATCAGGCTAAATTAGGCATTAATAATCAAAGGAGTGTAATCTGGGTAAATTAAGCATTAATAATCAAAGGATGACTGGAAATTATCACACACACAGTAAATGAAGCGGCACTAATCAGCAGGAAGAAAGAGGGCACGGGGCCGACAAAGTATTTTGAGACAGAAAATGGAAGGATGTGTTACGAGAGGACGCATTTATAATCAGGCACCACCACCACCACCACCACCCCGCCCGGGCTGGAGATAGACTACTCTGTGCTAAAATTATTAATGTTGTCATAGAAACTTCCATCCGCCCCACTCCACGGCATCCTTCAAGTGAAGCCAGACGTAAGCTTGCATTTCATAATGTCGCCTACTGTTGCCTACATCACCTACAGTGCAAGGAGGCTTATTAGCAAACCCATTCCATCCCTCCTCTCTCCTCTCTCCTCCTCTCTCCCCACCCTGCCTCCTCCCTCCCTCCCTCCCCCTCTCTCTCCCTCTCTCTTCTCTCTCCCTCTCTTCCTCTCCTCTCCACATTGTGTCTGTCTATCTGATCCCGTGGCCTTTTGTTGCGCTATGAAAGGCCTGATGCCACACTCATTATTTTCTCCTTTATCTCTCTCCCCACTGCTCTGATTAGAACAGTCGCCCCTGACAGACGCCCTCAGCCAGCTCCTATCCATTACAGTGTGTGTGTGTGTGTGTGTGTGTGTGTGTGTGTGTGAAAGAGACAGCCGTGAAGCTACCTTCCTATATAAATCATAAGTGTTTTAAGTAAACGTCTGTGTTATAAAGGAATATAGGAAAACAGAGATATTTCATAAAGAGACAAAATTAGGGACATTTTGATCAATTTAAGGTTTTTTGTGAAGTAAAATTACACACTGCCGCACATGCACATCATACACACACACACACACACACACACACACACACACATCCATTCACACACCTTGCTCAAGCCAAGTTTTCTGTTTTGAGGCTTTTGTGTTTCAAAGTTGGAAAGCTCTGAACTCTCTGCCCGTTACCTGTGCGTGCATGTATGTGCACCTTTACATCACTTCCTGTCTCAGTGAAACCACGTCAACACAAGTCGTCACACTGAAAAACAAACATGGCTTCCAAACATGAAGCCATGAAGTACGACTGTGTTTTACTGTATACAGGAAAACACCTCAAAACCCTTAATGTATACTTCATTGGAAGGATCTTCAGACATAACAGGGTAGTATTAGAGACTGTTGATTATTATACAGTAAAACTCTGTATATTTTACAGTGAAAAACAAGAGAATAAATATGACTAAAATGCCAACCATAAATGTACTAATATAACAGCACTAATATCCTATAACTGTCATAGCACAGTAAGTATGTCACATTTTTAAAAAGGGGGGAAAAACTGCCAAACAATGACAGTGAGAGAGTAAACGGTGTCCTGTATACAGTAAGACACTGTCGTACTTAAAAACCTTTATTTATACATTATCAGGTATTTCATATTAGAGACTGTTAATTATACAGTCAAACACTGTAATATTTAATAACATTTAGTCTCTAGTCGTTTTTAATGTAAAATCGACAGACATTTGAAGTTATGGAATAAAACGGCAGCCTTCATCGTGAAATCAGGAGTACTAACATCCTATTACGGTAATATTAGAAAGGTTATGTCATATTTATTACAGTAAAATTCTGTTAACCGCCGTAAATACAACAGCTGTTTCTTGCACTGAGCTAACGGGAGCTAACGATTGGGAGGATCTCTGCACGGCCGCTTTAAACGAGGACGTTCACATCGTGTCACTGTGATATTAGATGTCACATATAAGTGTGCAGAGAAAGCAGCAGGCAGCATTTAATACATCAGTCGCTAATCTCCAATAAGCTGTTTATAGTTAAAGATTTAATTTATGCATAAATCAGTCACACTGAATTATGGGAAACACTTTTAAATATTTACAGATACACGTAAAAAAACGACAGAAAGCCTTTTCACACATATATTATTTCCGAGCGAGCAGTCTGAATATGTCATTTGCTTTTAAATTGCATTATCATGCAAAATGAAGCAGAAATTTGATGAAACTCAGATGGATTCACCTGAGTTAATGGAATATGGGTTTAAGAGGGAACTAATTATCCCAGTTTAAGCAGGCAGAGAATGTATTTCTCTGGAAAGGGCCTGATTCTGAATGTAAACATTAATGGCCTCCTTGATTAGCATAAGAATCGTGTGTTATTGTCCTGCTTCACTCTGCGTCCTATTGGATATGCATCTGTGCTGCACACACACACACACCCCACAAGCTTTAATACACTTATTACCTGCCTTATCTACTAATGATGCCATTTCTGTCTTTATTGTTTTGCTAATCCATAAAATTCATTTCTCCAATCAAATTACAGTTTTAAGGCCCAATAACATTACTGCAGTCCAAATAAACAGGAACTCCAACTGTTGAGGTGAAGGACACACGACTGTGCCATTGTTCTGTTCTTCTTCTTCTTTGGTGTTTTCAGGAAGTGTTTACACCTGAGGAAGAGGAAGTTAAAGTGTAAACAAAAGAGGAAATAGAGGAAAAGACGGATTCATGGACCCAGGTGAAGAGTTAAATTAAGAAAAGGAGGCGATGAGGAGAGTTAAAGGGCAGGTGAGGAGGGGAGGCTTTGACTTGGGGGGCCTCCCGGGGACGATGACCTTATTTCAAATTCTGGATGAGGGACTACGGTTAGGCAACTGAGGAGCCCCCCCGTCCCCCCGAAATGTCTTAAATACACACACACACTTACACACACTTGCACACACTTTCAAGGCTGAGTTCAGGAATAGAGAGCCGCCACCCCACCCCCCGAAGTCCTGCAGCTCCCTCAAAGGCCAGGCTGCCGCCATTGTCGTTAGTCAGCTACATAATAGGTTACAGCGTACAATATACCTCCAAGGTCACCTCTGCATCCTTGGTGGAACGGTAGCAAGCGAGCAACTAAATCCGTCTTTAACTACGCAGAGACGTCTTATGCATGAGGCTGATTCACTCAGCGTGTCTCTGATGCATGTGGAAGTCCACGTCGTGCACATTAGTGCGAGCCCTGAGCTCGTTTCTCTGCAACCTGCCGGTCCGAGTGTGTTCCTCACGTCCAGGCGACTCTGTGATTTTGTTTTGGTTGGTTTCACTTTTTTTTTACTCATTTTTAGCTCGTGGCCTTCAACCGACCGAAGTGTCGTGAGATGTGTTGACGTGTGTGAAGAGCCACAGACTCTTTTTTTTCTTTTCCAGCTCTTAACCCGGTCTTTGGGGTTACGGACTCGTGTTTAAGGTTAATGTGTGGATGGATGTGTGCTGATTGTTGGTTGTTTTGTACATTATGCTGATGTATAATTTCCCCATGATTAAAGCAGCTGTCTGTACGAACTCTGCTCCAAGAAAAAGAAACTCGCCTGTCGTCCTGCTTTTGTTGAGTCCGTCTTGCGTTCTTTGATCGTGACCTGAGGGCGTCAAACCTGCAGCAACACGTGTAGAATAAAGAACAACTTCCTAAAAGTGCTCCGTGCAGACTCCATCTGCTGTTGAAGGTCACGTGACAAGACTGAACTCTCCAGGGACGCTGCAGAGTGAGCTGCGGTGAGACTGTTTTCTCAGATGACTTATTAGCGGTCGAGTGTAAACCACACAGCCACTGTCAGTGTGTTGATGCCACGCTTGTACCAGGCTGTAAACATGTCAACATGGGGACTTATGGAGACTGACACTTCTGGAGCCAGCCTCAGGTGGACGTTAGAGGAACTGCAGTCTGTGGCTTTGTGCATGGTGTTATGTATACCTCATCCACACATAAATGAGGAAATGATCAAAATCAAATGAATTAAAGTTACCCAGACTTGGATTCTTCCGTGACGCGGAGGCAGCGAGGAGAACTTTCTCTGTCTTCATGGCTCGACTCAGACGTGGTTTTTCCTGTCGTCCGCCTTCCTTTACCTCCGTCGCTCTCTTTTCTGCTACAGCCGCCGCAATTTGGTGTTAAAGTGTAAAAACATGCATCACCAGCTGAATGGAGCACGGAGTGCATCAGTGCTAACGAGGTCTACGGTGGCCAAAGTGGTTAACGAGGAGTCCGTCTGGCTCCTCTCCTCCCTCACAGCCAGGCGGCTTCAGACTTCCTTCGTTCTGATCTGTGTTTTTTTGTCTTGTCACTCTGGATGTTTGGACATTGTCCAACATGACAGATTTTTTGCTGTCATCAAAGAGAGGTTTTCCATTAATGGGCGCTGACCTTGTCTGACTACTGTACTTAAAAAAACGTCTCTGCTGCTTGGTGCACTTTCCTCCTAATCACTCTCCTCACTCCTTGACCCTCCTCCACTCCCCCTCCGCCACCGCCGCCTCCCCCAACTTTTCCATTTCACCTCCTCTCCACACCGTAATCTGATTTTTTCCTTTTTTTCTCCTCGTCCATAAATTTTCTGCTCCTCTCACCTTACAAGAACCCCCCTCTGTTGTTTGTGGGGGCTTGCCTGATAGCCATTAGTGTTACACCCTATTACATCAGTAATGACTGACTGTGAGCTCTAATTAGAGATGTGTTAGGGAGAGCTGACTTTCCTCCCCCTCCTCCCCTCGCCTCACCTCCCCTCGCCTCCTCCTTCCTGCTTTTTTCCGCAGAGTTGTTACTGTGACTCCATCGCCGTGGCGACACCATTAGCACAGCACCTCTAAGAGTTGCAACTCCTGACTGTTAAAACCATTACGTTCATTACAGACCAATCGGGGGGGTGGGGGGTGTTATGGCTAATTGATAAGCTGAACAATGCATAAAATCTTGTCTCTAATTGCCCTGCGGGAAAAGGAGAAAGTGCCCCTGGAGAAAGAGACAGTGAGAGAATGAAAGAGGGAGAGTGGGGAAGCGACCGATGTGCTAATTTCAGAAATCTGATATTTTTCCACTCGAATAATTTTGCCATCTTCCGATATGTCTTCATCCAAACATGCTGTAGATTTCTGGAATAATGGGATGTTTCTTCTGGGTTTGTCATCTGTGATAAGATGATTATCTGAAAGGTCTGTGGCACATTGTGAAGAGAGTCTCGCCTTCTCTGCTGGAGTAGGTAATCCCGGGTAATAGCATTATGGACATAGTGTTTTCCTAAAGCCTGTGATTATCCACTGCTGTTTGCTGAGGGATTGACATTGGCCTCCCTGGTCTCTCTCTCTCTCTCTCTCTCTCTCTCTCTCTCGTTCGTGTTATCCCGGCTCTGACTCACCACTCCATCAAGCCCTTATACGCTCTTCTCTTACAATTCCACCGAGAAGAAGCAGAAGATGAAAATAGAGCACATGGAGCAACAAAAGAACAAATTGCTTGGAAGACAGGAGTGCCCCAGATTTGAATGGCATGTTATGTTCTCTCTCTCACACACTTTGAGTTTGTCAGCGTCTGGGTTAGCTTCCTGCTCTGAGGGACGGCCATAAAACACGTTGGTAATAATCCAGATTATAACTTTGAATATTCAGCGGAGCTCAGTTCACCTGTTTTTCCCAAAATAAATGCAGCACGTCCTCACAGCTACAAGGGCTGTTTGTATAAGTCAGAGTGACGATGCTCGCCGGGGGCTTTTAGCTGAGTTTCTCTCCGTCATTGCTACGTGTTAGGAGCTGACGCATTGATGCACGCTCTCACGCTGCCCTCTGTAACAGGTTAAAGGTCCGGTGTGTAGGCTTTAGTGACACCTAGCTGTGAAGTTGCAGCTTGCGGCTGAATGAATGCACTCCGGCGCCTCCCAAGCATGACGTGGAAGAACTCAGGCTGCCAGATTTAGTTAGGTTTGTCTACTCCAGGCTACTGTAGAAAAATGGCAGACTGTGCGGAAGAGGACCCGCCCTCACTGCGGATATGAAGGGCTCAAAAACACAAAAATACTCAGATTACTATACACTGATGAAAACATGCTCAGTCTTCAGCAGCAGGTCAGAAAATGTGCAAACTGTCGAATTTAATGGCTAAAAACATGAAATGTATTAATAATGATCCAACGCGTGAGCTTTCTGACAGGATACAACAGGTAACCCGGAACATCTTCATTCAGCCGAAATAAAACCAACACTGGACCTTTAATCTTCATTTGTCTTGTATGTTTTTATGCTGCGCTCTGTTCAGGTTCTTCGTCTTCGTCTCGGATCACGCAGTTTTCATTCAGTCTCGTCGTTTTTCAGTTTGTCTCCACAGAAATGTGAAACGGGCTAATTACAGACACGTTCTCCCGTGGCAGCATCAACCCTTCAACTTTTTCTGACGTGTGTGTTGTTGCCGCTCGCTCTGAAGCTTTTTGAGTGTCGTGTTTTTGGAGGTTTGTGCGTTGCAGAGAGAGAATATATGAAGCGAGCTGAAGACCTCTGCTTTTAGCCGATTGGCTCACTTTTCCCTTCAGCGCTTTTAGGCCTGAACCTGACCTGATCTCTCTCTGCGTCTCTCGCTCTCTAGTTTTTCCCACTCTTAATACATTTCAACATCGCCTTTTACTTAGCCTCTCCACTTTATGTCAATCTCGTGTATTTATGTACTTTATGTGTAGCACTGCTGCGATGCAGTACACCTTGCAGAGTGACACAGTAAATCTTGGTTGTAAAGGTTGTTTTAATCTCCAGCGAGGCAGCGAGTAAATAAAAGTTGTTTAACTACCATTCAAGAAAGATCCTAAGAGTTTATGCCAGAGGATAATCTTTGATTTGGAGAGGTGGTGTTATGATGGAGGGAGCGTCTGAACCCGGAGCTGTCCCGCTGTCTGTCCCTGCACAACAGTGACTGATCACTTGTGTCTGATTTGTTCGGGAACAATGGGAGGCTGAGGAAATTACTTTTATAGGAGCCACAAATTTCTCCACCTTGGCTCCACCAGTAAGCAGATGGATGTGTGAAGCAGCAGCAGCAGCGGAGCAAAAGCTGCCAGCTACATCAGCTACAAGTCAGGGAGGCTGTCGGTGCTCTGGCAGCCGTGAAGCCACGACGACGCTGCAACAGGCAGGCGGAGAGGGAAGGAGGGAGGGAGGCGGCCGAGGCAGGGCTCCACCAACCGACCGACCACCGGGACATGAGAGTGTGTGTGTGTGTGTGTGTGTGTCTGAAACAGATGCTGACAGTGCTGTGTCTCAAAACTGTGAAACTGTGTGTAAATAAGAGCCCAGCTACTGTGTGTGTGTGTGTGTGTGTGAAGCTGTCTGAGCCACATGCTTGCAAGCTGTGCAGCTTCATATGAACTACATCTAATTGGACGCTGTGGACTTCACAGTGTGAAGTAATATTTGGTGATTTGAGGATCACATTGTTGGACACAGTGAATGTCCAAAGTCAATAACACACACACACACACACACACACTCCCTCTCTCTTTGCATCCTTCTGTTCCCGGATCAGTAATGGGACTCAGTATCCAGGAGGAGGCGGTGGATGGTTGGATGGATGGCGGGTTTTGCGGGGCGGCTCCTCCTCGAGTCCTCGCCCCTCCTCCCTGAATGCGGCACAGCTGCCTCTCAGAGAGCCCGCCGCTCCGGCTCCGGCTCCGGCTCCGGCTCCAGCTCCAGCCCATTCATCCATCCTGGAGAGAGCCATGAAAAAAAGTGGCTATTTATTAGAATACTTGTTTTGTATTGTTCCGTGGCCACACAAAGACGCTTCATTATGTTAGAAGCAGGCCCCCCTCTCCCCGCACACACACACACACACACACACACACACACACAGAAACAATAAGTTGCAATTGTGTTTTTTAGAGTGTGTAATAAATGTCATATTTTCTTGTCTCTGCCCCTCAGTGTGTGTGAAGTGGTGGTGGTGGGTTTGGGCACCGGGCATCATGGATGGCCTTGGCACTGCGAGCGGGCAGACTGTAGAGGGAATGTGACGGTCTTACATGCAGATTTGGAGGGTTTAGGACGGCTTTAGGACAAAGCTGCGGCACTTTGGTCTGGAGTAGAGGGAACCAGGGGAACGTGCGTAAGTTTGACGGTTTTCACACAACCTGCATGTCTGTGCGTGGAGTCTGTCTGCGAGCTGGAGGTGAATTATGTTTTCAGGGCAGGGTGAAGCTTTATTTTAATCTCCCTGATTGCGCATACACACTGAAATAAGTGTCCTCTCTGCACATAATGTGTTTTCCAGCTGCAGGCTGCCGTTTTATTTCGGGGGGTGTTTCTGCAGAGCTCCGTGGTTCACCGTGCTGCTGCTGCTGCTGCTACCAGTTGCTTTTCTAACCGACTCAGTTTAATTTTCTCAAGTGACATTATCGGCTGCTGATCTGCCGCGGGGACTGAGTGCTTATCATCCGCGTGCGCCTCTGTAACACGCTGCATGCCTCTGACACATGGAAGTGTTGATGAAAAAGGCGCTTCACGCGGCTTGGTACATGATTCTCTCCGTGTTTTTTACTTTTCAGGAGGCGGTGTGTGTGTGTGTGTGTGTGTGTGTGTGTGTGTGCGTGCGTGTGTGTGTGTGTGTGTGTGAGTGAGTGAGAGGTGGAGGCTGGTGGAAGTGGCGCTGATCCTTTTTTTTTTTTTGGTGTGTAGCTCGACATTACTTTCTCTTTCTCAGTTTGTGTGCAGCAGGTCATCAGCTGGTGACCCCCCTTCATCACCACAGACCCGAGGCACGTCCGCGCGTGTTGTTCTGGTTTAAGCCCCGCAGAGTAAAGCGGGATCACCTGGACACGGCCGTGCGTGAAGGTGACGCTTCACAACCCTTCTCTTATTTCTTTACGTATTTTTTAAGTTCTGGGTGTTTGGGGGCGGTCAGGCTAACTACTTTGACCCTTGCCCCCCCCTCACTCACTCGGGCGCGCACCATCGTCGCGCACCCTGTTGCAGAGGCTGCAGCACAAAGGAGGTTTGTTAAACGCGGAGACTGATGGGGGATGACGGAGTAAACAGGGGCAGAGGGTGCACCGGGGTCCCGGTGTCACCGTGAAGGCTGATCCTCAGCAAACACCGAGAAGGACGATCACGACTGTTCCTGATACAGCGAGTCTCTCAGTTATTTCCATCAGGTCCGCTGCACATTAATAACTCAGGATTCATTTATACAGACAGTAAGAAGGAAACACTCTGAACATTTGATCCAACAGTTCTATAAAACAATATTTTAGTTTTGTTTTATTCATCGAATTTAAATTCTAAAATATGTTCCTGTATTTCCATGGAGACCGTTTCTGTTTGTTTGTTTGTGTTCGGGTGTGATGATGCCTTCACGGCACTCACGGTCCCAGAGAGCTCTCCTCTTCCTCCTCCTCCTCTTCCTCCTCCTCCTCCTCCTCCTCCTCCGGGGTGTCATCATCGTGTTGTGGCCTGAAGCCACATGGCGGACACCCGGCGTGGAACCACTGGAAGCGTTTCTTATTGACCACATTTGTGATATCCTGTTAACCCCATTACGCAAAAAAAAAAAGAAAAAAAAAAAAGATCCGCACACGGATCACGCACCGAGTGATCACGCTCCCTCAGGCCTCTAAACACACACACACACACACACACACACACACACAGATATATCAAGCTACGCTCCAATTAAAATATATTTAAAAACGGCAGAGAACGATAGAATGATTAAATCGTTAGTCTCGCCGCGGGAAGTGGTATTTCGTTTTCCCTTTCAATTAGAGGTTGATTGGGCTTTTCAAGGGAGGTCAGCTGTGAAATCTGAATTATATATGCGCGGACCTGAACACACAGAGACCCGTCTCCCCTCCTCTGCTCTGCTGGATCGCAAACTGAGGGTTCCTTCATTTAGGATGTTTAATACGGGACATAAAAATGATCAGACACATACTAAAAATGACAGTTCACACGTGGCCTTTCTTTTCATGTTCACACACAGACACACAGGCAGGATCAGGACTCTCAGCACCGCCAGCAGACGGCGATAACGCCGCTTTGCCTCGCAAATTTCACGTCATTATGTGGCCATCCATCCTCAGGGGGCTTCTCCTCTTACACTAACAGTCGTGTGTGTGTGTGAGTGAGTGTGCGTGTTTTAAACCAAATCTTCCACACCATGAGTGTGTGTAATTACTCTCTCTGACACCTGCTATTATTACATACCTTAATGACCCGCCCGCAGGTGGCGGAGCTGGATGTTTCTGTTGCTTTGCGCGTTAAGTCTCTCAGTCAAAGTGTGACTCCCGTGCATGAGCACGGAGCTGGGCTCAGGCCTGCAGCGCGCACACGTGAAGCAGAGAGTGATATTAAAGACAGGAGGAAGAAAATCAGCAAAGTTCAGATTCTGATTCTTCGTCATTTTTCAACTTTTATTGAAGTCTGAGAATTTAAAATCAGTTTGACTTGATTTCAGAAATCCGCGTGTTCAGAAACAGAAGCAGGAGACGTTTGACTCATCGTCATCACAGTCTGCTCCCACCTTTTGGCCGCTAACAAATCTTAGTTATTTTTGTTTCTGAGAGCGTGTTTGGAAATTTCAAATGCCTTGTGCTATTTGTGGGATTGGCCCTCCTTTTTCTGCCTCCTCCTCCTCCTCCTCCTCCGGTGTGTTCTTCCTCTATGGTCCTCTAGTCACCTGACCAAACGCCATGCAAATCATTCCGCTGCTAGAGCCTCATTGGCCGCTTGTGGCTCTTTTAACCGCTGTCAGTGCGCATCATATGGCCGCCGCTTTAACCAACTTCTCAACTCCGACAGGGAAAGTGGCTCCAATGCGCATTCTATCACAGTGGATGTGAAGCAGCCCGGGCGGAGACAGGCTGAATTCTGGTTGGAGAACATTTTATTTCCCTTTTCGGATTAATTTTCATCTCGTTTATGATTCATTCGGGGTTAGAATATTAATTTTGTTACCCGCTCCATCCCGTGCGCGCCTGATCTCGTGCGCGCCTTGACCTATCTTGAAATAGACTTTTTTTTCTCTGTTGGTGGCGAAGTTTAAAACCAGGTGAATGTATAGCATGATGATGGAAACTGACCTCCATTCCCCCGGCCCCCAAACGAACACGACCACGGGGCAAACGGGGCCGAACAGCGGGTCCAAAGCAAATCAGGAGCGGGTGAAAAGACCGATGAACGCGTTCATGGTGTGGTCCCGTGGGCAGCGGAGGAAGATGGCACAGGAGAACCCCAAGATGCACAACTCTGAGATCAGCAAGCGGCTGGGCGCCGAGTGGAAGGTGATGTCCGAGGCGGAGAAGCGCCCCTTCATCGACGAGGCGAAACGGTTGCGAGCCATGCACATGAAGGAGCATCCGGATTACAAGTACCGGCCGAGACGGAAGACCAAGACGCTGCTGAAAAAGGACAAATATTCCCTGGCCGGTGGACTGCTTTCTGGGCCCAGTGGGGGCGGTGGAGTTGGTTTAGGGGTTGGAATGAGTTCATCCGGGGTTGGGCAGAGGTTAGAGAGCCCCGGGGGGCACGGAGGCTCCGCCAGCTCCGGCTACGCGCACATGAACGGCTGGGCGAACGGTGCGTACTCGGGGCAGGTGGCTGCAGCCGCGGCGGCCGCGGCGATGATGCAGGAGGCTCAGCTAGCCTACAGCCAGCACCCGGGGAGCGGAGCGCACCACCACCACCACTCACACCACCATCACTCACACAACCCGCAGCCCATGCACCGCTACGACATGACAGCCCTGCAGTACAGCCCCATCTCAAACTCTCAGAGCTACATGAACGCTTCTCCATCCGGCTACGGCGGGATCACCTACACACAGCACCAGGGCTCCGGCGTCTCCTCCTCGGCTGCCATGGGGACGTTAGGGTCGCTGGTGAAGTCGGAGCCGAGTGTAAGCCCTCCCGTCAGCAGCACACACTCACGGGGTCCTTGCCCCGGAGACTTGAGAGAGATGATAAGCATGTATTTACCGACCGGAGAGCCGGGGGACCCGTCAATGCAAAGTAGACTCCATGCCCTGCCGCAGCATTACCAGAGCGCCACGGCTGGAGTGAACGGGACGGTCCCTCTAACACACATTTAACTGCAAACGAACACATAACCAAATATTTACCTCTTTTCTAAATAACCCGACAAGTCCCGAGAACTACCTGCATTTTGTACAGAATGTCTATGAGCTTGTAAATGAGGGTAAATATCAGAGTCATCTCGGCCTCTTTCTTTTTGGAATAGCCTCCAGTGGAATTATATAACGCATATGATGCTGATGAGATATTTGGTTATTGTGCTCCACCATCTTTTTGTCCATTACTTCACAGTCTTAGTTGAGGGTTGCGCCAGGTTCACGTGGAGGGGCTTCACAACTGTCTCCTAATTTTTTTGGGGCGGGTGGGTGGGTGGGTGGAGGAGGCGGCGGGTGGAGGGGTGGGTGAGGGTGGTGTTATCTGTAAGTTATTGAAAAATGAGATAACGTGTCATAATCTTTAAAAGAAAAGTGCTTTAAAAGATGTGGGAAACATTCTTTAAACATTTGTGTTCATTTGCAGAAAGCCTGTGTCTTCATCTTTTTATTGTAACTCTAATTATTGTAAAATTGTGAATAATTTTAATATTTCAAAGGATGACGGGCTGTTGTAATTTTAAAGTGCTTTTCTGCGGGTTGAAAAGCTGAACATTGCAATGAAAGAAAGAATTGAATAAATTTCACAAGATGTTGCTTTGATTCTTAAGACGACGTTTCTTAGATTGATTATTTCTCACAGTTCATAGACACATGATGCTGATCAGAAACAGGAAACAGTTCGACTCTGTTTCAATATTTGAATTAGTCTGTTTGTGCGTAAAAGCTTCAGTCTGCAGCCACCGAGGGGAAACCATTTTGTCAGGGTGATGCTGCTCATGGCTGATGATAAATGTTTTTATGAAATCTAAAATATGTAGAGAGCTTTAAGCGGCGTGCAGGCCAAAGTATATCCAAATATAATTTGTAATATTTGCAGTATGATGGCTCACTTCCTCCTGACACATTAATATGATTCGTGTTTTTTATATTTTCTCCGAAAAACAAAAAACAAAATAATATCAGAGTCCGTGAAGGCCTCACACGACAAACCACCTGTTAGTGTGATGAACGGAGCCTTCATCCGTTCACGGATATGATTAATAATATTTTATGTTTTACCTTTAATAGATTTTATTTCTCGTTCAATGAATGTAAAGTTATTCATTTCTAATTGTAACAAATTTTTCCTCGTTTAATTTGATCAGTTTAAAGATGATTTTTAATTTCTTGTCTTGATCACGTCAGATAAAAAAAAAATGTCCTTCAACCAAAATTTCTGAAAATGTTGAAGCTGCTTTTCATCTTTAAAATCCGGATTTAAATTAAATTAAAAACAAAAATCATTCTGAGAGAGGTTGGTTTGATTTGACTGCCTCAGTTTGAACTCAGAGCATCAGTAATATAATATTCATAATATTTATTCAGCAGATTAAAAAAAAACAGATTTTAAAATAAATAAAGACTCTGATGAACTGTTTGACGTCACGGCTCCTGTCCACGCGCCCTCTCGGGACTTCTTTAATCTTCTACAAATTAAAACATCAACAATAATCCGAAGAAAAATTCGCACATGCATGATCATAATTTCTGCAGCTGTGCCGTGTTTAGTTTTTGTTGTAATATCTAATAATTCTAAGTGTTATTTGATTTGCTGTCTGAGCTCTGCCTGCTCTCGGAGCTCAGCTGTTGATCAATTCGGGCAGTAAATGAACAATAACTTCATGTTTGATATTTTTACTGTGGAGAAACTTTTGAGGAATAATCCGATAAATTAATATTAATAATAATAATTCCTGTTTAAAAGCTGAGCGCAGCGTCGTGCCATCAGTCCATCTTTACGCACAGACCCTGACCCTGCTGCTGCTGCTGCTGCTGCTGCACACTGGACCTGAAGCTTTGCTGCCTGACTCATCAGAATTTTAAAAGCTTGTTTGATGTGACGTGACTGAGTTCGTGGATGATTAATCTCCTCGTGTCCTTCAGATTATTAATCCCTTTCATGAAAAATGACGTCGCTCTTTGTGACAGGCCGCAGCTGCTGGTGACACGTCTGCAGGCCTCGTGTAGAAACAAGCTCACAGCCATACACATGCAAATCACACACATTTATGCATACTTAGCTTGTTTTAAAAAATCAATTAATCTCAAATTCGGAGTTAAAGGGGCCTATTTCACACTGATGAAGACTTGCACGGTGTGTCAATTAAACCTGTTAGACCTCATAGTGGAGCGTGTAAACTGGCTGCTGGCTGCGCGTTAATCTTTGGAGAGAAATCAGAGGAACAATGTCTGAAAATTTCAATTCCGAACCACAAAATAAGAAAAAAGCGCATCTATGGAGACATCTCTGTCTCTGTCTCTGTCTCTGTCTCTGTGCGCCACGGCGCGCACCCGCATCGTATGGCACGGGCATGGCCCTCCTCGTGTGTGTGTGTGTGTGTGTGTGTGTGTGCATCTTATCTGTTGATGTGAAGAGATGCGGATTAACACTGCTGAAAGCCCGGAGAGGCGGAGCGCGTCACGGCGCATCGCCGGGCTAAAAGAGAGGAGCGTTCTGGCAAATTTAACCCGAATAAATTACACCTTGAGCTGGATGAGGGGGTAAGTGTAGGGTGCGACGTATACAGGCTATGTTGCTGCGCGCGCACACGTGTGTGCGTGCGTGCGTGTGTGTGTGTGTGTGTTTAGCTGACCGGCCAATAAATCTCTCCACCGCGCGATGCTCTTATCTTGTAGCCACCGATATATTCTGTGCTAGGAGGCCATCAGCTCCGGCGCACACTCGGTTGCTCGTAAAGCCCCGATCCCTTGCACTCCCTGTCCTAAATGGGGATAATTAGCGTCACTTTATCACGCCTCTGCATATTTTCTCCGCGCCTCTCCCCCCTTTTCCTAAAAAAATTACCAAGCAGCCTTGCTCTCGTCGCCCGCTCTGTCACAGAAGATTATGGAGACAGATTGCACAGAGCGAATGTGCCGGGCGAGATTAGCGCGGAATAGAGAAAGCAACTGGGCCAATGAATTCCTCGGAAGGGCCTTATCGTGCAATTACACGTTGACATGTTTAACAATCTTGCTGCCTCTTAATCCTGCAGTGCTGCCTCTATCTACCCACAGCTACCGCGCGCTGTATGCCGGCGCGCACAGACCTAATGCACCGAAACGCAGCAGCACAAATGTTGTGAAAGTTCTGAGAAATTGCTTTATTTTTCCAACTTTGTCCAACATTCAAACGCTTTTTTATTCCCCCTCCTTTTTTTATATGTTTCAGATTTCTCCGTTGTTGGAGTAACATCTGCACTGGAACTTTTTGCCCAGAGGTGAGACATTAAAATGAAAAAATGCACCAGGTTCATCCAAAAAAGCGTGTTTGTGCCATCACGTCCATCCGGAGTCAGAGTGGCGACATTACGCATAAAAAGTGTCCGTCCTGTTTGGTGGAGACTTTTCCATCTCTCTGCCCAACACACTCACACACACACACCCTCACTCCCCCCTCTCTCCGTCCCTCCTGCCTGGCGGTATATCAGGGCCTGTGTGGGAGTGATTGTGGAGCGCCACTGTAGGAATTTGGCAGCAGCCGTGGTTTGGAGAGGCGCCCCCACGCTGAGCCCCATTCAGCGGCCAGCGCTCTGTGAGGTTGGGAAGTTTCAGTCAGCCATACAACTCAATGGCCCCCACAAAAGCGATTACAAGCCCCAGCGCATTCCTGTAGGGACCTGGGAGCGGCGCAGGTGCGAGGGGGGACCGGGGGTAACCCCGCCAGAGGAGTGATAAAAACGGGGGACAGTGCTGGGCCCACACAAAACCAGCCACGCCACGGGAACCGGGGGAGGAAGGAGGAGAAAGGAAAGAATAAGTTTAGAGAAGATGGACGCTTGGGGAGGTGGGTGTAGCATACTGAGTGGCCTGACTGTCCGTCACTGAATGAGCGAGGAGGAGAGTCCCAGTCAGTGATGGAGCCATGATTTACTGAAGTCACGTGACAAGTCAACACATATATAACATATTTAATTTAACTTTATTCTGTCCAAACTTTCTCTACACCATCACATCCCCAAAGATCAACACGTAATGAGACAGAGGAGCCTCAGCTCAGTTATCCAGAGAACCTTTAAATGGCACAAAGAAAGGTTCTCTGAGTAAAGAACCTGAAGTGGTTCTCATAGAAGAACCTTTTAACTGTTGGTTCTTATATCAGTCGCTCCAAAGGTCGACAAAGAACCAGTTCGACACACAAACTAAACGCCGCCTCTACACGGGACCGCTGTAGATTCTCCTTCACGCTCGGACGCAGCGGGTGAAGCGAGGGGGCTGCAGCTGAGTCCTACACACAGGTCCCTGAAAGCAACGTAAATGAGCAGCATTAAAAGTCTTTCAAAGCAAGTTGCTGGTATTTCTGGTGGAAATTGAGTCTTAGACGTCGAGCTGACACTCAAATGGGAATTAGGGGATTCTGTCAACAAGGGCAAACTAAATACTAAATGGATTTGCACCCAAGTGAAGAGAAACTGTAAGCAGATTTGACTAAAGACTCCTGTAGGTAGACTCATATGTCAAATTTAAATGTGGCTATAGTAGCTATGCCAAACAAACAGTCTGTACTGATGTGTGAAACCCTCCTTCAGTCACTTAAATCCCTGCTGCTCTCAGATGGCGTGTCATGTTTTTATTCTTAAAATGCAGTTTTAATTTGAGGACACGATGCGGTGCAGAGTCTACGACAGAGTCAGCGGCTGCATGTGACAATAATTCTGTAGATCTTTTAAAACCGCTGCAAAATAAAACTGGAAACATCGACGATCGAACTTTCATTATCTCCACAAATACAAACTCGGCTCTGAGAGCCGTCATCTGCTTTGGGGGCTGCAGATTTGTTGTCATGCTCTCAGCCGTGCCGCTCTGCACTGTGAATACTTTCTGGAGAAGTCATCTCTCCAGCTGGTGTGCCGTTTTTACTTCATTGGCCGTGGTCATCAACTCTGTAGCCACCAGAGTAATTACTGCCATCTGAGGAATATTTGCAGAAAAAAAGGTGCAGCAGGGCAAGAAACAGCAGCAGAGAGACAATCAGAGTAATCAGTGCGTGTGCAGCTCATTCCTCGAGGTGCAATGGATCACATGAGGAGGAGCAGCACTCTGCAGAGATAGTCAGTTGGGCTGACACACGAACACGAGATCCAACAACAAGTTGCACATTTAAAAAAGTGTCCCAATCGTCTGAGCAGCAGATAAAGGTCACAGGATACATTTTAAGTACCATCGTCGTTTTTCGTGTACTTGAAGGATCTTTGGCCCCGGTGTTCACTCTCTTTCAACACAAGTGGATCCACCAAGTGTTTCTTTCATGGAGACAAACAAACTTCGTGGAGCAAAACCAGGAACTTTGAATAAAATGTACAAAATGTGGCTTCCTGTTTGTCCTCTGAGATGCCGGGGCCATGCCGGCTTCAGGCGTTCACGGTTCTCAAAGGAGGCATCTGAGTTTTCCTCTCTAATTATGACTCGCAGGTAGTGAAGGAGTTCAAGTATCTCGGGCTTGTTCATGAGTGACGGGAAAACAGACCGTAGGATGGATCGGCGGGTTGGAGCGGCGTCTGCAGTACTGCAGATGTTGTACCGGACCGCAGGGAGGGGGGAAGAAGGAGCTGAGCTGAACGTAGATGGATCTTCCAACCTTCACCTACGGTCACGAGCTTTGGGTAGTGACTTAAAGAATGAGATCGCAGATACAAGCGGCTGAAATGAGCTTCAGTGGTTCTTTGGTGTCTGAAGGAGCCAGCTGAGGCGGTTCTCTAGTAACTCTAGTTATTGACGGAGGTTCTCCGTCTCCGTCCGTTGTTTCGTTGAGATAAGCAGTTTGTTGTGCTAATGCTCTGGTTGCACGGCGTTAAAGTTGCAGAAGAAGAGGGCCTGAGGTGAAGTAATGGAGTCAAGCATTCAAAGAACTACCTAGAGAAGCTGATGGAAACACGGCATTAGTGTTAGTTTAATGTGCTGTGAGCGGTGTACGACACCTGCAGTGTTCCTCTATCACCGGCCTGCACACACGTGAAGCCACCAGATGCTGCAAAGGATTTCTGCCCCTGCGTGGCAGGTGATAACTCTCGGGGCAGCAGCGAGGGGGTTAATGAGGGGTCAAAGGGTTCAAATAAGAAACCGCAGTTTTATGGTGCCTGCTGCGCGCTGATAGCTGTTTGAACTGGCTTGACCTTTGAACTCTGCGGGGTCAAGTGATCAACAAACCGGGTCGTTTAGATACGTCGGATTGGGACGGGTGAAGGATGTGTCCGAGCGCAGCAGATAAATAGTTCTTAATGATTATAACCCGACTCAATTTGTTTCCGAAGCCATTAGATTGTTGTCGGCTATCAGACTGTTTAAGCTATGAGATACATTTGATTCATTTGTAATTTAATTGATAACCTGCTGTCCTCCTTCTGTGTGTGTATGAATACACACATTGAACAGAGTGTGTGTTATAAAGCGACAGCTGCTCTGTCTTTATTTATTAACTTGATATTTCTATAAATCATGGACATCCTCTCTGTCCAGCAGCTGAATGTGGGATGGTTAAATATCTCCAAGCATGCACACGGACATTTATTCAGAAATGCATGGTGCCCAGAGGATGAACCCTGAAGACTTTGACGAAGTTTTCACACATCCAGCTCGATGAATCGACACTGCGGGCGTTCAAGTTTTCCTCTCCCTCTAGCGCCACCATTAGGTCGACACTTGTCGACAACAACTCGACAATATTGAACCGTGTAAATCTGTAAATAGTTAAAGGTCCAGTGTGCAGGACTGATCGCTGTACTGCGTCTTTAGTCTAGTTTAAAGAAGAACCAACACTTTGTGAAGGAGTTCATGTATTTCAGGTTCATGAGTGACGTGAGAATGAATCTTTGTGAGGAGCAGGGATGATGATGAACTGGTAACCTGCTGTATGGATACACACTGTCTTTATTTATTAACTTCATACACCTGATATTTCTATAAATCGATATCCCCTCTCTCTCTCTCTCTCTCTCTCTCTCTCTCTCTTCCCGCAGAGTGTCCACCGGGCTATCAGCAGTGGACACGGATCACTGTGGGGGAGGCCTGTGATTAACAGATAGCACTTCGTCTCCTCTGCTTGGCAGGCCATCATTACGACGAGCACTAGAAGAATCAGCTTCTGTGAGCGAAAAAGACCTTTTGGAAAATGTCAGCGACAGTCAGAGCCCCAAATTTTCCTCCATTCACTCGTGATGCCACCTTAAACTCTCTGCACCCCTTAATCACACGAGCCCTCTGCTGTCGGCTGATGTTTTGTATCTTTAAGTGCAGTGTCTGATTTCAGAGCATTTTATTTTATCTGAAGATCGGATGTATAAACACACACACACACACAAATATGTTTCAGCCTTCTCAGCAAATACACAAAGGCAGCTCCTCTTTCAGTGGAGCCAGCTTCACTGTCTTAATACTCTTAGTCCCTCATGTTGGCATGTTTTCCAAGAGCCGAGCTGCGTTTTCAGATTTGTAAAATCCGTCGTCAGAACGCCTGTAATGAATATTTCTACAGCGAGTGTGTTTTAATATGCCGCCTGACCGAGGCCCAGTGAGAAACGTGTCGTGCGCAGAGCTGTAAACTGTCTGTTATCATTTATTACTGCGATCATCGTGCATGAATCTCCACGTCAGCTGTCAGTGCCGTTCACCTCGTGTCTTTGTTTGGTCCTGTTGTTGTTTTAGCTTCACTGGGTCCAAAAAAACCTGAAATAAACTCTGTTATATCTCAAGCTTCTGTTTTTTTTGTCCACATTCAATTTGGGAGGTAATTTAATACATCAGAGTGAGAAGTTATGGAAAAGTTTGAACATTTAAACTATGTATTAATTTCAAGGCCTAAATGCGCCCTCAATTATTTTAGCATTGCCCCTAGGTAATTGATTTTAGGTAGAGAAAGAGAGAGAGGGAGTGTGTGTGTGTGTGTGTGTGTGTGTGAAAGCCAACAAATGAAAAATAACTAACAGCATAATTGCTATGCTTTATTGATTTTTTTCCCATCAAGGCATTTGGCTAACATCAGAGTTGGACACATAATAACAGAAGTTGTTCCTCGGCTCTCTGTGATAATTTATATTTCGTTCACTCGCTCAGTCTATCATTGACTCATTCAGGTGTGTGTGCACACACACACAAAGACACACACTTGTGAGTCCAGCTGTGTGTGTGTGAACGTGTACAGGGACTAGATAATGAGCATCTCAGGTGACTACATGCAGTGATTACCAGGTTGCTGCTGTTATAGGAAGTATATCACATAAACATACACTCCCACTCTGTGCACACACATTCATTCTGACACACACACACACTCTTGAGAGATCCTTGGTTATCACACCCTTCCAGATTGTTCTGAACTACTTATGGAAAACACACACACACACACACATCTCAAGATGTGGCCACTCTTGCCAATATGAGCCCAGTGTTAAGAACAGTTGTTGTCGCTGCTGCTGTCGTCGTCGTCGCCGTGTGGTTTTTTTTTTAGCATCTCTAAATTCCTAGCGTTGCTAAGGTGCTTTGGGAGGGGATTAACAGAGGCTGGCGCCGATGAGCAAGCCTCGCAGATTTCCAACCAGCAAGGAAAAAAAAAGACAAAGAAAGAAAGAAAGAGGGGAAAGAAGGAGGAAGAACAGCAGAGGGTTAGACAACAGGGAGATGGCAGGAACAGCTTGTGTAAACATGATGACTTGAGAGAGGTAAGGAGGCAGAAATGAGACCAAAGAAGAAGTATCCTAAAGAGGATGCTTCAACTTTCACACGGGGAGAGGACGAGGACACTCTCCCTTTCCTATCTACGAAATGTTTCCTTTCCTTCCCCCCTCTCTGCATCTCCTCGCTCTCTTTTCATGTGATCTCTCTTTTATTTTATTTCCCCCCTCGGGGCAACTTTTCAGATCCAGACACTTTTGTCTCTCTTTCTCTCTGTCACGACTTCAAACGGCGCCGGCGTTCAGGTCATGCTGATGTGGCCCGGAGCATCGGTGACTGTGGCCGTCTCAGGTGTACGTCTCCCAGCGTGTCCTTGATGACACTCTCTCTCTCTCCCTTTCTCCCCGTCTCGCTGCTTTTAATTAGCGTAGTGAGCGGCGGCGGAGGCAGGCCGAGCCACGTTCACCAATTATCAACCTGCTGGTGAAGGTACCTCTGCGACGCTGCTCGGCGCTTTAATACTTCTGCAGCTGGGAGAAAAAACATAATTACACTTGAAGTGAGTCAGAATAATGGAGCATGTCTTGATTTTCACTGAGTCCCAGGATACACGCTCAGGGAAGAAATCAGAGTGTGTTTTTATGAGAGTGAAATCTCCATTAGCCAAAAGCAGCACACCAAAGGGAGGGTCCACATGCTTTTCTTTGAATCCTCTCCTCAGGCTCGGCGTCTCAGGTAGAGTGTAACTGGATGCGGCCTGTTTGTGGAATACAAGGCACTTGACCAAGGGCCAGCACTGCTCCTCCCTCCCTCCCATCCCCTCCCACCCCTATCCTTCCCCTACCTGGGTCAGGTTACCCCTCAGCCCCCACTCCTCCACCTCCTCCGCCTCCTCCTTTCCTTGAGTGGTGGCAGGTAGTGTGTTTTGCAGCGGCATCGGTGTCTGTGGATGTTGAAAAGCATGTGTCTGTATGTTTGTACTCTACCCAGACAGGTGTTTGTGGCTCCGTTTGGGCTCGGCAGCTGGGCTCCTGTAACTGTGCCCCTCTAATGTGACTGGCTTGGCCGAGGCACGGAGGCGGCTGTCTTTCAACCACTGATCCCCCTCAGAACTACTCATCTGATCAGGCTGGATCTGCGCTTCGCGGCTGCCGGGGTCACACAACCCAACCCCGGGGTCAACCAGCTAATTACAGACCCCTGTGTCCTCTGTCTCTGTCACCACCGGGGAGATGGGGAAGGTGGGGCGTGGAGTGGAGGGACGAAGCCTGAGAGGGAAATAAAAAAAAGATCAAAAGGTCAACGCTGTATAACCAGGCGCTGCACCTCTTCCCTCCGCGAGGAGAGGACGAGCGCGCGGCTCTGCTTCTGCAGCATCTCGGTCACGCCCTTTCCCAGCCCGAGGCAGAGAGAGAAGCTTAGACTCATGGGACCAGAGCTGTGCCGGTACATGTGGATTTATGTATCAGCCTGCCACTAACCTGACGTACAGGGCTGAGCCGGTTTCTGCCTCCTCTTTGTCTCCGAGACTTACTGTAGCAGGAAGGCTTGAAAAGAGGCAGCACACACTCGTCCTGTTCTCACCTCTCTGCTCTGTCAGCGGCTGATTTAAACACGTCACAGATGAGCTGATGAGAGACTCCTGATCTGTCTCTGCAGGGAGGTCAAACTCATTTTACTTCAGGGGCCACATACAGTTAAAGTGAGGCTCAAATTTCTTCTTTTTTTGGGCTGTAATTATCGATTCCTTACTCAGAAAATCAAGAGTGAAGTTTAACCTGAGCGTAATGGTCACCGGGCGGGCTGGTCTGTCTTTAACTTCTTTACCCTCCTCACACCGGCGTCTTCGCCTCCGTCCCCTCAGATCAGCTGCGTGTGTTTACTGTGTTTGTGTGCTGATTTCCTCCAGTCTGACCTTTTGGCTGTGACCGCTGACTGAACTGGGGATTTGTGGGATGTTGAGCACTGGTCACACACACACACACACACACACACAGACAAAATATGTAGCAAAGCAGCGTTACATTATATCAGGCTGCAGGTTCATTAATCACAAATGCGAGGGCTTCTCAGCCAACGTCGGAAATTAATCAGAACCGGGGACATTAATCACATGCATGAACAGCAGTAGTCACACCTGTGACAATGCCATCTGATTTAAACGCGTTACTCCAGGCTGTGTTAATGATGCCACCCAGGGCCAGGCAGAGCGCCCTCTCCGTGATCACTGAAACAATAATACATTAACTATGAAGCAATTTTCTTACATGTAGTCTGATGCACGTCGCACAGTGGTCAGTGGGTGTTGCAGCAATTACAGCTGTTTTTTTATTTCTTCCCTCTCACAGCTTGGCCACTCTGACTGCTCAAATTATATTAGTCATACTTCCTTTCCTCCCTTCCTGATAAATACATGTTTGAAACTAGTTTTTTTTTCTTCTTTTTGCAAAAATGATGCCGAGTTGAAAATAGATTTAGTGTGTGTGCGCGTTGTGTTGGAATATTCTCGTTGTTTGAGTGAGAGATCGATACTGAAATAGAGAAAGGCAGCGAGCGGCCCTGCATGTGTGGTTACACTGCCCTCTTTTGAATCCACTGCAGTGTTTCCCGGCGAGCAGCTGCAGCAGAGGAACAGAACAACATGCAAACAGAGAAAAATAAAATCAATCCCAGACTATTTTTTATGAATTAGACAGAATGAATGAGCCTTAAACACAGCAGAGGAAACTGAAGCTGTGAGACGGTTACACACAAATATCTGATGCTTTGTTGCACACAGACGGAAATCCTTAAATTTAAATTGTTCAAATGTTCAGACGACACAATGCATGTAATATTATGAATAATAATAAAGAATAAAGTGTTTGGCATTAATCTGCAGTGATCACACATTTACACAAACTGTGGTGTGTTGTACAGAAATACACACAGGAACTTGTTTGTCATTTTTCTTAATTACAAAATGTTTCTTATCATCAGTGAACAAATCAAATTATTTTATAATATTTGATGCACAAACACTCAAACACACTCAAACACACACATCTTTTAGGCTGTAGCTTCCTGTGTGTGTGTGTGTGTGTGAGGTATCAGTGACTTTAAAGGCATCATCTCCATCCCTTTGTTAAAATGTTATTACTGCTTTAAGTATTTACACTCCAGGAAATATTCAACTCAAAACACACACACTCAAAAAATGTCAAACATTTTCTGAGAAAGGAAAGCGAGCAGAGAAGACGAGTTCTTTCACTGGAGTGTGTATTCATGTGAAGAAAAGAATAAATAAAGAATAAAATCCACTAATTGAAGAAAGAAAGAAGAAGTTCAAGTTGACGATCAGACGTCTGCTCGTGTGTTTCTGACGATCCGGCAGGAGATAAAGAGAAAAAGAAAACCAGAATTTTACTTTTCAACACAAAAATCAAACAGAAATATTAAAAAGCTTTTGAGTGACGCGGTCGGCCTTCTCCACAAAGACCGGCTGACGTGTGACCTTTAACAGCAGAGGTGGAAATACTCAAACAGTAGCAGCCTCGTCTTCTTCTCTTTGGTTCTGATCCGTGAGCGTGTGCCGTGGCTCGGCCTCTCACAGTCTCTCTCTCTCCTCGTTCTCTGACCCTCCACAGGCCGCTCTGATAAACTCATATCACACATGACAGCGAAACCGAAGACCTGGCCTAATTAGCAGGCGGATGGAGAGAAATGGATGGAGAGAGAGAGAGAGAGAGAGAGGGAGAGAGAGAGAAGATTGAAAATCAAAACGAGGGAGACTTTATTAACGGAGCGGTGACCCCTGCTTATTTATTGATGGGGTTACTAAAGAGGACTTTGGAACGGAGCGCCCTGCCAAGCTCCAACCATGATGTGCCTGTTCGCTGTTTTGCTCCTGAGAGGTTGCTAAGCATCACAAACTACACCCCCACCCCCACCCCCTCTCTCTGCTTCACATGCAAACACACACTCATGCACTTGACACCTTCCTCAGTAGACTTACCTGTCCAGGTATTCCAGTAATCCAGGCCAAGCCTTGTCAGGTGGAAGAAAGTCTATCCCAGGGCAGAGACGGGAGGAGGAGGGGGGAGGTGGAGGTGGAGGTGGAGGTGCAGTAAGTCTAGCCGGTGGTGTGGTGGTGGAGGAGGGAGGGAGAGGACCAGAGACAGGGGGCAGGTAAAAGGGGATCGTATTCAGGCTCCTGGGGACAGGAGGCTTGGCGTGGCACCGCACTGCCCACCCAACATCAACACTCTCAGGTTCCCCTGGCTCAGATGGGCCAGATAATCACCCGCTCTCCACAGGGACCATCTGGAGGCAGGAGGAGGAGGTGGAGGAGGAGGTGGAGGAGGAGGTGAGGGCCATATTTTATTTCCATAAAACATAAATTCACTCATCTGCTGGCGAGCTGGAAAAAAAACACCAGCTCCTTTTCTCTGTAGCTGACATCTGATTCACACCAAACATTCACACAACATGTAACGGCTGAAAACACACACACACACACACACACACGTGCTCGCGCTCACAGCAGTGCTCCCTCTCATCTCTGAGTGTCTCCGGTTTGATTGACGCTCCTATCCCTGTCGAGATCAGAGGACAGCCACTGTGATTATCATCTCACCGTGGTAACTGAGACACCTCTAATCCCATAATAATCCCTCACAGTCAGCGCTGACCTCCTGCGAGGAAAACACGTGCGCACGAAGACACGTGCACACACACACACACACACACACACATATATATATATACACTTTTATTTTTTTACAGTTTAAAATAAAACACAAACTGTCACCGTCCTCATCAAACTTCTCTGAGTTTCTGATTATTATAAAAACCACAGTGCTGACTTCACTCTTCAAAATAAAAGTCTGAGTTTTAGATTTTTAAATTTATTACCAACTTCTTCCACAGACTTTATGAACAGTTTTTATCTTTGGGTTCATTTGAATTATTAAAGCTTCATGTTGTGTATGTCACAGAGAGGCAGAGTCCAGGCTCGAGGAGCTTTCACTTTTTTGGGTGCTGTAATTTTAAAATGTTGGTGTGAGGCGAGGAGGCTGCAATCAGCAACTACACCAGCAGATGTCACTAAAAACAGCTTCAATTTAAAATGCAATAAAAAGTTATTTATCACTTTATATGAATAATTATCACTGCAGCAATTTTTATTTTAACATTTGAAATTAGAAATGGCACCATAACGATAATTTCTACACACACACAGTTTCAGCATGTTGTGTGTGTGTGTGAGTGTGTGTGTATTTCGTTTTGTAATTTAGGGCCAATAGACGTCGCTCACATGAAAGTACACTCTGTTTTTGAGTTAGCCGTCCTGTTGAGCAGCTTTAAAAGGATTAAACCTGAAAAAGTTCTTCAGCAGACAGCAAAAATGTTTTTAAGGATAAAAAAAGATTCTGCACAGAACTCAGATTAACAAGAACCGTTTTTAAATGTAGTGAAGTAAAACGCTCAATATGTTCCTCAAAAGCAAAACATCTGTGTCCACATTGTACTCCAGGACTTGAACATCTCATGATTAAATCATCCAAGAAGTAAATCCAAAGATAAGTGAATCTTTGGATCTGTGTCATCATCTGATGACGTCACTGACAAACTAAACTCGGCTTGTTTCCGTGACGCTCCATCTCCAATGTTACATCGTTGGCTTTAACCTCTGCTTCAGTAAAAGTAATGTACAGTTGATATTTATTAAATAATAACTGGATCATGGTCAGTGTGTTGTGTTCGTTACAGACGAGCTTAATAACTCAGGATGGATTATTATTTAATAAGAGTGATAGTGAGATTTAATCCAGATATTTAACTTTCTAATGTTTTATCATACGAGTCTGCGTGTTATTATATTGTATATAATATAAAGTCTGATGAGGTTTGTGTTAGAATCATTTATTGTGTTTTTATGAGTGTAGGAGCCGGATGAGAGTGAGACCTCCCACCTTTGTCTGACAGTCACTCATGTTACAATGAAAACGACGACAGAAGGAGACTCACACTCAACCACAAAAAATAAATATATAATAATATTTCAGACTCAGAATAAGAATAAAGCCTCTATAGATGTGTCTCGGTTGAATCGGTTATTTCTAGAGGATGAAGGGGCCCAGTTTTTCTGCTACACCCCTCCTGCTCTTAGAATAAAGAAAAAAAGCAGCTGGTAGTTACCGGTGCAGACGTATGTGTAATTATACACAGCAGAGCTGCTTTTCCCCACTGGGAGTCAAACACACGTATAGAAAATATCGCAGGACTGACGTCTGCTGGAAACGTGTGTTTCATGGACTAACATGCACTAAGAGGCGGGTCGACCATCGCGGACAGGTCAGCCTGTGTGTGCACGCTGCACATGCATGCTCTGTGAGGCAGTTTGAGTCTCACTGTGAAGTAACTACAGCCTCTCTGAACAAGTGGAGTGATGGCTGGTTTGCAGCCTTAACTGCAGTGAGATGAGCTCAGCGGGGGGTCTGGGAGTCAATGGATGTCACTGTTTAACAAGCTGTTTCAGTACTGTTCTGTAGACAAGAACAACTGCAGACAGGACAAAGAAAGAAAATCTGTGTGTGTGTGTGTGTGTGTGTGCAGATATGGTAATAACACACACTACGCTAGGCAAGCTGAAGGAGCGTGCACCCTATGCAAACACTGGGGGGTCCAAATGGGTCATTATTTCACCTCCTGGGAGGAAAGTGTGTACCCTGTTTTAAACGTCTCTGAAATGGCGGCACAGTGCGACACTCCTGATATCCTGACACACCTTCGATTCACTGTTTTTAAGGTGGATTAATTATCATAAAGTTTCCTCATGGTTCATAAAGTATTCTCAGATACGTTGTAACAATGTTGGTAATCTGTGCACAAATACTGCTGCTGGTACGTGAGCTCGCCTGTGAGCTGAATCTCTGTCGAATTTTTACATGAAATAAATTTAAAATTTTTAAACATTTATTGTTTTGATTTGAATGAAAATAGTTCAACTTTGATTTTAATATTTTACCCTGAGCTGCAAACAGCAGATCCTCCCTGTCTGAGGATCTTTGGCGCTGCCCAAAGCACGCTGCTGTCAGTCAGCTGATTGTGAGGCCGATATAAGATCCTGCTTGTGCCAGAGACAGACTGCGAGGAGCCCGGCTGAGAACGCAGCCATCTCCCCCCGTTTGCTCCTGGAAAGATTTTCTCCTTGTGACTGGTTCAGCTGCACACTGAGACCTTGTACTAAAAGAAAAATGGAGAAACCACAGTTACTACAGCGATATCAAATTATATTTCACACGCTGTGCTGTGAAACAGGATCCACTGTAATGTCTGGATTCAGGTGTGTATTCAGGTAATATTTTGAATTATTAACAGTAAATAAACAGAATTAGGATGATTTAAAGGTCCAATGTGTCAGATTTAGGAGGATGTAATACAGTTTTCAGTGTGTAATCACCTGAAAATAAGAATCTGTGAGTATTTCTTGCATAGTCTGAGAGGGTGAGGTGTGTGGAGAGTATTCATTTGGTTGCAATCTGCGAATAAATGCTTCACACACTGGACCTTTAAACTGCAGTATAGAAGCTGACCTCAAAACTTTCGAACCTTTATGTCGTCTCACGGGTTTAAATCAACCTTCATCAAAACTCCACAATCTGCTCACAGTCTGAAATGAATCATCTGCTCTGACTTAAAGAAACACGACATGCGTTTCCTTTACATTAACAGACAGTATCAGACGCTCGGTATCACTTTGCCTCGCTGCCCTCTCCTCTCTCTGTCTCAGGTACACACACACACACACACACACACACACACACACACACACAAACATACACACTTAAAAAAAAAGTGCACAAGCTCGCCAGCGCTGCAGGATATCACATTTTTATGACTGGTCTCAGTGGTGTAACTACAGTACACATCCATCTCTTCGGCATTAGCGTGATAGATGTATTTTTCGTGCTGCCATTAGGGCTGAAGCAGTATGCTGTGCAAGGCTTGTGTATGCTAATGTGCCCCTCTCACACCTGCAGTTTCCAATTACCCCTGAGGAATGGAGCCAAGACTCGGTTTGCAGCCACCAGCAATAATATGAGTAATGGCAAAATTGCACGAGTCCTTTATGGAAACTTTAAAAAAAGAGAGAGAAGAAATCATTCAAGATTGGGTTGAAATGGCTCCGAACAAGAGGTGAGAAGTGAGTGAGGAAAAGAGCGACGCAGGGTGTTGTTCCACTGTGCCGACTGAAATGTTTGTCTGCTGTGTGTGTTTGAGCGTTTATCAAGTTTGCAGCTCGATGCTTTCCTCAGATCAGAACCCGGCACATGTGAACGCCTCACGAGCAGCCACTTAAATAAATCCATCTCGGCTCCTCAATCATCTGTGCTGATTTTTGTTCTTGTACGCTGTCAGCCACAGATGAACCGAGCCAACTTCTGTTTTCCCTTTTCTTCGGCTCCCTCTGCTCCACGCAGGCCAGAGCCAACTATGCTGATTAGATATTTGTTATGACCACGTGAGAGAGAGACAGAGAGGCAGAGAGAGAGAGACAGATGATACTTGATAGGCCTATTTTCTGGGTATTGAGCTGCTGATAGTGTTTGTGTGTCAGACAGGGTGGGGGGTGGGGGGGTATTAGGGGTCCTCGTGGCTGCTGGCCTCGATAACAGGGGGCGGAAAATCAATCACCCCCCTTGACAGCCATGTGAGGAGCTCCCACCTCCAGCTCCTCCCTCCTATTTCTCTCTCCACCTCTGCTGTCACTTGCAGGATACAACATGCAGGAATCCACATGCAGGCAGGCAGGAGGCACCTGGTGGAAGCGCTGGCAGGATTAGTGAGCTGTTTGAGTTGGTTACGGTGAGGAACACATGTTCAGGTCACTGTCTCTCTGACTGCACTGTGTTATTGCTCCAAACCAGCTTCTTCTTATTATTATACTCCCCTCTTTGCATCGCTTCTCTCTCTCTCTCTTCCAGTGCACATGTGTGTGCGTGCACAAGCTGAATATGTTGAAGGGGTGAGGAGGGGGGCATCAAATCCACAGAGAGGACTTGGCAGTTACTCTTCTCCCTCTCGCTTCATTGCTTCGGTCCTCCCCAAAATCCTATTTCACGGTGCCAAGCATCCGCTCCCTGGGATCTCCACAGCTCCCATCTCCAGACGCAGGTTTAAGCCCCTCTCTTGGCACCCAGACTGGGCATGGAGAGAGAAGGCATGTGACGCACACCAGCCCCGCCAGAACATAACAAACACACCTATTATATTTGCTCAGAGAGAGAGACAGAGGGGGCCGGTACCCCGCAGTGTGCGCTCGGTGCTTACTCACACAATCTCAGTCTCACAAGCTGCGTGAGCTGCGCTCAGTAACCTCTGACACGAGGCGAGAGGTCACACGTGAACCTGCGAGCCGCACGTTCACTCACTCATCAGCTGAATCACTCAAGCAATCACCAAACACACTCAGAAACCCATTCAGTCAAGTAACAACAAGTCAATCTGCTGAAGCTTCATCAATTAATAAACAGTAGACAAAACACTGTAGGGCTAATTGTCACCTTCTGTTAATTAGTTCTGCAGGGTAAACTCCTGCTTTAACGGTACTCCAATTACAGCTAATCAAAGCAATTAATTAGCTGCCAAATTACCTGAATCTACACCAGCAGAGCCATGAGTGAGTGTACATGTGCTGCTGCTCTGAGACGGCTCCTGTGTTTGTGTGTGACGGCCACTAGATGTCACCAAATACCTGCCTTTACCTCAGCGCAGCCATCATCACAGTCTGATGGAGTTTCATCTCCAGCAGCAGGTGGAGGCGTTATGAAACAACCAGTCACACTTCCTGATCCGAGCGTCTCCGTCATCCTCCACAGAGTCCTGAAACTTCTGAAACGTTTGTCAGGATGCTTCATGTGTCGCACACAGACTTCACCTACGTCTCCTCTGAACATCAGCCTGAGCAGCTCAGTCAGGGAGGAGGGACGACAGACCAAGGACACAATGTGTCTGTGTCTGCACGACCTCTGCTACACGCTGTGACCTTCACTCCTCTGTCTGCAGCCTCATTTAATGCCACAGAGTCCTTTATGACTATTTATAGTTCTACTTCATATTTTTATACTTTTTATGTGTTTCTGTTTGTGCAGATGTTAGCACAGTTACAGTTTATATTTAATGTATCTGCACATTTTAAAAGTTGAACTTCTCTGCAAATCTTTAATATTTTAGGACAGATTTGAATTTAAATTTATCTCAGGTTGATTTTAATGTGTGTTTCATGTTGCTACTGGATCAATAAAGTGTGTGATACTGATTATGGTTCCGTTCCATTCAGGCCAAACAGGGTCATGTCATGTCGGCTCACTGGAAAGTCTCTGCTGCACTAAGTGGAACTGAACCTTAATTATTATCATTGGAAACACGCAGACAAACGGAGGAATGTCTGTGATAAACGTTCATCCAGCATCGACAGACGCCCTGCAGCAACATCCAAGATAAAAGTTCCCCAAACATCGGCCCATGCTCCGCATTCTTTATTTTCCACGGTCAGGAATAATTCATATCTTCAGCATAATGGGATCCACTGTTTGTGCTGACAATAGTACAGAGTCAGCTGCTCGCACTGCAACAAGAGCTGTAATGATTAAACTATACAAGAAAGCAACAATCCTAGAAACCACTGGAGGAGAGGCAGTTTACGCTTTCAGCTAATAAACAGTATCAGCCTGCAGAATCTGTATTCTTTGTGTTTTTACAGTATTACAGCAGCTAATGGACTGAGCACACAGAGAGGAGACCAGAGAGCTGAAGTCAGCAGGCACATGTGGAGCCTTCATCAGTGCAGCCACGCTGGAAGAAGATGTGCAGGTACCATGTGGGCACTATGTAAAGACTTACAGAGCCACGATCTCAAATTACAGAAACCAGGTGATACTCTGCGACCCCGATAAGCGGTTATACTGTTAGACTGTACAGTCTGTGTCCAGATATGCAGATTCTGCCCACACAGGACTGATGGCAGCGTGAGGAAAGTAACCCACTGCCCCATATGTCGCTCCCCCTGCTCGCCCACGCAGAAGACAGAAGGAAACAAACAGTGACCCAGTTCCTCCGCTCAGAGGGAGCAGGAAGAATCAGTCAGCTATGTGATCGTCACAGCAGCAATGGAAACATCACCCAGTGTTTGACACACAAGCAACATTGTCCCGCTTGGTTTGGAAATCAAGGCCAGCTGGGAGAATGTACTCATGTAATCAGATTTCTCTGACCAGGAATGGAGTAGATGGTTCATCTCCATCTTCCTGGAAGCCTTGCTATAACACACATGATATTTCTTCTGTGTGCTGGGGTGGTGCAGCTTCAGCTATCCACAACACGACTAAGACATAAAACACAGCGTGCATGTAATCGTGGCAGTCGATACATGAAGAGCATGCTGTAATCGGCCCACTGAGGCACGCTCATCATTAGACACTAAGTGCCCCGAGGTCTTGAGGGAGGTAAACAGCTACGGCAGCATTAGTGGGTCAGAGCTGAAGGAGCTGGATCCCTGTGCATTATTAATAGCGTCTGTGCTAATTGAAAGTCATAACACCACAAATGAAACGTTGTCTGCCACCCTGCAGCCGGAGGAAGCCTCAAGATGAAGACGCAGCTAATTTTAGATCTGCAGGCCAAGACAACAAACACACGGAGGGCAGAGCTGTTTACAGTCTGTCCACATGTACCTCCAACTTAATGTACTGAGTGTGTGTGTGTGTGTGTGTGTGGAAACCAGCAGCTGGTATTCAGAACATGTGAAATATGTCTAAATATACTCAGGGCTTAAATATGCCATCACACACAGTATGTTAAACATTATGTCAGAGAGTGCGAGCTGCAGTAACTTCATACATTTACTCAAGTACTCTTCTGTTTGTACTTTATGCAAAGTACTCGATTACATATATTTTATTCATAGTTTTTTCCATGTCAGCCTGTGTTTCCTCGAGGTGCCTCACACTCACAGCTCTCTGTTTACTTTGAATCTGATTTGTTTTAATGTTTCTGTTTTTATGTCACTTTGGTTTATTTCTTAAACTCACTGACTTTTATTTTATGTTGCTGTGGACTGATCTGATGTTTTATTTCTGTTTCTGTCTTTATTTCTCTGAGCTGCATGAAAGGTGTCATAGAAATAAATAAAGTCTGAGTTTGTTCTATTTGTATTTGTGTGTGTGTGTGTGTGTGTGTGTGTGTTATTATATTATTTTTGGTGACGGCTCTGAGTTCTGGTTCTGGTTCCGGTTTTGTCGGGTCCTGGTTCACGCTGGACGTGCTCACTTCTTATAGTGTCGGAGCTCAGTGCGCATGCGCAGCGTAGTCATCTGACGGGCTGCTGAGCTACACAGACCGAGAGGCCACAGCTGGTCGCACCGAGCGGGGACAGACAGATCCTCCTCCGAGCCTCCACGAGGGACCGTCTCCTGCACCGACAGTAACAAAAAAAAAAAAAAAAAAACGTTAACCGGACGAGGAGTGAGCGCGTGCACGCCGTCACGGGCTTCTGGACGTTTTGCACGCGGTGATTTGTGTCCTGAAATGCGGCCAGCAGCGTGAGCGTGGCTCGGTGGAACCGCTCGGTCGGTCGCTGCATGGCTCTTCCCGGGGATGCCATGAAAATCACAACAGCCGACTGAGAGACAGAGACAGACCCTGCACGGAGGCGGTGTTGGCGGTGTTGGTGTTGGCGGTGAGCGATGGATGCTGGTGCAAAGATCCACATTAGGTAGCGTTTAACGGGGATCCGCGGAGAGCTGACCGACTCTGCTGCACAGTCTGAAGGATGGATTTCAGCCTGCTCCGGAACATCATCAGCAGATACGTAAGGCCGTCTGTCAACACTGTCACAACTGTAGCTGTGTCTGCAAGTCCAACTATAAATAATGCATGTCACATATTTCATCTGTGTGTGTGTGTGTGTGTGTGTTGGACGTGAAGTGCACGCCTCAGTCAGATGATGAACTCTCCTGCTCAGCTGCAGTGATGAGCACGCTGCTGTCCTGGCAGGCCGGCGGCTGTGGGGCTTTACAGTGTTTGTTGTGGGGCTGAATGGGGAATGTGCCAGTGTGGCTGCAGATGCAGGGGCGGCCGGTGAATGTGGAGAATAGAAATGAACTTGGCTGGCCCACTTACGTTGGTTTAGTGAGTTACAACATGCATGCATACTAAACAAATCACAGACCTGAGAGGCCTTCAGGAGCAGATCTAAACCCTGACCCCCACGTTAGCAGGAGACGTCCACGTTAAAGGTCCGCTGTGTGGTACGATGCTGCACTGCCATCTCCTCACATCACCCTCGACTACCTGCTAAACAAGCTGCACGTCCTGCTAATCAAAATATTAGCAAAGTCGTGGCTCATCAGCGGACCTGAGGCGGCTGAATGACACCTGGTTGCTGGAACAAACCATCTGTAATGACACTCACCTGTCCACGCTCTGAACCCTGCATAACTTTAAGCCTTAATATAATGTGAACAGGTGAGTTGTATATAAATTCACCCTCAGTACAGTTGTCATGAACGGGGAAATTAGCTACAGAGACCAAAACTGTTTTTTGTACCAGGCTGTAAACATGTTTATTTCTGCTGTCTAACATGGGGACTTATGGAGACTTGATTTCCAGCGATGGAGGTTGCCACTTGGTCTGGTGTCAGTATTTAGTTTGTCTGCGCTGGGCTACTGTAGAAACACATCCCACATGAAGTAGCTGATGATGATGAGGTGTAATCAGATTACTGGGTTGGTCTGAACGGTGGTCTCTGCTCATCAGTCAGAACAGGAAGCAGCTGGTTGGTGGGCGGCTGAATTAGTAGCTGAGGAACCAGCTGTGACAGGTCGGGTGATGTTCATCAGACTCGGGCCACCTCTGGAGCATCGTCACGGCGACCCCTTCACCTGACCTTCTAACCGGCTCAGGTGCGGTGAAGATAACTAACATCGGATGTGTTTGTCAGGCTCGTACCAATGAGTGAGGCTGACGGAGGCTCCGGCAGGGCTAATATCAGGGGAAATCACATCCACAAGTGAGGCGGAGAGAAGGATGGAGGGAGGGATGGAGCGGAGGGTGGAGGGGTCGTGGAACACGCCCCTCATCTCTCACCCTTTGCATCCTCACTCGGCAACATTATGAAGTAGACAGTGAATGAATCATTAATTCAATTATCCAGATATTGATTGAGAATCGGAGGATGGGTGATGTATCTGCGGTCCTCCCTCCGTGTGCATCACCCTCCATTAACCCTGCCATATTCTGAACAGCTGCTCCTGTAATGAGGCCACATAGAGGAACAAACATTACATCATGCAAGGTGATTAACATGTGATAAGCAAGGCGTCTGAGCTTTCCTCTGGACACAGACAGTTGTAAACCTCCCATCAAGGTCACCGCCTCCTGTACTTTGATAATATAGCTGAATTAGTGAAGCTTCTCCAGCCATGAAGGGAAGTACGTCTGATTTATCCACTGTGCTCCACCGGGCAGATTTATGAGCCCTTCACTTCATATCTTGTTCCCTTATTAACATCCTGTCTGCATGTCTGTCTCTGACTTCTCACTTGTCCTCTGCTAGCTTGTTTTTGGTTTATTGACAACATAATATATTTTTAAAATACAACATCTTTTCTTAAGGAAGCAGACAGTCTTGTAGGACTTGATGTTGGACTTTTTACAGGCCTCGCCTCGCGTCGTCTCATCTCAGACAAAGAGGACTCTTGATGAGGCGACTCAGCGTAGCAGCCAAAGAGTTTGAGTGAACATGAGCTACCTGGGTCTGTTACAGACTGCCTGATCTTGGTCTTGGCTGCTAAAGTGTCGTGGACATCAGGACTCTTTGTTCTGTTTATTATTTGAGATAATTTCCCGGTCTGGTCTTCAGCTCGCCGATCGCTGCGTCAGCTGTGAAGCTCTGTGATCATCAGTCTAGTGTACAGTTGTTCATATCAACCCTGTGCAGCACTTTGTAATGAGGATGAGAGTCTGTCATGCTTATAATAAGCCTGTTTTATGACTGGAGAGAACTGAGCCTGTACGATACGGTAACTTGTTGTTGGAGAGGAAAATACGGCGTCATGGTGTTTTGCAGCGCGTGAAGTTTAAATGGGACGTTTTGTTGCGTAATAACCTAAATCTGTTTAACTGTTCTCACTCTGTCGGCGTAAAAAAGACTGACTAAGACTCCATGCAATAAGATAGGAGTTGTGTGTGTGTGTGTGTGTGTGTGTGTGTGTGTGTGTGTGTGTGTGTGTGTGTGTGCGTGCTCTTGTTCTGGTATCTCAGCAGACGTTGGGCCCGGACATGACAGGAAGAGATTTTATTTATAATGAGATTTATCTGTAAAATGACCTCCTGTGGTTTGAACAGATCCTCTTTATGTGTGTGTGTGTGTGTGTGTGTGTGTGTGTGTGTGTGTGTGTGTGTGTGTGTGTGTTGTCCTCCTTCTCTTCGGTGCCTTTTTGTCGTCTCATAATAATAATAATAGCGATGGCGTGATGCCTCAGACTGGCGCAAAGTGTGAGAACTGCATGAGGTCATGATCTGGATGAAAAGGACTTTGGTGTGTGTGTGTGTGTGTGTGTGTGATCACTGGTTATATTAAATATACATGACAGCCTCTTCTCATATTTGTAAAGCGTCACTGTGATAACAGCTTTGATTGGTATCAGCGGCGTGCGCACAGGTTTACCCTTGTCCCCCTCTGTCATCGCCTCCTTTACATCTTATCTCTGAATGTACGACTGTCATTCTCTCACAGCCTCGGCCAATAAAGGAGAAGAGGCCTCGCTTTGATCCAAGGCGTGCCGGCTTTAAAGCAACTTTTCAGTCTTTGAGTTCCCGGCTGGCGTTAGCTCTCACCGCCACAGTTAAGGGCAGTCTATTCCTGTCCGCTGCCCCTCCGCCCTCCTCTCAGAGATGGGGCCCAGGAGGTGACAAAAACACACAGGATTTGTGTTTGGGCAAAGCTTCGCCCGCTGGCCTGTGTACATCAGAGAAAAGCCTCACCTTAATGCCTCACGAGAGTTACTCTGTCTCCCACAGTGCGACCCGAGACACAGGATTCATTATGAGACTCAAACTCAAGCCTGTGATCGGCAGCAACAACAATGTGACCGCTAACAGTCATAACTCATGGCAGAGCCTTTATTCATACGGGAACTTCTACAGACTAAAACCGTATTTGAATTTACAGTTAAACATTAATATTCCATGGCAAAACCGGCATTCATACAGTATTTTCATGTCAGCTATATGGTATTATAGTTATAAATGTGCATATATTCGGTTAAAATATGAAAGAAAATGACAACCTGAAGTTTTTTACACTGTAAAACAGAAACAGTTGTTTTTACCGTAATAAATATGGTAAAGTAATCAGATATCAGTACTCGATTTCATGTATACAGTTGGTGTTTGAGTACATATTCTAAAATGTAGATTTTACAGTGAAAAACTGCATCACCGTAAAAGACTGTAAAATATTATGAGGTTGTACAATTCTCAGTCTCTGATATAAAACACTTTATTCTGGATAAATTCCCTTAAAATGCTGTATAAGTAAAGGTTTTGAAATGTGACTTATTTTACGGTCTTTACTGTCACGGTTTGGCAGATGTTCACCTTTGAAACTTTTTACAGTGTTTTTATAAATTCAGATTAAGGCGAAACGGGAGGGAGGGGAAGTTGCACAGCTGGATTAAAGACTTATGTAACAGTTGGATCAACGCAAGTCAAGTGGGAGAGGAAGCTGAGGCAACAACAGAATCCACGTTTTAAAGTAATCCACAGTTATCCTTTCATTTAGACCTGGGTATGTAGTCATTTGCGTCATCGGCGTCTGGCTCTTTCAGATTTCTGCTGCGTCTGTGGACACTTTCTCTAAAATATGACCGTGTCATAGATGAGTTAAACCGGGGACCCTGCGCCCCCTCTCCTCATTTCATTAGATTCTTCCTCGCTGCTGCTTTTGATGCTCCCTCTTTGATTCTGCTTTGTTCCACACACAAACAAAAGCATGAAGATCTTCAGGATATTGTCTTGAAGACTAACACTTGACATTTTTCCTAACGTCGTAATACATCTCATCAAATCCAGCTTGACGGCGTCAAATTAACGAGAACGTCTGATCTATAACGAAGCCTCTGCTCCTGTGTCTTTGCATTATGAACTGGCAGACATGGCCGTCTGTTGCTTCATGCCGCGTTGCCATGGTGATTAATGGTGACTGCATGTTGAACAGGTGACCTGCTTCCTGTTCAGCTGATCACGGCCTCGAGGCTTCACAGCTGTCTGTTAATAACAGTAATAATAAATATTCACACAGGAGAGATTTTCTTAGCTCGCTCCTCCGAGGCCTCTTCATCATTCGTTATTGGGCTTGTGTGTCTGTGCAGATTTATTAAACTGAATTACAGCGTTGTAACTTCAGACAGAGAGATGTCTCATCTATTAAAGACTGCAGCAATATGAATTATGTAACATTACCTTAACATGACTTAAGGGTGACTAGCCGTATATGTTACTGTTATATAACTTTAAATGGTATTTAATCCAGTACCACTGTCGTAAATATGGACAGTTGTGTATTTGTTATGATTATATTACTTGATCAAATGACATAGCAGCCAGCTAATATTATTCATCAGCATCCAGGAAGCCCAGCTCGTCTTTCAGCCTCTTATTTCACCAACTCTCTCTAAAAAACGACTAAAAGTCAGCTCCAGATTTTCTCTTGTCCAGCTTCCTCCGGCCCTTTCTCCTCTGTCAGTCAGTCCATACAGGCTGCTGAGCCCGGGTTACGTTACCCGCTTACCCAGCTCCGGTTCTGTTCCCCGTCAGTATTGACCTCACAGTCATGGCAGCCTGGCTAACAAACTGAGCTAACAGCAGCTACAGTTTACTTCACTCTGTGAATCACAGAGAGCTGATGATGACTTTTTATTATTATATATTTTCCCGTAACACTGTAGAGCGATACTCCAGCACATCCCGTGTGCGGGTGTTGCGTAGTCGTGTTTTCTGTGTGTCTACGTCCTCTGTCCGGTTAACATGGGCAGTTCATTAAGGACGAGCTCAGTCGGGTGAATTTGTTAATGAAGGAAACCTGCTCAACATGCCGCGTGCTTCTGCAGTGCAGCACAGTGGAGGAGGGGTGAGACACGACCATTTAATCAGGCCGGTTAATGGTGTATACCCTTTTATTACACCTCTGTGGCAGAAAGGAGCTACATCACGGGGGGACAGCACAGATAGATCACGGCACTGCCGGGGTCAGGGGTCGCTCATCCACAATGAAAATGTACACATCCACACGTCTGCGTGTTTTAAAGCCTAAAGACGGCCGATGTGCTTCAGGATCCAGAGTTTAAGCGGCTCATCTGCCCGAGAGAGAGAGTGCAGCACTTTACAGAGCACGACAAAAGAAGTTGCCGCGGTGTGATGCGCGTTATCAAATCCATCTTGTCATTGCTGATGATTGATGGTGATGTAAGATCAGCTCTCTCTCTGCTGGGAGGCCGTCTCAGCATTGTTAATATAGACAAAGCCTCCATGTCCTGCAACCAACCAGCCAGCCACTTTGTCTGATGGAGCAGCAGAGTGAAGAGGAGAACAGCGGGCCGGGGGCTGATACGGATCAGTGAGGATTAATGATCAGATAACTACAAAGCACAATGCAATCTCTCTGTGTCTTTCTCCATCGCTCTCCCACAGTCACACTGTCAGAGTGTGACACACTCTGCCTGAAGATGGAGGGAACAAAGGGAGAAAAGTGCAGATAGAAATATGAGGGGACGAGTGATGGAGTCAGCCGGTGCTGGATTTAGAAGGAAAATGTTTGAATAGAAGGAGGAAAGTAGTAAATACAGAGAGCGCTGGGTGATACGCTTGAAATCACCATCGTGATCTCTATCAAGGGCCGGTTATCGGTTAGTGGATGGACTTATTGATTTCTGATTTCAGCCCATCCATCCATCATGTTTCTGTAACCGCTTCTCCTCAGGGTCACGGTGCGGCTGCAGTCAGTCCCAGCTGACCTAGAGAGGCGGGGTACGCCCTGGACACACGGCACGTAAACATACGCACCTACGGGCAATTTAGAGTCACCAGTTAACCTGCATGTCATTGGACTAATGGAGGAAGGGTTCCATTCCATTTTGTGTCAAAAAGCTGCAGTTCCTCTAACGTCCACCTGAGGCTGGCTGCAGAAGTGAGTCAGTCTCCATAAGTCCCCATGTTAGACAGCAGACATAAACATGTTTACAGCCTGGTACAAAAACAGTTTTGGTCTCTGTAGCTAATTTCCCCGTTCATGACAACTGTACTGAGGGTGAATTTATATACAACTCACCTGTTCACATTATATTAAGGCTTAAAGTTATGCAGGATTAAGAGCGTGGACGCTTTGATTGACAGGTGGGTGTGGTCACAGGTGGCTTGTTTGAGCAGCCAGGTGTCATTCAGCGCCTCTGGTCCACAGATGAGAAACATTTTTGTAGATTTTTGGATTAGCGAGCTTCTGTTGTTGGATCATTTTAGCTAGCTATCGTGATGCTAACCAGGATTATTTCAGCCTTGTTTGAAGAGCACCGAGCACGACGCTCTGTCGCTCTGACGCTCTGATGCCCTGTCGCTCTGTCGCTCTGTCGCTCTGACGCCCTGTCGCTCTGTCGCTCTGACGCTCTGACGCTCTGTCGCTCTGACGCTCTGACGCCCTGTCGCTCTGTCGCTCTGACACTCTGTCGCTCTGACGCTCTGACGCTCTGACGCTCTGTCGCTCTGACGCTCTGTCGCTCTGACGCTCTGCTGTCGCTCTGACGCTCTGTCGCTCTGACGCTCTGCTGTCGCTCTGTCGCTCTGACGCTCTGACACCCTGTCGCTCTGACGCTCTGTCGCTCTGTCGCTCTGACGCTCTGTCGCTCTGTCGCCCTGTCGCTCTGTCGCTCTGACGCCCTGTCGCTCTGTCGCTCTGTCGCTCTGTCACTCTGACGCTCTGTCGCTCTGTCGCTCTGACGCTCTGTCGCTCTGTATCTGTACGACAGATTGTCTTTGTCTGCTCTGGCCGGTTACTTTCCTTCAGTGTGTGCTACATCATCTGGTCAACATGGCGCCAGCTGCAGCTTCTGTTCTTTGAACTTGGCCTCTCCAGTCTTTCATCGTCTCGTCACTTCATTCTTTTGTCCGTCTCAGTCTTCGGTCTGCTCGTTCTCCACCTCTCTCTTTCCACTCTCTGGGTCATGTTGCCCCCCTAATGTTTTGGAGGGGTCTCAAGTCAGCTGACACGTTTGGCTCTGTGTCTATTTTCATCCGTCTGCCAAGCGCCTGTTGATCACAGTGGATAAGTTTAGATCTGAGACTCTGCTTTGAGATTTTGACGCAGATTTTTCATGAGCGCACCAGGGGAACTTAAACGAGCCTTTGTTTTTATCTCGTGTCCAAACTTTAAAGTAGAGTTCAGTTTAAACTCGTGGATCTGAAGGTTACCGAGGAGACATGTGAACATTAAAAGATTTGCTCATTGGCAGCGACGAGCGGCGTCTCTGCCAAAAGTTTGAGGACATTTTAAGCAGTGAAGCGCTGCTTCTACTGAAGTGCTTGTCCCAGAACTTTTCTGCTAATGGTCAACACTTCTGCTTTGAGCTGTGTCAGGCGGGCTGCTTTGCCAAAGGCTACGCTCACACTGCCCACTCAGGCCAAAGCATTAGGAGCCATGTAGGAAGCCAGATGGAAACAAACAGCTGAGTCCTGAGGTCTCTTGACTCTTCCCACAGTAGTGTGTAAATGAAGGACACTTTGCACTAAACTCCCAGAATGCACTCTGTTTTAGTCCCCAGGGAGCCACTTAGATGCAGGTTTGCAAACACACGATCAAAATGAGCTTTCATTGTGTTTGCATGCAGCTCTGGACTGTCGTAGTAAAACCAGCAGACTGTGAGTGTTGCTGTTGTTGTGTGGAGGTGATGGAGCAGAGTGCAGACTGCAGGGAGGAGAACAGATAAATGACAGATCCACACTATGAGCCGATCGCTCCGACACACGTGAACAAACACGCACTCGTCCATCAGTCGGCCCTTCGTCGTCCGTGAGGTCGTTCGTTAAAGGAAGAGAGTCGCGTAACGTGCGATTAAATCCAAGACAGCCCGGCAAACTTCTTATTAAAACAAACCTTTCATTTCTTATTCATCTGATTAACTTTGATTTTCTGAAGTTTAGGGCTGCAGCTTTCATAATTTTGTTATAACTTTTACTGTAAGTCATTTTCAGTTACACAGACTCGTATTAGTGAGCTCACACCTTTCAGTGCATGTCTCATTTTTTCTAGTTGAAGTTAACACTTCCTGAATCCTGAACGCATTTATTAGATTTCTGGTTCATGCAGATCACCCTGCGAGTTCTGAGGCTGCAGAATGCCGTCGCTGTCCTTCGTGTGCTGTATTTCCACGGGTACCGGGACCGAGGACCTGAAAGTCCTCCAGTCAAATGTGGAGGACCGGAAATCAAGTTATTGATTTCGTTGACATCTGTACTGTGCTGATGAGGGTGGATATTGATAATAGAAGCCTCATGATAGTGAGCCGCTTATGAGGTGGAAGCAAACATGTTACAAAGCCAGTACAGTAAGATCTCTGTACACTGTATCTTTCTCTCTGCATCAGTGTGTGGGAGAGGAGATCTGGGTGGACAGTCGGACGGTATACATCGGGCATAAAGAACCCCCTCCGGGAGCTGAGGCCTACATCCCTCAGCGTTACCCCGACAACCGCATCGTCTCCTCCAAGGTGAGCGAGCCGCAGCTCATGAGTCAGCTACCGTAACATTCATCATCACGTTCTTCTCTTTGAATCTGTTTTTAAGGATGACTCACCTCACTTTTCTTACGTTGGTCGAGGTGTGAGATGATGATGATGATGTTTCCCTTCCTGTTTCTGTGTGAGTGTGTGTGAGTGTGTGTGTGTGTGTGTTAATCATCATGTCTCTTTGTCCCACAGTACACCTTCTGGAACTTCATCCCCAAGAACTTGTTTGAGCAGTTCAGAAGAATCGCTAACTTCTACTTCTTGGTCATTTTTCTGGTCCAGGTGAGATTTTCAGGACGATCATGAGACTTTGTTTCATCTGAAGCTCTAAAGAAGCAGCTGCTAACAAACTAACACACGTTACGTTACATCCTTGGATCCATTTTGCACTTTTATTTTTTAAATTCTGACCTGGCCTAGTTTTAATTAAAGTGCACGGCTTTGCATCAGGATATTTTCAGGGCAGCTGGAGAAGTTTGACAGCTGAACGCTGCCCCAGTTTTCATACATAAATACGTCGGTGCCTCGATAGTGCAGATCAGATTGAATCTAGAATCTTTGCAGATTTTTATTTTAATTAATCGCGGCTCTGTTGTTGTCAAACTTACGAGTCCTTGGGCACAAATCCAACCAGAAAACTGTCCAATCAAACGAGCTCTGAGGACAGTTTAGTGCCCCTGACTTCAAAATAAGAGCAATTATCCAAGATTAGCAGTTAAATCCTGCACCTGTGTCCGACATCGCCTGGCTGAGGATTACCCTCATTTGAATTTACTAACATCAAATTATCCCGAAGCTACGAGTCTTCTTGTACTTCTCAGTGTCTGTCGGTCGAAGTCAGATCTTTTTCCTTTGAGTGTTGCGTTAAATGTTGAATAATCATGCAAGGATGACCTCATCGTAGGAGAGGAGCAGAACATTTCTTTAGCAGCAGTTTGTCTCGGCAGAACACAACGTGGCCATCAGCTCGGGTGTTTGGTGTGTTGTATGTTTTATCAGTAGCATGTGAAATACAACACTGCTGTGGGAAAACCTGCAGCAGTGTTTGTACTGCTTTCTTTGTGTTCACTCTCTGCACCTGCACATGTACCGTCTCTAAAAAACAGCAGGAAACATCAAAATAAAATGATGTAACTATCAGATAAAGGACGTTTCCTGTGAGTGCAGATGGAGGAAATGAAATAAGATCTGGATCCTTTAAACTTTGTTAGATCGGTGCTCGATTCCTTATTACAGAAGCTTCTTCCTCCCTGCTGCACTTCCTTACTCAGTGTTGCATTACTTTGCACCCTCCCCCCTTGCATCCTCCTCCCACTCCTCCTCTCCCCCTTTGCAGCTTATCATCGACACCCCCACCAGCCCAGTCACCAGCGGCCTGCCCCTCTTCTTTGTTATCACTGTCACCGCCATAAAACAGGTAGGACACACACAAACACGCTCACATTTCCGGGAAATATTGCCCACCACCGCGCACACACACCAACTCCCAGCCTCAAATACACATCCTCTATTATCTGTATATACACATTCCTCTCTCAGTGAAAGGACATGCCATTGAATATGTCTGGTGATGTGAGAAATATGATAATGAATGGTCTCCTCTGTTAATCACTCTAGCTGAGGATCCCATGCCCCTGGGAGATGCATCCTCTCTTCCACGTCCCGGTACTGAGGGATGGGGTACTATCAGTGATAGATGGAGCTGTTCTGGCTAAGGAAGCCTGAGTTTTACTGGGACATAAATCTAAAACATGACATGTTGGCTAGAAATCCGGGAAACAGGTCACTAAACTTGGGGAGCACAATGCTAATTAATTACGGTGTATGACTTTCACCTCTCCCCCCTCGGTCTGTCTCGATCTCATGCTATATACTCTGCACGATAATCTATATTCTGTGTTTCCACGCCGCTGCCAACAAACACATCGGCGTCCTCTTACAGTCGTCTTCCTCTCTCAGGGCTACGAGGACTGGCTCAGACACAAGGCTGACTGCTCCATAAACGAGTGTCCGGTGGACGTGGTGCAGCAGGGGAAGGTGGTGAGGACACAGAGTCACAAGCTACGGGTAAGAATGGCCTCATTAGAGCAGTATAGCACCTGAGGCCACAAAGCAACACTACAGTACTGCTGCATAGCTCACTTTTTCTATAACTGCCTGTCACCCCCTCCCATCCCCCCTCTTTCCTTTCCTCTCTGCAGTCCTCTCTAACTTTGTTTCCTTCCTCTCTCTCGCTCTCTCTTGTCGCTCCCAACAATTAATTGCCCCTGAAACTGTAGAAGAGGAGCAATTACAGTGTCCCCTGGTGCACAATGCAAGAGCCCCCCCAGAAAATGAACATGACTGATGTATTCCATAAGTCATGGATATTCCTGTCATCGTCCCTTCATGTTCTCTTATGTCATTGTGATGCAGCAGCAGATCACTGTTAGGTAGCTCAGTCTAATTCTTTAAAATGCTGTTTAATCCATTAAAACTCTCGTCTGACAGCGCTCATGGCCAACGTGCCGCGTCATTTGCATTCTGTCACTGCCTCTTGCTGTCGTAGTTTCTATAGTTACTGCTTCTGCCTCTCCCGTGATCGCAGCACGTTAAAACGCTTCATCCAAACAGCTGGGCACTGTAGTATTTAGTAAGTAGTGCATTTGTTGGGGACTATTTTTAGCATTTACAGCAGCATGCCTGTGTGTGTGTGTGTGTGTGAAACTACAGTGCTCATGCTCATTGTAGTGAATTAACAAGTGAAGCTGTGTGGCTGGACGACAGTGGAGGTCTGTGACAGAACAATAATCGATATCAGGTGTTGGCTGAACAGACACTTGCCAGTCGGGTCGATTCTTTGCTGGTTTTTGGTCTTTATGGGGCTTGTTGATGTGTTTGTTTCAGCTGTTTTCTAGAAAATCGTGAGTACGATAAACACAGTGAACAGCTAGCGTACTCTGAAGACCAGCTTCATCTAAATTGGCTGAAAAGAACAGAAGGCAGGACACACACATCTGCTGTGTACACTGTAAGCTCACGTCAGCACCATTAGCCCTTCAGCAGTCGTGGCTGCCATCGTGAAGATCGCTGTGGATCTCACTGCTCCTGTTCATGTTGTGTAATTCTTCACTGGTTTAAGTGCAAAAACGAGGTGAAGCTGTGTCTGCAGGAATCTATCTATATCACCCAACGTGAGTGACGGAGGTGTCACGCTGTGTAATGTGAATGTCTGGCTCAGCACCTCCTATGTAGATGTAGAGGTATATTTCAGTCTTATTTCTCCACCACCATTGTGTCGGGGGTACATCACGGGCGCCGGTTCATCTAATTCCTGCTGCGTCTGCTGCTTCTTTCAGTGTGCAGAGACTGTGTGAGATGTTTAGGGTCAGCGCAGAACAAACGTCTTATAGTTTAGTAGTTTTCACTGAATATCATTGGTTGGGAAAAACATCAACATCCACAGAAAGTCTGTCTTCTTCCGTCTCCGTCTGTCTGTCCCCCGTCCCCGTCCTCCTCTCTCTGCCTCTCTGTCTTCTCACCGCCGTAGATCAAACAGAGAGGATTAGAGTGTGCATCGGGAGCAGGAATAATGATGAATATATTAATCATGCAAAATCAGGGAGCGTGTGTCATGTGTATGGTCACCGTGGAGATGGGATTTATCCGAGCTTAAGCCGCTCCTCTCGCATAATCCGTTATGCAACTTCTCAATCCTTTGAAAAAAAAAAGATGAGCAGACTATGTGTGTCTCTTTGTCTTTTACTCTCCGTGTTTACGTGAACACTTCTCATTTATTATTGATGTGTAAGCCGCTGCTTTGTGTCTGTCTGTCTGTCAGGTGGGGGACATCGTCGTGGTGAGGGAGGACGAGACTTTCCCCTGTGACCTCATCCTGCTCTCCTCCAGCCGCCATGATGGGACCTGCTACGTCACCACCACCAGCCTGGACGGGGAGTCTAGTCACAAGGTGCCGGCGTGATTTCGATTTGATTCATTTTTTTTTTTTTTTTTTTTTTTTTTTTTTTTTTTTTTTTTTTTTTTTAAACTGTTTATTTAGTGATTTTAGTGTATATATATACATTTGTAAATGACAAGAACAGGAACATTACATAAAAAAAAAAAAAAAAAAAAAAAAAAAAAAAAAAAAAAAAGGGGGGGGAGGGGTCAAACAATACAAGAGGGGGCATACAGATTCTCATGGAGTTGAGTGAGCATTGTCTTTGTCTTTGAATAATGTCCATTTTCTCCAGTTTTGTGTAAAGTCCTCTGCTTTAATTCGCAGATGAAAGGTCATTTTCTCCATCGCGTAAATCTCCTCCATAATGTCCATCCAATGTCCTGTTTGTGGAGCGTCACTTTTCAACCAGTTCCTTGTAATGGCCTTCTTATAGGCAATAATCATTATTTTGAAAAGGTACCTATCTTCTTTCTTAACAACTCCTTCTGGGATCAAACCCAGATACAGAATCCGTGGGTCCTTAGGAACCTTATAGTTTAAAATGGCCTCCAAGAGTCTAATATTATCATCCCAGAAAGATTGTAATTTGACACAAGACCAGAAGATATGGCTGTGGTTGGCGTTATAGCTTCCACATTGTCTCCAACATTTTTGTTGTAATCCAAACTGTTTGCTTTTAATTTGAGGTGTGACAAAGAAACGTGTCAGATTTTTCCATCCAAACTCTCTCCAGCGTTTGGAGCTTGTGGAGCTATGTTGTGTTTTGCATAGTAAGCTCCAATCACATTCTGAAATTTTGGTCTGTAATTCACATTCCCATTTGGATTTTATATACCATGAATTGTTACCATTGCATTTCTGTAGACATGTGTATAGTTTAGAGACAGCCTTGGAGGGCATTTCCTTGTAAGCATCCGTCATCATTTTAATCAGCACATTACTCTCTGATGATATAACAGTTTTTACCTGAGTATCAAAAAAGTGTCTTAGTTGTAAGAAACGAAACAAGTCTTTGTTTTCTAGTTCAAATTCTTTTTTAACTCTTTCAAATGATTTAAAGATGTTACCTTCTGTCAGTGTGCATATGGCTGTAATACCTCTATCTGTCCATGTTGTAATGGTTTTGTCAGTTTGTCCTGGTCTGAAGAGAGTTGTCTGTGAAGGCCATAGCAATAACCTACAGTCTCCTTCGAGTTTATATTTCCTGATTATATCCGTCCATGTTTTTAGTGTTTCAGAAACCGTGAAGTTATCATCTTCCTGATGTCTGTAGTGTTTTTCTCCTAGCCTGGTCTGAGGTTGACTTTTGCTCTGGGTGAGCTCTATATTTTTCCATTTAGCATAATATTCTGGAGAACACCAACATACCATGTATTTCAGCTGAGCAGCGTAAAAGTATTCTCGTAAGTTGGGTAGCGCAAGGCCTCCGTTTTGTTTCTCCAGTTGAAGTGTTTTGAATTTGACCCTAGGTCTTTTGCCTTCCCAAATGAATCGCGACATCTGCCTATCCCATGCTGTAAATTGAGAGTCTGGGATCCGAACAGGTAGGGAGAGGAATAGGCATAACAGTCTTGGTAGTATATTCAGCTTTATTGCCTCGATTCTTGAATTGAAATCTAAGGTTATTGTTGACCATTTTGACAGGTCTTTCTGTATGTTGTTGTTGATTTTATGGTAATTTGTCTCATAGAGCTTATTCAAGTCTTGTGTAATAAAGACTCCAAGATATTTCATATTAGCCAGATCCCATTTTAATTTGTATTTTTGTCTGATGGAGCTGCTCGGTGTGTAGTTCACACACAGGACCTGTGTTTTATTTATATTGAGTTTGTACCCCGATTTCTGGCCAAAATTATCCAGGATTGACAGAAGTTTGGGAAATGTTGAGTCTGGGTTCTTTAAGTATATGAGAATATCGTCTGCGAATAATCCTATTTTATGTTCTTCTTGTGCTATTGTAATTCCTTTAAGTTCCTCATTTTGTCTAATTTCCTGGGCCAGCGGTTCCATAAAGAGAGCAAATAGAGTGGGGCTCAGACAGCATCCCTGCCGGGTGCCTCTATAAAGTGCAAAATTATCTGTTAAGGTGCCGTTGATCTTAATTCTAGCAGTTGGCTCATTATAGAGGGCTTGGATACATTTAATGAATTGACTGCTAAAGCCCATCCTCTCCAGGACCGAGAAGAGAAAGGGCCAGCTGACACGATCAAAGGCCTTCTCTGCGTCAAGGCTGATGAAGGCTGCACTTGTTTTTTGTTTATTAATTGTATCTATTAATTGTATTGTCCTTCTGATATTATCTTGGGTTTGTCGGCCTTTTATGAAACCTGTCTGGTCTTCATCCACCAGCTCTGGCAGTAGATGTTCCAACCTTTTGGAAATTATAGAGGTAAATAATTTGTAATCAACGTTAAGGACAGAAATTGGTCGGTACGACTCACAGTACTCTTTATTTCTACCTTCCTTAGGAATTACGGATATGACTGCTTCATTCCAGGAAGGGGGGATTTCAGCGTGTTTGAGTGTCCAGTTAAAGGACTCCAACAGTGAAGCGGAGATCTCCTGCCTAAAGATTTTATACCACTCATTTGGGTATCCATCGCTTCCAGGGCTTTTATTGGTCTTCAGTTTACTGATGGCCTTGTCTAGTTCTTCTTTTGTTATAGGAGAGGTTAAAGCTCCGTTTTGGTTAGTGCCTATGGAGGGAAGGTCCAGTTTTAACAGATAGTTTTTAATCTCCATCTCGTTTATATTCTCGGGTGGCGAGTACAGCATTTTGTAGTAATCCTTGAAGGTTTTTTGAATTATATCTGGTTCATATATTATTTCATTACTGGTTGGTTCCTTGATTTTGTGTATTGAGTGTTTAATTTTTTGTGTTCTGAGGCGCTTTGCCAGAATCTTTGTGGCTTTAGGTCCGGATTCATAAAATATTTGTTTTGTAAAACGTAATTTCTTCTCAATTTCTTCAGATGCCATATTGTTTATGTCTTTTTTAACAATTTTTATTTGTTCTGCCAGTTCATCGCCATGGTCGGTTTGTTGCTGTTTTTCTAGTTTCCTTAATTGTTGTTGTAATTTGTCATATTTAAGCCTTTTCATTTTGTTTATATAGGATGTCCTTGAGATCAAGCGACCTCTTATTACTGCTTTGACAGTATCCCAGACTATTGTTGGGGCAACCTCATTGTCTCTATTTATGTTAATACATTCTTTTATTTCTCTCTTTATATCTTCCACATGCGTCGTGTTGTTTAGAATTCCTAAATTCAATCTCCATAGAGTTTTTTTATTTATGTTGTCCAGGTTTATGGTTAAATAGATTGCGCTATGGTCCGATACGTCTGCAGTCCCTATGGTACATTCTTTAATCCTGTGTCTATCTGCGGTATTCATCAGAAAATAATCTATTCTGGAGTGTACTTTGTGGGCTGCTGAGTAGTGTGTAAAGTCCCTCTCCAGTGGGTGCAGGTCCCTCCACACATCAAACAGACTGGATTCCTTAATTAGCTTGTTCAAGCTTTTGGACAAGTTGTGTTTGTGTCTTCTACTACTTGTTGTATCCATATTATAGTTTAAAATAGTGTTCCAGTCTCCTGCACAGACTATGATTCCCTCACTCACTGATTCAATTTTATCAAAGATAGATTTTAGAAATGTTCTGTCGCTCTCCGGTGGGGCATATATATTAATTAGAGAGATTAAGACACTGTCTATCCTGCCCTTGACCATCACGTATCTGCCCTCTCCATCGGTTTCTTCCTTGATTAATTCAAAATTAACAGAGTTGGGTATCAAAGTTATTACCCCTCTTCTTCTGCTATTCTTACATGAGCTGTGAAAGGAGTTCACATATCCCAGTTTTTTAAACTTTTCATGTTCTTTTTTTGATAAATGTGTTTCTTGCAGAAACACTACACTTGGTTTGGCCTTTCTCAGTTTTGCTATAACCTTGCTCCGCTTTATAGGGTTACCTAGACCGTTCACGTTTAAAGATATTATTTTATGTGCCACACTCATTTGAGGTAGGAAGCAATCAGTCGCCCCGTAAACATAGGAAACACAGTAACTTCGTCAGTAAAACAACTGACTCTAACATAACACAGATACCTGGAACTCCAAAGGGGGAGTAGATTTCTCTCCTCCTCCATGACCCCGTTGGTGGGTCTAGGGTAAAACCTGTCATCTAGGAAGGGCCCTATGAGGGGGTTCAGTAGTCTACCTACCACCATCCTATGTGTCCAACGGTCTCAATCTTGTCCTCGGAGCCGCTCCCAGCTCAAAAGTATTAAATCAGAAAGTGGATTACGTGTCCAGCATATTCCTGTTCTGAAAGCCGACTTTCCTGTCACTCCGTGGGGCTCCTCTGGAACCCCCGGAGTCTCTCCTTAGCTCTATCAGCCGCGGTAGGTGCCCCTCCCTGTGGGTTTTTGCCTTGTCGTTGCCAGCCCAGTAGCTCTTCCAGCCGGGTCACACCGGGGTCCTCCTCGTCCTTGGCGGCTGGCACCTCCACACTGTAGCCCCGTCTCTGTAGCTCCCGCCCCGCGTCGTGCGCGCTGGTGTAGGTCCGGACTCCGCTGTCCCAGTGGATTCTCATGCTGGTGTAGGGGGTCTGGAAACGTATACCCTTCGCCTTTAGGCATTTCTTAATCTCCTTATATTCCCTACGTTTTTGCACGATCTCTGCAGCGTAGTCATGATCGAAGAATAGCGGGCGGTTACCGAGCTGAATCTTACCCCTCTTCCAGGCTTCTCTTAATACAGTTTCTTTAGTTGTGAATTCCTGGAAGTTGATGATGAGGGGTCTTGGGGGGGCCTCTGGTCTTGGTTTCGGGGCGAGGGAGCGGTGAGCCCGCTGTATCTTTAGGTCCATGTCTGTAGGTAGCGGCAGTTCACGTTTAAGAAGGTCTGAGACAAAGCGCATCACAGAGCTTCCCTCTTCACCCTCTGCAACTCCAAAGATACGGATGTTGTTTCTTCTTGACCTGGACTCTAAATCTGTGACTTTTTGTTGCAGAGCTTTTTGGCGTTTTATAGTTGCTGTGAGCGCTTCAGTCATTTCCATGGCCAAATCCTCCACATGCCCCACTCGTGTCTCCATCTCGCCCATTCGCACCCCTAGCCCCTGCATCTCTTCGGTCAAACCGTCGAGTTTACTACTCACTTCTGTGTGAAACGAGTTAATATCTTTTCTCAAGTTGTCGTTGTCCCCCTTCATCTCGGATTTTAGATCTTTTATCGCTTCAAGTAGGTCTCCCGGCGTTATGCTCGTTCCGGGGTGTCCTGTAGCTCCACATGGATTGCCGCTAGCTTGCGATGCTATTTTGCTATCTTTGGTACCGGAGCTGTTTTTGTCTTGAGTTTTCGGCATCGTGGCTTTTATCCGTTGAGTCTTTTTGTTTCAGCCTTTCTTTGTCTATCCGGATTTTCACTTTCTGCTAGGGTAGCGAGTTCTAAATTAAAGTTATTGAATCTGCGCTGGGGAGCCTCTCCGCGCACGTCCTTCTACTCCATCTAACCGGGAGTCCCTCCGATTTGATTCATTTTTAAGTTTTAGTACTTTGACAGCGAATATTACCCATGTTTTAAAGTGAAGTCATTTTTTTTTGCCATAGCTCTTCTCTTTAACCTTCATAACATGTGACCAAAATTAACAATAAATTCAATTAGCAATGAAAAATACAATATCTGCTTTTTATGTCCAACTAACTGTTATATTATTACGATATTCAGTTTTCTGTTTTCTGAGAAAACAAATTTTCACATTTGAGAAACTAAAATTACATTTATTTTGACATTTTTGCTTAAAAATGAACAAAATATTATTTTAGAATAATAATTTTCTGTCAGTCACTTAATGAATTCATCGACTGCTTTCAGCGCCCAATGACTCTTCATTTAGATCCTCTTTGAGCAAAAATATAAAACATTAATGTAAATATGAAAAACACACAGTTGCATAATGGTGTAGGTGACACATGGTCACACACCGCATTTCATATTCTCACTTCTTCTCTGATGTTCATTGATGTCACTCACAAGGCACAACGCGTGGCTGAGCACACACACACATATGTACACCCCACATTATAGCATTGACTCCACCCTCCTCCTCCTCCTCTGCCCTCCTCCACACGCCCCGGGGGTGACCCCCTGATGTGCTCACCATCCCAGCATGCTGTCCTCTGCTGACCCGGGAGCGGCCTGTAACAGTCCACCTCCACAGCTCCCTCAGTCATTTAGAAAATCTGCTGGAAGCCAGGCGGAGGAGTCAAATGAACCCTGCTCTCATTAGTGGCTGCGGCTGACATTTTCCTCTGTTCTTCTTCTTCTTCCCCCCTTCCTCCACCTTTCTATCTCAGACCTATTATGCTGTACCCGATACCATGGCCTTTAGAACCGAGCGGGAGGTGGATTCGCTACATGCCACTATTGAATGTGAACAACCGCAGCCTGACCTCTACAAGTGAGTGTGACACACGCTCACCGATGCACGCATATTATTATAATCTCATAGAAGCAGATCGTCCCTCGTTGCTCCTTTTTTGATTTTGTTTTGCTCTGCAGATTTGTGGGACGCATCAATATTTACACGGACAAAGAAGAGCCTGTGGCGAGGTGAGTGTGCTGCTTTTTGTAGGCAGGTACAAGCTGATACAAACTCTCTGTTTCAGTTAATCAAACGCTTTTTCTGAGAGTTCCTGCAAGGCGCGCTAGTCACTATTCCCCATACTTATTATTCTGATGTATTCCAGGAATTTACTCCTACTACTCCTCCCTCAGTTTTGGTCGTACATACACAAAAAAGGTATCAAAACGACCGGCTCAGCCGGGAATGGTGTGCTGTGACTTTTTTAAGAGTTTCGACAAACTGTTTTGACAAGAATTGCAAAAAACCACACCAGCATTTACAATGGGTGTGTATTGGTAGAATGTTGCAGAGCTAGAGTGGAGATGGAGAAACATTTGTCAGAAAATACATTTGAAAACGGCTCTCGTGGCCACAAATGTCACTCCACAGAAATAATTTCTACATAGAAACGTAGGAAAATTGGTGGGCTACGCAGCGATATCACTGCTGAAGCTGTCAGACTTCTAGTTTTGGCGGGAGACGCACTGATGCGCCAGGATCACCCACCGACAGCCCCATCTACTCCCATGTAAACTGGAGAGGAGCACGGGGCACCTGTTCTTTCTCTCTCTCCCCAGGTCACATGTTTTAACTTCACACACTGAAATTGGGCATTCACATGGTCGACAAGATGAGGATGCTCACGGTCATTTGGGCTTTTTGATACCACCTACCGTTTGGCATTAGTGTCCACTAGTTGGAGGGGGTTCATTTAGAGACTTTCTGTGTCTCTCAGCAGTCACTCACACACAGACAGAGCACAGCTGCAGTTCATTACTCTGACCTGCAGCTGACCCTGGTTGCTTGGCAACCTCAAGCCTGCCTTTGACTGACTCTGTTGAAGTCTCTGTGCTGCTGCAGGGTCAGTAATAATGTATGTCACACACACTCTATTTATTTAGACAGTTTATAGTTTTTTATGTAATCTTTAACGCTGTTCCTGTTTCGTTCTTGCAGAACGCTCGGGGCTGAGAATTTGCTCCTTAGAGGAGCCACACTGAAGAACACACAACATATTTATGGTAGTAACATGTGGATTCACTCTTTTTTTAATGAGTCTTTAATGTTGCTGAGAGCAGTGACTTATTGTCTTGTTTTTTCTCTGCTCAGCTGTTGCAGTCTACACTGGCATGGAGACTAAGATGGCGCTCAATTACCAGTCTAAATCTCAGAAGCGCTCCGCTGTGGAAAAGTATGATTAATGCCTCCGCGGCTTTCACTGCATGAGTCAGAGTCATCGTCTGTCAGGGTTTGTTTTTTGAGGATGTCGTGTCTGCCTGCAGGTCGATGAACGCCTTTCTCATCGTGTATCTGTGCATCCTGATCAGTAAAGCTGTGATCAACACTGTTCTGAAATACGCCTGGCAGTGGTCGCCTGACCGAGACGAGCCGTGGTACAACCACAGGACTGAGAACGAGCGGCAGCGCCATGTGGTCCGTTCACCGACCTCTAACTTAAAAACACAGCCTCGTCCCAAATCTCATTTCCCATAAATCTTCATCATCTTTCTTCCTCCTTTACCTTCAGGTGATCCGAGCGTTCACAGACTTCCTGGCCTTCATGGTCTTATTTAATTACATCATCCCGGTGTCCATGTACGTGACAGTGGAGATGCAGAAGTTCCTGGGCTCCTACTTCATCACCTGGGATGAGGAAATGTTTGATGAGGAGCTGGGAGAGGGAGCTCAGGTCAACACCTCGGACCTGAATGAAGAGCTGGGACAGGTACCTGAACGCGCACACACACACACACATTTGCATACAGTATCTGCAACTCAGCCACTCGCAGCCGTGCCCTTACCCTACCCTTCCTCTTCCTTCCCTCCCAGGTGGAGTATGTGTTTACTGATAAGACGGGCACCCTGACTGAGAACAACATGGAGTTTATTGAATGCTGCGTCGACGGGAACGTCTACATCCCGCACGCCATCTGCAACGGCCAAATCCTCAGCGCCGCCTCCAGCATAGACATGATTGATTCCTCACCTGGAGGATACAGGAGGGTAAGTGTGTGTGTGTGTGTGTGTGTGTTCGGCAAAGCAAACAGACTTCTAAATCCAGCCTGAAGAGACTCCTTCTGTGCTCACGCTGCCACCGAACAGAGATGGAGACTCGAGTCAAGAAATCTTATTTTTGATGAAGATGTGATGGAGACACCTCTGACAGTTTGATCTAAAACAGCCGGCATCCACTTCATGAAAACATTTTCTTTACAATGCCAAAGTGCTTTGCTGTGTCTTACATGGAGGAAAAGTCTCTGGTCCTCAGAAAAGTGTCGAGCGTTGCATTTCTGGCAGCGGCAACAGTGATTTGTTTAGATTTAATAGAAAGAAAAAAACTGCAGCGTCAGCAGGAGCAGCAGTCGTCACCGCAGATGACCACAGAGAGAAAGAAGAGCAGTCGCTGCCAAAAACTTAAATGTGCACAAAACTTGACTTTATATTTTATGGGTACGTTGCTTTGTTGCTATGTAATCCAGGGAAACACAGCAACAGCTCCAGGATTAGAGGAAGTTATTTCACGTCAGTGAGGATTATAAATTCTGGATTTGTGTCCGTAGGAGCACGAGGATCTGTTTTTCCGGGCGCTGTGCCTGTGCCACACGGTGCAGGTGAAGGAGGAGGAGACGGTGGACGGCATCAAGAGAGGCATCCACCAGGGCCGGCCCACCTCCTTCTACATCTCCTCGTCGCCGGATGAGGTGGCTTTGGTGGAGGGAATGAAAAGGTAAACACACGTTAAGTAATGTAGTCAAATACTCACACACACACACACACCAGCAAAAGCTTGGTGATGCTGCTGTGTCAGACATAATGTTGGCAGCCGTACTTTCAAACCTAAACGCCAAACAAGTTGCTGCTTTGAAGGCTATCTCATAACAGTATAAACTGCTGTGTAGTGTTTGGCATCACAGAATCAGAACACACACACACACACAGCAGGGATTGTCCCTGACAGTACGTGTCCAGTCCAAACTGGACTTCCCGGGTCACATTTCATCATCTCAGTCGTACGCGGAGCAACAAGCCACACGGACACAGACCAACACGTGGCCTTCGACACATGCCACATCGGGGGTGTTTCTCTCACATATTGCTTTCACAGATGTAGAAACTGGGCTCAGGTTGTTTTTAATGACTCTGTTCCCTCGCTCTGTCTGCCAGGCTGGGTTACACCTATCTGAGGCTGAAAGACAACTACATGGAGATCCTCAACAAAGACGACGAGATCGAAAGGTTGGTCTGTTTGAGAGTCCGTTTGTGGTCACACCGCAGGAGATAAAGCAGCACTCGACGGAGCTGCGGTCGTACATCAGCCAGCCCGGAGAGAGAGAAGCGGCTCTCAGATTGTGTTTCATGTTCAACAGACGTCACAAAAAAAAATACAACCACAAAAGAGCGGAGCAGGGTGGTGGTGGTGGTGGTGGTGGTGATGATCTGTAAGAATGAAAGGCAGCAAGATTCCATTAGAGTGGTTTTGGGGAAATCGTCTAATGTTTTGATCCATGGGAAGTGTTTGTGTAACCACTCTCTCTCTCTACATCACTCTCTGCAGTGGCCTGTCAATAGTGAGCTATTTTAAGGAAGCAAGGGAGAGAGGGGAGGAGGTGGAGGAGGAGGAGGAGGAGGAGGAGGAGGGGGGAGGGAGTGAGTGAGTGCATCCAGGAGATTGGAGGGAATGGAAAATGTTCTGGAGGATTCTCACACTTGCTGTTTTTACCGTTTCTGGGGAGTCTCTCTGGCTCGCCGCACAAACTTCCAGCACACAAATGTAACATACTCGCAAACCTCAGTCTGACATGTCTGGTCTGTGCTCACTTCATTTGAATTAGAGTTTTCATCAAGGACGTGGTGGTGACCTATGTTAGAAATTCTGTTCTCAGTCATCTTTCTTCAAAAAGGTTAAATCTGGACATTTCACCTCTCGTTCTTTAAAGAAGCTTCTTCAGTTCTGACTGGCTGCTGGCGAGATCCGAGTATTTAACCTGAGCAGGGTCGTAGACCTGCTTCCACTTGGTCCATCAGTCACCTGAGGTCAGGTGGATGATGGTCGTTGGAGTCCAGGTCCCCAGATTGAACCCTTCTTGAAGAAAATGTAGAAATGATGGTATAAAATGCTGAAACAACGGATTAATAATCAAATGCCGTACTCCATCAGGCTCTTGATTTCTTTTCCACATTAATAGTTCCAGAACAAACTTAAACAGAGAAAAGCATGAACGAAAACATGCTGCACACATTAAAGAACCTGAGCTCCCTCAGTCTGCACCGCCCCTTCCTGTAGACAGCCTTAGTGTCCCGGTACATGCAGACATACAGTACCTGTACTCCTCCACCACCTCCACCTCGTCACCCTGTGCTCAGGTTAGACCTCCTAAAGTCCAGATGAGGTGGACTGATACAGAGGACAGAGTGCTGCTGAGTGTCTGAGTTGTGCAGTGTGTCCTAAAGAAGTGTCTCCTCTCCTTCAGGTTCGAGCTGCTCCACGTGCTGAACTTTGACTCCGTCAGGAGGAGGATGAGCGTCATCGTCAAGTCCAGCTCAGGCAAGATACAAACTCATACACCAACCATGCTGTGTTTATTTTTTTATTTTTTTTTTATAAGATTATTTTTTTGGCCTTTAATGATAGTACAGCTGAAGATAGACAGGAAGCAGGAGGCAGAGAGAGGGGCAGAGACACGCAGTAAATGGACGTCCGAACCGGAGCCAGCTGCAGCGAGGACTGTAGCCTCTACACATGGGGCGGCTGCTTAACCCACTACGCCACCGACTGCCCCCATGCTGTGTTTATGAATCCATCAGAAGACACCGGACTGTCACTGCAGCTTGTTTGAAATGTGTGTGTGTGTTTGTTGGATCTCAGGAGAATACCTGCTGTTCTGTAAGGGGGCGGACTCATCCATTTTTCCTCGGGTGGTGTCTGGGAAGGTGGAGCAGGTGAAAGCCCGGGTGGAGCAGAACGCTGTAGTAAGTGTGTAGTTTGAGTACAGATATGTGATGTGTCAGGACAGTGTTGGTATCTTTCTTAACACCCCCCTCCTCTCTCTCTCTCAGGAGGGGTTGCGGACTCTGTGCGTCGCTTACCGAAGGCTGTCTCAGTCCGAATACGAGGAGGCGTGTCATCAGCTGACCGAAGCCAAGCTGGCCCTGCAGGACAGGGAGCAGAGGCTGGCTCAGGCCTATGACATCATCGAGAGGGACTTTGTGCTTTTGGGCGCCACGGCGGTGGAGGACAGGTTTGTCCCTGTGGAGGGAGGGAAAGGTTTAAAAACAGCGCAGCAGCAGGGAAGATGAATGAGTCATGACGTCGTCTTCAAAGTGTTGTAATGACTCATGAAGGCAACAAAGATTCAGTCTGAGCTCAGCTAGGCGACTTACTCCTAACACTGCTCTGTTCAAACACCAGATCTGCTCTATCTTTGACCTGCAAAGGTAGTTTTCTATAACTGATCGATCAGCTGCCTGACAGTTTGATGAACCGGTGCTGGGCAGGCACAGGGCCGGGCAGGCATTGATAAGTTATCACCAGTTGGTAATTGATTGATTGAAGTTTTGACGGATGCTTTTTACCCGCCCCACTGGAGGCTGAAACACTTATTGACTTATTGACGTGCAGGCTCCAGGAGAAAGCTGCCGACACCATCGAGTCACTGCACAAGGCGGGGATGAAGGTTTGGGTCCTGACGGGGGACAAGATGGAGACTGCGGCAGCTACCTGCTACGCCAGCAAGCTGTTCCGGCGCAGCACCCAGATCCTGGAGCTGACCAAGAAACGCACGGAGGAGCAGAGCCTGCACGACGTCCTGTTCGAACTGAACAGGACTGTTCTCAGACAGCGCTCTATCTCTGGGTATGACACATGCACGTGTGTATCTATCTTGATTTGCTGTTGCAAAAGCAGTTGATTGATGGTTAAGAAGCCGGAGCTGTCACATTTTGGCCACTGTTCCTTGAAACTATTAATTGATTATCAACATAGTTGTTGATTCATTTTCTGTCAAGCTCTGCAGTGTTTGCATCAGTCCACATGCTGAATAATCAGATTATAACAGTTAACATCTGTTGATCAGTGGAATAACAAGATTATATGATGATTAGCTCCCTGTTGATCAGTGACGTTTTGTTCCAGGTTGTCAGTCGACTGCCTCGACTTCGGTCTGATCATCGACGGGGCCACTCTGTCTGCGGTGCTGAAGCCGAACCAGGAGCGAGCCAACCCGAGCAACTACAGAGAGATCTTCCTGGAGATCTGTCGCAACTGCAGCGCCGTGCTGTGCTGTCGCATGGCGCCGCTGCAGAAAGCACAGGTGAGAGAACTGCACGTGAATTTACAAATCTACCTTAAATGGACATTTTAGTGACTGAAATTGTGTTTGTGGTTTCTATTTGTTTCTTGCAGATTGTGAAGCTAATTAAAGCTTCCAAAGAGCACCCCATCACCCTCGCCATCGGTGATGGAGCCAATGATGTCAGCATGATCTTGGAAGCTCACGTGGGCATCGGTGAGCTCAGTACATGCATTTTCTGTGTCCGTTTATCCTCATCAGGGTCAGCTGACTTAGATATCAATATTAAATTTGAGTAATTAGACTTCTTAAACATCCTATAAAAACAAAATATAAATTCAAATTCAAGTGTCGTTTTGCCGACATGTGCAATGTATTTGCGCCTCATCTATATACTTTAAATTAGCTGGACTTTAGTCTTTACTACCTGTAAGTCAGACTCATGGCTGTGTTATTTACCGATCAAGGCATCATGGGTAAAGAAGGCCGACAAGCAGCGAGGAACAGCGACTACGCCATCCCGAAGTTCAAACATCTGAAGAAGATGCTGCTCGTTCACGGCCACTACTACTACATCCGAATCGCTGAACTCGTCCAGTACTTCTTCTACAAGGTACGAGACGAAGCCTCGCGTGTGCTCGCACATTTTTAATCACTTTATGGTAATTCCCAGTGAAACACTGAGTTACAAAGACGCAGATTTTTCCAGCTACTCTGACAGATTACTGGATTCATGAATCCTCTCCTGTGATGATCAGTGTGGGCGGCTTCCACAGCGAGCAGCGCCCTGCCAACTGATTCATTTTTTCCTTTTTGGCAGGCCGGCTCTGTGCGGCCCACTCAGTGAGCTTACAGCACACAATCTGCGCATAAACAGAAATGTGTAGATAGTAGCATTTTTAGATTCTTCAAATCTCTTCACGTATACTTGTCACAAGCCCGTCACTTTCTCCATTTGTCTTCTTTCTCTCCTCTTAAATCTTTCCAGAATGTGTGCTTCATCTTCCCTCAGTTCCTGTATCAGTTCTTCTGTGGGTTCTCCCAGCAGGTAAGTACTTAATACTCTGTTAGGGCACGGCATTGTGTGCACATCATCACATATCCTCACAGTGTTCTGCATTAAACTAGCTTCGTGTAGCGATTGAAGCTTTTTGCATGTTTATTTTTAAAGCTGCACTAATTCGTTTGTCGAAGGTTGACTGAGCCTCTTTTAGCTCATTGTTTTGATTTTACATCCACACAAACTCGGAGCAGACCAACGGCACCGAATGGCTGACACGTCACCAAGTAACGGGTCACCTGGTGACCAAAACAGAGCTAAAGGAGGCTGAATATTGGATATCAGTGTTGTAATCCTCAGGACACGTGTTTTTTAGGTCTCTGCCTTTCACAAAGAGGACTCTGGTTTTTATTTCAAGACAGGTCATGATCAGATGATATCAGTGTTTCTTCAGGCAGAACTGAAGTTTAATTTTCATTTTCTGGCAGCGAGACCGAGAATAAAACAAATGACGGTGAAAAGCAGCTGAGAAACTGTTCAACAAGTCGTTCTTCAGTAAAGTCAGAACTCAGTAAAGTTCCTCCATCAGATCCAACATAAAGCAGCTCATTAAAAAAGGGAGTAACTTATGTGACGTAGTTCAAATCTTCATCTGTAAAACAACTGCAGCGCACTAACTGAGGAGGCTGCGAGGCCTCACCCAGAGAGATACGTGTTCATGATTAAAAACCTTCTGATGATCTGTCATCTGTATTATCCGTATCATCTTATTGTCCCTCTGCAGCCTCTGTACGACACCGCCTATCTGACGTTGTACAACATCAGCTTCACCTCCCTCCCCATCCTCCTCTACAGCCTGGTTGAGCAGCACGTCACCATGGAGACACTCAAGAGGGAGCCCTCATTGTACAGGTGAGGAGGTCAAAGAAGTCTGAACAGCTGATATTTGTAACTTTTCTCACACTTTGCTCTCCGTCTCCTTCAGGGACATAGCTAAGAACTCCCTCCTCCGCTGGCCTGTCTTCCTGTACTGGACATGCCTCGGTGTGTTTGACGCCGTTATCTTCTTCTTTGGTGCCTACTTCCTATTTGACAACACCACCTTCACCAGCAATGGCCAGGTAAGTGTCCGTCTGTGCGTCAACAGAGGCAGTGAGATCAGTCACACTGTGGAAAGACTAGAACAGAGCGGTTGTGGCGGTTTCTGGGGCGTTTTTTTTGCCCTGTATGGAAATGAAACGAGGATAATGGACACAGAGTTAGGGCTTTCTTTACAAACACTCATCCATCTCCATTGGATTCTCATGAAAAGAGGAGTTACCTGTTCCGGGATGACTTTGATCTTTAACAGTAAGGTTTTATATCTTGGGCCCCCCTGTAGGCTAACATTGGATCTCCATTCATATCGACAACGCAATAGCATCTTTCTCTGTATCGTTAATTTGTATCATGTCAACTGTTTTTGATTGCCTTTGGTCCTGTTTTTTAAGTTGAAACATCCTGAAATTCATTTTACCCTTTGTCCTGATTCCTTTCTCTTTTCTCCCCCCCTCCTTCTCTCTGCTTCCTCTCTCTTTATTTTGCTCCTCTTCTTCTACTCCTCCTCCTCCTTCTTCTTCTTGGTCTCCTTCTTCTTCTTCCTCAGCTTATGACCACCAACACACAGATGGTAAGCCCTGTCTCCCCTCCCTGTCAGCTCTCTCTGTCTTTCACGCTTTTTTCAGTTCCTGTCGTACCGTTTACGCTTTCAGTTTGACCGTCTCATCCGGTTTCATCCTCTCTCACTTCACATCATCCATGCACTTTCATTTGAATGTGTAGTTTTCCAGTGCTCCATTATTCCCCCTAATCTCTGTAAAGCCCTGAATCCTGCACAGTACCTGATCCTAACAACTCCACTGACATAGTAGAAACCTTAGACGCTCCCCCCACATTATCCTTGTGTTTCCTTGTGGTAGTAAATAGATTGCTAGTCTGTACTATAGATTAAGATCCAACATCTGTTTGTTGTTCTGTCTAATGTGTTTGTGCATTTGTGTGCGTGTGTGTGTATATGTATGTTCATGTAGCCGTTCTTGGGGTTGGTTGGTTTTTAATTTTAACTGCTCCGACATCCAGCGCAGCGACTGGACTGTTTTCATCCTGGACAAACAAACAACAAATGGAATTTTCTCATAAATTCATTAATAAATAAATAAAGGATTAATGAGTGAATAAAGTTAGTCAAAGGCAGGCTTGAGGTTGCCAAGCAACCAGGGTCAGCTGCAGAGTAATTAACTGCAGCTGTGCTCTGTCTGTGTGTGAGTGACTGCTGAGAGACACAGAAAGTCTCTAAATGAACCCCCTCCAACTAGTGGACACTAATGCCAAACGGTAGGTGGTATCAAAAAGCCCAAATGACCGTGAGCATCCTCATCTTGTCGACCATGTGAATGCCCAATTTCAGTGTGTAAAGTTAAAAAATATGACCTGGGGAGAGAGAGAAAGAACAGGTGCCCCGTGCTCCTCTCCAGTTTACATGGGAGTAGATGGGGCTGTCGGTGGGTGATCCTGGCGCATCAGTGCGTCTCCCGCCAAAACTAGAAGTCTGACAGCTTCAGCAGTGATATCGCTGTGTAGCCCACCAATTTTCCTACGTTTCTATGTAGAAATTATTTTGTTTACAAATGTATTTTTTGACAAATGTTTCTCTCCCTCTCCACTCTAGCTCTGCAACATTCTACCAATACACACCCATTGTAAATGCTGGTGTGGTTTTTGGCAATTTTTGTTAAAACAGTTTGCTGAAACTCTTAGAAAAGTCACAGCACACCATTCCCAGCTGAGCCGGTCATTTTGATACCTTTTTTGTGTATGTGCGACCAAAACTGTGGGAGGAGTAGCGTGCTGAATTTGCCTTGCAGACACACTCATTGAAGGAACTCCAGCAGAGATAGATGCACTGGTACCAACAACCAGCTGTGGTTATTACATAAACTCGCCTGTCTCTTGATCTCTCTCTCCCTCCACCCTCCGCCCTCTTTCATTCTCTCCCCTCCCAACTCTCATTCCATCTGTTCACCGCCTAAACCTGAAAAATACGGATGCTAAGAGGTTATATTCTCAGTTAATTGGCCCCAAAGCTTAAAAGAAAACCCCCAGAGAATATTTCTGTCCAGACAGATAACCCCTCACCTCATCAGATATGATGTTTGGTGTCAGATTAAAACTACTTTAAAACTACAAGATATTTCACTATATCCACTCGTGGATGCCAGGCGATAGGGGGGACGTGTGTGACTGATGTGTGCTGCTAACTCTGTCTCTCTGCTTCCTCTCTCGCCTCGCAGATGTTTGGGAACTGGACCTTCGGGACCCTCGTCTTTACTGTGCTGGTGTTCACCGTGACGCTCAAGGTGTGTGTGTGTGTGTGTGTGTGTGTGTGTGTGTGTGTGTGTGTGAGCGCGTACTGCGTAATCCCTCCATTTTAAGTGAGTTCATTATGTTTGCACGCGTGGACGAGCTCGCGGCACACGTGTTAACGAACATGTTAGAGAATAGATCGACTACACTGACAGCTCAGTTTGCACAGCAGTAAAGCCTAAAGGCAAAGGCATTGACTACATCGACTGGTTGGGTGTTTACTATGTATATATTCTGTTTGTTTCAGCTTGCCTTGGACACACACCACTGGACCTGGATCAATCACTTTGTCATCTGGGGGTCGCTACTTTTCTACGTTATTTTCTCTCTTCTCTGGGGAGGCATTATTTGGTATAACGCTCTTTGTGTGATCATTTCTAACTTTTATGTTTTTGATTAGCGCGTTTCTGAAAGATTAACCGTTTTTCTGTCTCCTGCTCAGGCCGTTCCTGAACTACCAGAGGATGTACTACGTGTTCATGCAGATGCTGTCCAGCGGTCCGGCTTGGCTCAGCATCATCTTGCTTATTACGGTCAGCTTGCTGCCAGATGTCATCAAGAAGGTCCTCTGCAGGGCCGTGTGTCCCACAGCCACTGAACGTGCGCAGGTAAGAGCTTAACACCGACTCCACGGCGAAGCTGAAGCTTTGAACTGTGAACACAAGTTTAGTTTTAGATGTAGTGACTTCTTACATATCAGCTAACTGCTTTGCTAAAACCATTAACCAACAACTAATCTCTTTTTAGCAGCACACCACCTGAAATGATCTGATGTAGCGAGTAGTATTTCTTAAATTGTAGCTGATACGAGTGACTCCAAATCTGTTCCACTCTATTAATCATCCAGGAAGGCCATTAGGATCTCTAATAGCTGTGAGCAATGGTGTGTTTTAGAATGAATTCCTGTTCCCTATGGCGTAGTCTCCTTGCTTCCCGTGAAGCAAGCTTCAGCATAAATGGAAAAATGAATGAAAGGTCTGACGGATTTTTTCCCGCTGTGCTCTTTCTTCTCTTTTCTCTCTTCTCGCTGCACCCTAATGGACCACCATAATCAAAATTCACACCCTTCCACATGGTTTCCTTTCTCCGTTTCCCCCCCTCCTTCTTCATTACTGTCTCCTCTCTCCTCTCTCCTCTTCTTGTTTTTCCCCTCACTGCTCCTGTGTGCCTGTGACTCCCTGCACTCGCTCGCCTCTTTGGGGGCTGCAGTCCACTCGCCCGTGCCTTACTGTGGAGCCGTCCACCATCTTTATGCTTTCTCAGTCCTCCAGCAGAATGAGTTTCTGATTGGCCCAGAGAGACGAGAGAGGAGCAGGAAGAGGAGGTGACTCTCTTTTATGCCCTTATCTCTGTATGTGCATGGTGGCATGTCCCAGTGTGAACCACCGATTACTGTCTCAACACCTCACTGAATGTGACACTAACTGCACTGATGATTTGTGAACAAGTCCATCATATATTTCATGTTCTCTGTTTTCAAGAAATTTAAATAGCGTGCACTGTACCATGTTTATGTTTTTCATGAAATTCTTGGTGTGTGTGGGACCGCAGCGTTTCTCAGACTGTCAGCAGTTATCTTGATACGTGTTTAATTATTTTCTGTTTGTCATTTTTAAAAATCCAAATCCAACTTCTCTAGCAGATCTGCAGTATATTCCAAAGACCAAATGACTGATTGAGAAAATAATTAAAGAAATGTATATTCCCGATCCCGAGCTGTCAGATAACTGATATTTGAGTGCTCAATGTGAGGTCCTCTGAAACTGAGCTGTGGCCACACTAGGATCTAATCTCAGAGTTGGTCGGGGATGTGAATGAGCAGATATGTAGTACACCGAGTGTAAATGTGTCATCGCTGCACTAAAGGCCTGCCTGGGCAGATTTTTTTGTGTTTATTCAGGATTTAAAGGTCCCACCTGTCTGTGTGTGTGTGTGTGTGTGTGTGTGTGTGTGTGTGTGTGTGTGTGTCTCGTCGTCTGAAGTGTGCAGGAGAAACAAACAAAAAGAATTACTGTAGAAACATGTTGCTTTAGCTATCTGTACCTAATAAACTGGCAGCTGAGTATACCTGGGTACAAACACACACGGTCTGAACAGATTCCATCATCACCTCCTCTCCTCTAACGTCATCCACAGAAGGTAAGAGCAGCAGGAGCCCTGGAGGGCTTTGTGGCTCCTGGCACTGCTGCTGCTGGAGAGGAAAGCAATGAGAGGGACCTGCTCCACCCTGATAGGACCTGTGAGGGAGACAAAGCTCCTCGGACCTATGACTCCATGATGTCACACCGCCACAGCACCCCGCTCAGCAAACCCTAGAGAGCGCAACCTCCCCTCGTTGGGCTAGGGTCACCATGGTAACAGCACGCCAGAGGAGGGCGTTGACTATGGGGGGGGAGTCGGGATCTTAATGCCGCTGCCATGATGCTGCCTGCTGCTCTGCACTGCATGGGGAGTGCTGCTGCTTTATGGCTCAGGTCAGAGCAGGGGTGGGCCGGTCTCCAATTAGCTCTGCAGTGCCGGCTCCAGAGCATGCTGTGCTACTCGCTGCATGTGGGATGATCTGGGTACGAGCCAAATGAGAAGCTTTATTCTGTCACTGCTTGTCATGAGGGAGCCAACAGGTCGAAGGCTCGCCCTGACTGAATCTTAAGATAGATGTGGAAGCAAAGCTGAGGGACTCAAACTCAAAGTTCTAGGTCAGACTATGAAATACGACACGACGGGAAGGTTTTAGAGGTTCACACAGATTTGATTAACATTTAGATAATAACCAGGCGAGGTCAGTAGTAATCCATTATTGATGTCCAAAGCGTGTTCTGTGTACGCGTGCACCCTAACCCTACCCTTAATCCTGAGCAGTGTCCTTTTGTACAGGACTGCTGGCGACATCTGCTGCTGGACGCTGGAATAGCATGTCTGAATTTTGTCTTGCATGCTTAATCTAACATGTAATCAGAATTTGGGAGTGTTCAGAGGGTTTCTCATCATTGACACTGAACTCTGGATTTCTTTGTCCAGTTTGTTCAGTAAATCACGTTTGAATATCTAAAACAAACCTGCTGAACCTTCTGAATGTATCCCTGCTGCTGTCTCACATCTGTCTGATTCTTCTGATTTCTTTTTCCACTCTTCTGTTTGGATTTCTTCACCGTGACGCTCCCTCCGTCTCTCTGCAGGATCGTGAGAAGCTGTCGCGGGATGGCGTGGCCGAGTCGACTCCACCGTCCTCTCGCCGATCCTATAAAGGCACGAGCACGGATTCCTCTCACCTCCACCTCGGCACCGTGGAGATGCTGTCGCTCCGCGGGTCTGATCCCCTTCCCCAGAAACTACTGGCTCGCTTGGCGGAAGGCGGAGGGGCAGACTTGCGCTCTCTCAGCCCCTACGTGCTCCAACTCTCAGGGGCGGGATTCGCCTACTACGCTCCGGGGCCGGAGACCTCCGTGTGAACGCGGACGCAGACTCTGAAACTACTCGTATGTGAATCTCGTGGGCTGGAACATAAACTACGTCCCACAGTGTGTGTGTGTGTGTGTGTGTGTGTGTGTGTGTGTGTGTGTGTGTGTGTGTGTGTGTGTGTGACCAAGATCTGCATCTCAAGGATCAAGGATTTGTTAGAGCAAAACACAAACAGGTTCACACACCTCCATGCTGAGTTCACCATGTGCATTTTCTGGGCTACAGCTTGAGTGGACAACCCTTTAGATATCACAGCCCGACGCCTCATCTTCACACTTTGGTAACATCTTTTTGTTTCAGTGTAGTCCTCGTCTTAGTTCCTACCCAGACTCTTACTTGAAGAACAAAATGGGGAATCATGTGCGAAGGTGCGATGTTTTGTGCACTAAGGAACTGTCCTGTCTCTGCCTTTGTTGTGTTCCTCGTCCTCATTTTCAGTCTCACGTTCTTGCCTGTTCCTCCACTTCTCTTGTCCGCCGTCTTTTTTTTGCATCTTTGTAAATGTTTGCCATGTACAGTATGTGGTCCGGCCAAGTAAAGGGGAGCTCGTGCCCTTTAGGTGTGCGTGAGTGTGCATGTGCGGGAGTTTGTATGCATGAATCTGCCTGTTACTTGTTCGTTTGTATGTGACACACCTTTGCCTTACAGGTAACCACACAGCAGCAGCAGCAGCAGGCTAGGAGCCGAAGGAGAAAGGTGTTTTTAAAAAATAATAAGGTGGTGTATTACAAAGCCTTACACTCACACACACCCATCAGCTGGAGCAGAGAAATGGGGGGAAATCTGAAGAGGGGATGTGCAGTATTCGAACCACCCTGCCTTAATTCATAGACCCATTTTTAAGGAGTTTAAACATATCTGAGTGGACAGGGGAGGTTCAGACGGCACACGTCTGGAACAGTGTGTGTGTTATTCCTCTTCCTGAGCGCTCACGATGTGTGTTGACCTGTTTTTGTAGCATGTGGACTCTGCTGCATGCTGATCTGTCCTCCTCTCAGATCGTACTTCATCAAACATATCACACCCTCCTTCTTTCTCTCCTGACGATGTGAGCGCTCTGTGCCCACTCCTGCCTCCACGTGGCCGTGTTGGGTAACAGCAGCAGCTGCCCACGCTGACCAGGATGGAGTCTTTTTATTTATGGACGTCCTCAATGACTTGCTGTTTCCTCCTCCCTGTTGCATCGTGCCCGTGCGTCTGCCGCCACTCTGTGTTATGCAAAAGTTGTATGTAAGAATGCTGATGTCATGCTGTCGCATTATATGTTGCATTAATCCATTTGTTCTCAAGTTTATCGATGGCGGTCACTGTTGCTGTATGAATGTAACTTAAAAACTTTTGATATGTATATCGTAGCGAGACGGGCTTGTTCTGCGTACGTCTGTTGTGAAGTAGGAGGGAGACTTGAATCGGCGGCGTCACAATCAAACAGAATGTTGAACTGATTTGTCCATCATGTCCTCCAGCCTGAAGATTGTAGCTCATTATGGATGAACCTCTCTTCTGCATCTCTAACATCTGAAGTCCTCTTTTGTCCAAAGCGTATCTGTCGTGTTGTCGTTGCACAGCAAGTGACTGACTCTGGAAGTCTTGAATGTCAGATTCTGAAGCATTTTTCTATGTTTATACAGTTTATTTTCATACACCATCACCATCTGCCAACATGTATAGATTTGAACAGGCCTGCAGTATCTTTTGGGGCACAGATGATTCATCAGAGTTTGGTTGGAGGTCTGGATTTATCTCCTTCAGTTTTCATTCAAAGTCCACGAGCCTCCAAGTGTTTGGGCTCAACGTCCTGACCTCAAGTAGATTTAATAATAAAAGAGCCTTGGTGCTTGTTATGCAGTGTCCCACCTCACTGTGCTGTTGCCATACTGTCTCCAGACATACTCTAAATGTCACACGCCGATCCTACCCCAATAATACTGTAAGGTCTGTTTCACTTTCACGACGTAACGGGGTGAACTCTTTGTAGTCGTTCGTTAGCCTTCACAGCTCGAGTCATTCTTGTGTTGTCCATTCTGAAGATTTCTTTTTGCTACTTTTGTATCCCAGAGAGAAAACTATATTTTAACTCTGTTAGAATGTATGTTCAAAATTTATAACCAAAAGGAGAGCAACATATACATTATATTATTCATTAGAGATTTACCGATAGGTCTACACGCTGCACTTTGTTCTACGACTGATCAGTTTCTCCCCCCTGAAGCAAGAGTCGACCGTCCGTCCGTCGACCGGGGTTTCTAAGTGTTCACTCTTCCTCACAAGTTATTTTTCTAAGAAGATTGTAGTGGTTGAGATAAATAAAATATATTAAAAAAAGGTGACCAAATAACCTGGATGGACTGTCTGTAGCTGTCAACCTCTGTCTCAAATGGGTTTATCGCACCAGCCTTTTACTGCTGATCAGAATGTCAAACTGCTTCTTTTCTAAGTCCATCAGCAGAACAGCAGGTGCTCTCCTCCTCCCGTCATTCCTGAGCTTGGCAAAGGTCTGAAATGTCAACTCGTGTGCTCCGAGCAGCACACTTCATATCATACCTTCAGTACGGCACTGTTTGTATTACTAAACAGGTTTTGACTATTTCCTTTTTTTTTTGGATATAAAGATTTTAAAAGTTCACCTGTTGACTTTTTTGCCAGCCTGTCTGTAGCAACTGAGGGCAAAGCACTGTACTGTCATTCTGCTTGTAATAAAGAAAGAATGAAAACTGTCGCGTGTCATTAATGTCTTTGTGTTGTCTGTCGCGCCTGTCATTTCAGACCCCGTCATTCATTCCCTGCATGCCCTCCACCACCTCATCCTCCCTAATCAACCACAGCAGGCAGCTGGAGGGGATCACAGGTGGGTTAGCACCAGGTTAGAAGAGTTTCCAACTTCAATGATGATGAAGTGTCCTCTGTGTTAGCCCACTGTGCAAGAAATGATGATAACGTGACCCCTGGAGGATACAGCCTTTACGTTCCAGATAGTTAACTGTGTTTTTATTATTAAGAATCTTTGTGTGCATCAGTAACCTCACCACGCGCCGTCCACACTGCACTCTACCTGGATTTCAGTCCATGTCATTTTATCCTACATTAAATGTTTTGCAGGTTTTCACAGTGACACACTGATGTTTGCAGGTTCCCTGAGTGCAGCCGACTGAGCCAGAAACCTCAAAGCAGTAAGACAGGCAGGTAAAGGTGTGATCTGATGAACGGCATTTCTTCTCTGCTTAATTATAACTGTGCACAACATGAGCAGCAACATTTAGCTGCCAAACTATAAATATAAAACATACATTTGTATATTGTGGTCTCCACTGCAGCCCCGTCAGGTCCAGCAACTTCCTCTGCCTCCATCTTCTCACGCTGCTGGTTCTTCCTCTGCTGTTACGTTGCCAAAATGGCGACCATTGAAGGTGAGAAGTTTCCAATGTTTGAGACTCGACTTTGGGACTGTTATGAGTGAGTTTGTCATAATGAACAGTGGTAGCATAGCTGAGGGTGGTGGCTATAGTTTCTGAATATGGGCGGAGTGTGTTTCTCTGTGGGTTGGAGCTGCATCAGTTTTCAGGGTCCCAGTATTGCTGCTTTACTGTCACACAGAACGGAGCCGTTGTTGATGTCAGTAACACACACTTCTTTTTGTTTCACTTTATTTGTTCACCACGTTTCACACGAACAAAGACCATGATGAAAAGTCTGTTGTGCTTCAGCTTGTTGTCACATGGTGGTGCTGCAGTATAATCAGTGGTGCGTGACCAGGCTTTCATGACATGGCTGTTACGCCTCGCCTCCACACTGGGTGTCACTATGGGATCAGCTGTTGTCGTGTGAAAACTGCATCATTGACCTTCACTTTCCCTCCCCCTCTCTGTCTGCTGGGTCTGCACAGGTTTGCACCATCATGTGTGCTGAGGCTGAAGCATGCATGTGCGACTGAGGCTGCTTCCCGCTCCACCTCCGCCTCCGCCTCCTCTCCATCCCCATCGCCGGCATCCTGCGCACCGCATCCCTCTGCGGAGGACTCGTCAGTGCAGCTTCATCAGCATCATTCCTTCTTCCACCTCTGCAGCATCCTCTCCATCCTCGAAAGCATCCATCTCTCACAAGCCTCCCAGCACTCCTGAGCTACACACCCCCCTTCAGGTCTTTTCCCACCAGCATCCGTGTGACGCACAAGAAGACGGCAGCCAGGCAGTCACAACCCGGGTTAGTTCACCCCGCTGCATCCCCCTCTCCCCGTCAGCTCGGCCGGGCTCGCCACCACAACAGCTCCCCTCTCCCGTCCTCTTCACCAGTATCCTCTCTCCGAAGCGCCGTTCAGAAAAAATCAGGCAAGCTGTCTCTTCTTCCTGTGAAAGTGTCTGTTGGCTGGGCAGCTGGTCTTCCACTGTCCCTCTGGAGGATGATCCTGTGGATGAAGACAGAAGAGATGGCCCTGGGGGAGCTGCTGGAGAGACTGAGGACAGTCACCCAAAGCATAGGTGGGTGGCAGCAACACAACATCATCTCTAGTCCCCGATCACTGTTTTGTTGATGACACAGGATTATACATGTTTGTCTGATGCCTGGGTAAAGGTGAAATACTAATCTGTGCACAGCCTCAGTGAGAGACAACTAAATTCAGACCAAATAAAAGGAGAAAGAAAAAAATGCAGGATCATCGTGTTAGTGAGCTGAAAGGTTTGTTTCTGCAGAAAATCACGCCAGGTTTAACGTTTATTTCTGCCTCAGGCCCGGCAGGCGCTTGGCCAGTCAGCCGCGGTGATGCTCGCTGCAGAAAACATATGTTGTAATATACGGCTTGAAATGATAGGACTTCAATTTAAAGGTTAAATTGCATTAAATCTGTCACAGTCACAGGCTGCAGATACAGTCCTGTCCCTCACAGGCCTGCTTCTTCACTACTCCACCCTAATCAGTTACAGTATTTGGCCTGTGTGTGTTTGGAAGAGGTGTTGAGGGCAGAAATCAGAGACGGTGACCTAAATATCCGATGTAACCCTTCACTGATGACTCAGCACATCAGGAAAGCCACATCACTTCTTACATTTTTGCTGTGGTTTGTTCAAAGCTCCCTTTTCCAGACCACAGATGACATCACATCTCCGGTCTGCTGTGGCTCCTGCAGAGACGTGACTTATCGTCACAGGCTGAAGGAAAAATCTTTCTCCTCTGTCGAAGCACTAATATGATTGATTGAGTTATTTTTCTGACGTTTGCTTCTCTCGTCTCTTTTAATCCATTTATAGATGTCTCCCTTAATCCACTCACTGCTAGCAAACAGCCAGTCTTATGTGCATGAAAGCACACACACATACACACTGTTGTTTTATTGGAGATGGTGACATTGGTCTCAGCTGCTCATTTTGCCAGGTTGTATCGTGATGTTTCTTTTCAGCTGTGTGTGTAGCATCTGTTCATGTAGAGCTACAGTGTATTCTGTGCAGTATATCCTTGTAGTGTAACATTTTCTACGATGGTTGGTCTCCTGCTGCGTTCATTAACTAGTGGATTCTAGTTGCATATTCTCCTCCTTAACACGAGAGACGGTGAAAAGTAGTGAGTGGGTGGACTTGAGCGAGGAGAGGCCCAAGATAGAGGACTAAAACTGAGCAAACTGCAGCTCTGATGGAATATTATCACATATTATGAATGTTGCATGTCATAAATCATTACACTAAACATTTGCAGGCATGCAATCATCGTTAGCACTCAGTCTATGAGGAAATGTGACAGGAATGTGCTGTGGCAGGAGGATGAGAGCGGTAATCCGCTCAGAGGAGAGACTCTGATCACAGAAGACAGCGGAGTGAGGGAAAGAGAGATTCAGGGATAGAAAGTCAACTGAGGATGAAATGGATTCAGCATTGTCTAATCTGGCAAACTGCTCGCTTCTCCTGAGCTGAAGAGGAGGTGTCGTTTTTTGGTGAAATGCAGAGAACAAACCCCCCCCGTCGTGTTCCCTTTTCCCTGGAGAGCTAGTTGCACCGACACATCTTGTGTCAGTATTAGCTCCTGGTTTCTGTGTCTGTGCTGTGAACATGACTGCACATGCAGTATCCTCAAATCATGAAGATCTATCATCCGATCCACCAGCAGCAGTGAGTGGGCAGAGCTGTTCATAACATCTGATCTGTGCACAGCGGAAACGTGTCTTCATTTTATACAAATAAATAACTTTGGTTGAACAGCAAGAATTATATTTATCCTGTTCACCATCTTAGTTTAGCATGTTAGCATGCTAACTGATCTTGAAGTACAGTTGAGGCTGATGGGAATAACATTTCATCCTCTGGGAACCATGAATATCTGTACAGAATTTCATGGTAATTCAACAAATAGTAGCTGAAATATTTCAGTCTGGGCCACACTAATGTACTGACACAGAGGCACACCCTTAGCGTAGCTAAAAAATCTGACGTGGGTTCAGCTGCAGTGACTTCAAAATCAGCAGTGGATTAATCAGTCGTGAAAATAACGTCCTGATCACAGACAGCTCCTCCTCGACCCTCTAACTGGGCATTTGACCTACATCCAGTTGATTTAAAGAGACACATCCAGCTCAGTGAGGCACACGTCTCTGCAGCCGGCTGCTGCATGGAGAGGCTTTTTTATGCATCTGCCATAACAGTGACAGATGAAGTTGAAAGTTTTTGTGTGCTGAGCGCACGTTATTTTAATCAAAAGCACAATGAGGGGTTATTATTGTTAACATAATGTGAGTTCCTCTTTTTTAGCTCGAGGTCAGAGGTTTAATCATCCTCCTTTACGTGTTCATCCCTGAAGGCAGAGCAGATGTATCAGCAGATGGATCCAGCAGGTCACTAAAGAAGCAAGTAGCCTGAGCTGAGAGTGCTGCAGTAATGTCACACTCTGCTTGTTGTACTGTACATGCTAAAGAAAGATCTGCTATATCTTCATATTCACGTTAAAACAACAAGTTCATGTAGTGGCAACACTAATAGATGAATATCAGGATCTTAGCCCCGCTCTGTGGGTGTCTGTTTGTTATAACATATTTGCTATAACAGCACCCACCTGTCAATCAAAGCGTCCACGCTCTTAATCCTGCAGAACTTTAAGCCTTAATATAATGTGAACAGGTGAGTTGTATATACATTCACCCTCAGTACAGTTGTCATGAACGGGGAAATTAGCTACAGAGACCAAAACTGTTTTTGTACCAGGCTGTAAACATGTTTATTTCTGCTGTCTAACATGGGGACTTATGGAGACTGACTCACTTCTGCAGCCAGCCTCAGGTGGACGTTAGAGGAACTGCAGTTCTTGGCACACTGGCTTCGTGGAGGTTGCTGCTTGAGGCTGGACAGCCATGGTCCTCCCTCAGGATGAATTGCTGTAACCATGGCGACATTCTGACTTTTCATCAAAGCCATCGATTCAAATTTAAATTTTAAGAAAATGTTACCACACGAGGAGCCCAAACAGGCGGCAGGTGATGCCTAAAGGACGGATCAGACCTGATCTAACAGCGGAGGGGAGATGGAGAGAGATGGATGGCTGATGTGTGTCTCCTGCAGTCGCCTCATCAGTATGTGAGAGTGCAGCTCCGCTCTCATCTCTATTCTAGGCCGATAAACTGCAAGCTACCTTTTGCTTGCCAGCTTTAACCACACACACACACACACACACACACACACACACACACACACACACACACACACGCACACACGCACACACACACACACACACACACCTTTAAAGGCCTGCCATAAACCTGCTCCTCTCTCCATTCAAGAGGGCCCTCTATGTTTGCTCCTGCACCTCAGTGTGTGTTGTCGTCAGTGTTCAGCACAAAGTTTCAGTGCTGGAGCGTTTAAATTTAGCAGTTTTCATGGTTCTTCTTTTCTTTTGTGGCTCACCAGGAGCGAATGCACGGAAGAATCTGGGGAGATAGAAAGAGGGAAAGAAAAGGCAGATTAGTTGCGGAGTGGAGGAATATAATTAGCCTGAGCAGCAGAAGGGGATTTGTGCTCTACCGGCTGCCCTCTGCTCCCCCCCTCCGTCCTCCTCCCCTCTAGGCGACGAGGTATGCATGTGCCATCAGAGTATTTGTGCGGAGCAGACTGGACCCATTAACACCTCCAGTGTTTGTTTCAGGGGTTCTGCAGACAGTGACTCAGCTTTCTTTATATTTTTTTTGGTTCTGTCTGCTTTGTGCTGTGCTTAGTCCCCAATGTGGCTCTGCAGAGGACAGCAGGCTCGTCTTATATGCAGCCAGTGCAGACATCTCCTCACAGGATGTGTGTGAGAGCAGGTTGTCTTGAGCTCCTTCTCATGCCTGCATTCAGGAATCTGCGATTTGGAGTCTGTTAGAGTTTGCAGCGGAGCTCTGCAGGTGCAGTGAGGGGGTCTCTCTCTCTCTCTCTGTCTCTCTCTCTCTCTCTCTCTCTCTCGCTCTCTCTGGATGACAGAGTTTTGTTTGAGTGTGTGAGACCAGCAGCAGCCTGCTCTCATGTCTCTGCACGAGTTTCTGCGGGAGGGTGGTGAGGCATCCTACCGCATCATGAATCGCCTCAGTCATCTGATCCAGAACCTGGACATCTCTGGATCTCCTTTCCCTTTCAGCCCCGGCAGTCGCAGAAACTCCTGGAGAGACTGGGATGGTAAGACCGAAGAGAGGACAGGCAGTGTGTGTGCGTGCGTGTTACTGTGACTTTGCAGAGTTTGTATGACTACATTCATCGTTTTTATATATGTGCGTGCGTGTGTGTGTGTGTGTGTGTTTCTGACTGAAGCTCTGGCCAGAGTTCTGCAGGGCATCATGCCCAGAGCCTCACACACAGTGTTTCCTGTGGGCTTCCCTTGCTTCCCCACTGGGCTGTTTCTGTGTCTTTCTAACAGTTTGTGTCTGTGCGAGTGCGTGACTGCGCAGCTTAAACAAGCCGCTTCAGTTTCCAGCAAACAGATCTCTGCAGCTGCACTGTAGCAGATTCTTCAGCAAATGCAGAGAATTGCAGCGCAGGGGACCTCACCAGCAGTCGAGCTGGTGCAAAGGAGTAGGAAGTGCTGATTAAAGCTGCTGAGTGTTCAAGTCGGTGTCCTTTCAGCCAGTCTGTTGCTGCTTTGAGACCTTGAGTTTGTGCCGATGCACAGGAAAGGACTTTCCCAGATCTCGCTAACACGCAGGGAGAAAATCATGGTGAGGAAAGCCAGGAGGAGTGCTCCTCAGTGGGACAGTGGGATGCCGATGCTTCCACTTAAGCCACGTGAGTCAGGACATAAAGATAGTATTGATGATATTTTTGTCTGTGTACAGTATTTTACTTTGTTTAGAAAAAGCTGACTTTGTGTCTGTGTGTGTGTGTGTAAGCTGTTTTCCTATAGTGTGCTGACACAATGTGGAAACCTTGTTTCTGTGAGGCGGTCTCATCTCTCCCCAAGGTTGTCCTCACATATTTATGGCTGTTGTGTGCATGGATGAATGTCACTGCATGTGTGCCAGTGGCAGTGATGGATTGTACCTCTATGCATGCACATGGACACACAGTATGTGCATGTTGTTCATGTCTGCTTTGTTTGTCTGCGCCTCGAGCTATGTTCGGAAAGTTCTTGTTTCTCCCAGCTCTGTTTAAGTCATTAGCCATGAGGTGAATTCATACAAGAGAGGAGCTGCTGCTGTGTCTAGGCTGATGCCATCGAACACTAATAACACGAAGATATGAGAAAGAATAGTTTGTGTGTTTTCTGTGTGTGTAGTGCATGTTGTTATACCGATGGTTGATTCAGAAGAGGCACGAATGAAAGCAGACTGTCTCGACTCATGTCACGTCTAACTCTCTTCTCTCTTCTTGGACTCATGCATATTGCACTCTGCAGCTGTTTCTGTTCGTTCTGCATGACATCCTGTCTGACCTGGAAGAAGAGGATTCCCTCCTCTGCTCATCATCTTAAAGAACTGTGGGATTGAACTGAGACTGTAAGCAGAGAGCGATCATGGATCATCAAAGTTACTCAGATCACTCAGAGAGTCACAATCTGACAAACACGTTTACTACGTCACGTATGCTGTGATCCTGCAGAGGGCCGTGGTGGTAACCACACATTTCACAGTGTTTGTAGGTGGGAAACCAGTGAGGGATCACCTCGTCTTGTTGTGGACTCCTGTTGTCGGACTCATGATGGACAGTTTTAAAATCTTAATGCAGCAGAAGCAGGGAGGCTACATTTCCAACGACGCTCACGACGAGTAGAGATTCCTGTTTGTGATGCTAGTGACGGCTAATTCACACAGATATATAACACAGATATCTTTCATAACTTATCAACCCAAACTGACACCGACTGAGGACTCTCAATGTTTTTCAAAAGGTTGTTCACCAGTGAAGGTTTTATTGGTACGTATAAATCTAGTAAGATGAAGTTTTGTTGCAGTGCTTATATGCAACGTTTCGTTCTTTAATGGGTCTTCCTCAGACTGAGGCACATTATGAAAAACCAGTTGTGAAGCTGAAGTCAGGCTGGCTGCAGAGACGACAGCTGTCTCTGCCACAGTCAGGGTTAGGCTTACCTTTACCTGCCTGCACTCCTGTTCCTCCAGTTTCTGTGAAGACATCTCTGAGTTAGAGGAAGTTCAGCATACTCACTGACTTTATGTGAAAACTTAATGACTCATTCTCTAAATTAGCCTGCGAGCTGATTGTTGCTCTCTTCCTTTGAGCTGTGCACACCTGTGTGACCTAATGGCTCTCGTGTTTGCCTCTCAAGGTTTACGACAGTGATAACCTCGTGCATGCCCTTGGTCACAGAGTAAACGTGTGTTAAACACAACGCACAACACCCGCACCGCAGTTGCAAGCCATGCACACACTCGTGGAAGCGCATAAGCACGCACATATAACACAATCAGCATCTCTCGGCCAAACCTTTCAGCACACTGGACTCGTCTTTAGTGGATAATGAATTAGCAGGCAGAATAGTGTCTTTTAGCTTGTTTTGGCTGATTTCTTTTATACAACTCATTGAAATGGAATCTAAATTGCCACATTCTGTTGAGAAACAGCGTCTTTCTTTGAGAGGTCTCGTTAGAATGAGTCTTTCAGTGCGTTTGTAAGAATGGGCTCTTTCTGAGTGGGTGTAAACAAGAATAGGGGCTTTGAATGGTATAGTTTGTCAATGGTTAAATGGAGATGCAGGCAGTGTTTGAATGGGGCTGGTCAGAATGGAGGCTTTGTACCTTTGGACCACATCTCCTGAGATAAGGCAGGCGAGGAGCTGGAGCTTTGTTTGGTGTAGGTAAATGAGCGCTGCAGCTTACTGTGACACAACACGGCATGACATAACTTTTCTGTTTGTAGCCTTCAAACGCAGTCAGACCTGGATCTCCTTTAGAGGCCAGGCTGAATCATACATTAGCAGGTTGGAGGCATTGCTATTCGACCGGGAGGGGTCAGGTAATTGTCCTTTTTAGGGGGAGGGATAAGGCTGGGTGAGTCGGGAGGGTGGAGTAGGGTGCTACACTGTAGCTTTTGTCTACAGGAAAGGTAACCTGAGGTTGCATTAGGAAGTTTCCACAGTTACTAAGTGACGACCTGCAGGCTGTACAGCACCTGAAGCCCGACACGGAGCGAGAGGCTGCATGTGGAGTCTGCTGGAAGGTGGAGTCAGTCAGGATGAGAGGGAAACTGTTATGGTGATACGTTTTTGGAAAGCTGCATGGAAGAAGTGTTGCAGAGGCGTGAACAAGAAGCAGAGCGGGACGGCAGGATGGGAGGAGAGGAGATGGCAGATTCAGGCTTCTTGATGGAGGAGGATGAGGTAGACTCTGGGTTTTACATGGAAGTGAGCGTGAGCTCAGACAGAGAAGAGTCGGACCAGTTTGTGATCGCTGAACACAGAGATTATCTGTTTGCTGGTGATGAGCAAAGCGAGGGAAGAGGAAGTCAAAAGGAAGGTGAGATGGAGGCTGACACGGGGTCAGAGGAGAATGGAGAGACTGAAGCGGAGCGAGGAGGTGCAGAGGTGGATGATCAAACTGAAGAGAGGGTGGAAGGAGCACTGGATGTGTGTTTGTGGCCGGTAGAGGAGAGCGGCGGTCACGTGCGGATCTCTCTGGAGGAGGCGCAAAGATACTACAGATTTTCTCGCTGCTGCCGCTGGCTGTGTGGTAGGTGACAAAATATCAGAGTCTGCCTTCACCACACTGTGTTTACAGGTCTGTTATCTCAACAGCACATCCTCCACCTGCCCTCGTGTGTTTGAGTTCACCTGCCTTCGTACCTTTGCCCTCACCTCGTGTTAGGTTTGGGAAAACATTTGCTGCTTGTCCTTGAAATCCTTTGGCTGTTTTTAAATCAGTGAGCTCTGTTGGGTGAACTCATCTTTATCTTCTTCTCTCTGCAGTTTATGGAGAGTGTTTATGTCCTTCTTTCTTTATTGTAACGTCCGGACCTTAAA